>CM075450.1:11760157-12171608 GCA_037832335.1 Carallia pectinifolia | reverse complement strand
AGTAATCGGCAGCTCAGTGAAGTTAATTTTCTACTTTGCCACACACCTTCCAAGCAAGCTCTTGCTCAATCTTCTCTGCTAAGCCTACGAAAGGTAGCCGACCATCACACACTACCTGTAATGTAGAAAAATGAAAAGTTTATGGACTAAGTTGCACTTGGAACTAATCTTTTCTTACTCATAGAAATTGGGTGGAGTAAATGTTGTGACTATTAGTTCTTTTCATCAGTGGAACCAATTATGCTTGGAAGACGTGCAAGGCAAGGAAAAATTCCTGAACACTTTTACATCACAGATCAAGAAAAGAAGACTTTCAACATAATTCAATCAATTTAGCAAAGCAAAATCATAATAATAGCAATAAAAATAATAATTTATTATTATTATTATTATTATTATTATTATTATTATTATTATTGTTCAAATGTTTTGTTGCCCCAAGAACAAACTAGTTTGACAGTGCATAAAAGGACCTCTAGTTCAAAGGTCTTACTGTTCCCCTCTTGCCATATTTGAAAAACAAACAATAAATTATAAAGGCTCAATTTGAGGGTAAACAAACAAACACTCATAGACTGCTTCTAGTATGTCTGTCTTTATAATAGAATAAGAGTAGAGGAGGAATTCGTTGTAATCTTGGAAATTTCCAAAGACAGTTTTCTCAGTGCTTATGCTATCAAGCCTTCCACTTTTTAGCTCTTGATTTGACAACTCTAGTCCTCTCGTTTAAGATTCACACTCCACCATCCATCTATCAATCAACTGCCTCACCAACTATGAAAGCTCACAACAGATACTGATGCATGCAGAACACAATACTTGCTCCTTAGAAGCTTTAAATAATTCAATATTACAGTAATTATAATGCTATTGGATGTTCATTTTAAGTAATGTAATTTAACATCCAAGTCTGATGTTATGTCCAAAGAATAAGTAGGAAAAACAACAAAAACTGCAAATAGGGATTTAGACATAGATGAAACGCAATTAATTTACGATAGATCTAGTGATTAATAGATACCCAATAAATTACCAATGAGATTCAGCACAAAGTACCTTAAAATTTTAATGTTGCAAAATTATGTTCAGTACTCTGTTTATGGAAGTTAAAATTTTCACAGTGATTCCTAAATGATCAGACAATATAGTATTGCAGAAAGAACATGGGCAACAAAAGAAAAACAATTGTAATTAGGCAAAAACCTTCATTGCTCCATGCTCAAAGAGAACAATTATGAGCCGCCTCAAACAGATATGCTTGCTCTCCTCATCTGGATTTGAAATTACTGCACAATATGCATCATATAACAGATTAAGGTCCAAACAAAATTTGAAGACATTTGCCCACATTCGTCCTTTGAGAGTGGTGGTTGATTCATTATCTTCAGAACTGACGTTGTCTCCCTGACTAATGGCTTCATCAACATGCTCAAGTGCAGCAAGTGCAAACTGGTAGGCACCTTCACTAATGTTATATTGCTCAAACACTTGCATGACCCATTGATAGTAGTGAGGCTTCCACGCAGCAACCGATACACAACCATCTGGAAGAAGAATTGGATGGAAAATTAACAACAATCATTTATTGGAAACAGCTAGTCATCCATACAACTAAGAGGCACTATAATTGCCTGACCCTGCATAAAAAATGAAGAGTGCCACAAAAAAAAAAAATCTCACCAAAGCTAAGTTGTGGCAATCCTGCAACATGAGAAAAATCCTGCAAAGCCTGGAAAGCTTTTCGTCCTGATGAAGCTCTGATATAGCAAAACACAACCATTTGTAACCTCATATAAACATAAGAAAAAAAGCCTAACAACAAGAGATGAAGAGTGAGAAACATAAGTTGGGTTTTAAAATGTTTGGGTCATGGATTACATGAGTTTGATAATTAAAGCTTTAAAGAGATATGCCACGAGAAATTCCTCTGACTATGGGCAATTCCTACCTGAAAAAGCAACGAACAGCTTCATGAACTTTCCTCTCTTTCAACATTCCATGGAACCCATATCTTGCCTGAGCAAGCAAGCAGCATCCCAAAAGATGTTGAAGTACGCACCAGTTGTCGTCCATCTCTTGAATACTCCTAGATATCTTCTCCCTTAATAATTGGTCTCCACGGTAGAGAGAAGATACTTGAACAGAGTAATGAAAAAGTTTCAGTCACACTCTTAAATATCAAAGTGGTACTGAAAAAGCATACGATTTTACCTCAACGGCATTGTACTGACCATTCCTAAGAAGAATCATCGCAAGCTCATTTGACCGACCTAAGAAAATAGAATCCTCTCCTGTTTTGCCCCAGATTATCCAGCTTATAAAGTCCTGCACTGAACTAATGATCTCTGGAGGAGTTGGAATACATAGTAAAGAGTGGCTTGGGACCCCAAAGGATCTTTCAGAGGTAAGGCAAAGTATAAAGCCCAATGTAGAATCACATTTGCCAAGTTTCTCATTCCATGATCTTTTATGACTGCTGCTATCTGATTGATAAAATAAGAGGAGATCATTTGCATGGATACAAAATCAATTTCAGTAACAAGGAAAGATTAACTAGTACACAACCAAAAGTCAACAAGAAAATAACCCTGGCAATAGAATTTCACTGAAGACTGACCATTTACTAACATCCATATCATGAAAAAGAGATCAAGGATGCAAACAAGACTAATATACTGATTCTGTTCTTCATACAACTTTTGATATGTGATTCTCCTTACACAATCACAAAAAATAAATAAATTTTAATATAACCATTTAATATTCTAATAAAGGCCGTTCGACTAAAAATTTAGTAGCATTCTGCTTCTTTATAAATTAAAAAAAAAAAAAACTTGCCAACATGGCCACATTGTGCAGCAAACCAAACACCTAGTATCTCATAAAAGCAATAACCAGCCTGTAAAGGAAGAATGTTTTAAGAGTAGCCATTGTGAAGAGAACTAAACAGATACTATCTTATAAAAAACAATAACCAGATCATTACTCGGAGGATGTAAAGTGAGAGCAAACAAGATCTGACTTCAGGAATCCATTCAGTCACTCAGTGCAACAACCTAGTTGATGACATAGGCTTACCCAATTTGCAATGTTGAAAGTTGTGAACTGAAATCTTCAATTGCAGGAGATTCAGATGGCGTGGTGACAAGGAAATGTATTATCAGCCATTCAGAAAGAGTTTCTTGAATCATTGGAACCAATTCAAGCTGCATTCTGGAGATATCATCATGCAGCATATTAATCTGCATGGGATAAAGATAGTCTGACATCTTGAAGGTCACAAAGAGCATCCCAACAATTTGTTCAATACAAATACTCAACATAAACATGTATGCAAGATCAGTAAATAAAACATATAATTTGCCTGCCTCTCTGATTGTGCAAGTTCTCACATTTATGCCTGCCTCTCTGATTGTGCAAGTTCTCACAACTTACTCTTAACCAAAAATAAATATTTACACGTCACTACTCTTCGTTTAAAATAGAAAGAAAAAGAAAACCCAGAGAACAACTCACCTGTCCACTAAGATTGAGGAGATAGTTTACAAACAGAAGAACATCAAATGCAGACTCAAACATCACCTTCGTAATCTGCGAAGTAGCTTGGAGCATAACAGAAGTATGGATGTTAAATGTGACATCAGCATGTTTTTTGTATAATCTTCTGCGGCACAATAATTTGTAGGTAACTTTCAATGACCTTAAAAACTTTGCCCCAGGAGGCAGCTTTCTTTGACAAAGCATGAAGAGATAACAGCATGTCAATGGAGAATTTCCTCAGATTTTTGTGGTCCACTAGTTCCTTCTCCAAAGCAACATCACCTCCAACATCTGACATTTGATACATTGATACTGATGAACTGTATCCCGTCTCCAGAAGCTTCAATAATCGAGGAATAATATCGTCATAGGAAATGCTTGGTGTACTAACTAGTGATTCATAAAATATAGCTGATGCTGTTTTCCCTAATTGTTGGCTCATGCATATAATACATCTAAGGACTTCCAAAAGAATCTCCTGTTCATACCCATCATCCAATAAATCTAATCCAGAGCTTACAAGGTCAAATAATCCATCAGCAGAACCTAACAGAACCCGAAAGCAAACAAGTCAGAAAGACATGGAAGAGAGCAAAAACATGAAAAATCTGTATGTGACTTCACTCCATGCAGCAAATAGAATCTCAAGCATACCATCGACAAGAAGCTCAACGTCCTCCAAGTCACGAACTAACGATACAGAATTCTTTCTGACTAAGCCAACAACACCTACAGAGGACTCAAATATCAAACCGCATGGTCCATTGTCCTTGCACCAGTAATGGAAATAGCGAGCACAGAAGTTTCTCCAATGATAACAAATTGACGTTGCACTTTCGCTGACACCCTAGAAAGAATACAAGGAACATCAGCCTGCTTACAACCATCAAATTCACTCGGTCTCTACCAGAAGTGAAAGAATCAGAAGTCATCTAGTCACATAGGCGAAGAGTTCTAGACATAAAACAAAAGGCCTGCCTGATGCTCAATTATTGAACGAATTTCCTTCTTCAGTCCATCTACGGTTAAGGACTGGAACTCTGAATCAGTCCAGTGCCTGTTGTAATCAAGCAAAGTTGAGCGCAGAACTGCATTATGATGAATACCAGGGCACAGCAGTCGACGTAAAGAAGATATTAGAAATAAATGGTCCAACTTGATCCTGTAAAAAATTTTACATCAAGAACAATGTCATGTGCAACACAATATTTGACATGAGCTCCTGGCACATGCCACAAATATCAGAGCAGAACACAAATGATGTATAGGCAAATCATACAGAATGACAATAAAAACAAAATGAAAGACATAAGTAATAGTAGTGAACCTTAGGAAGGTACGTCTTACCCAAAGTGATGTGTTCATCTTACAGCAGGTAACACAAAGGAAGATGATGAAGCAAAGACATACAAAAGGAATGCAAAATTATGTAAACATATTTATTAGAGGAATGAACAAATTTGAAACATAAGTTTATCTATTTTTACCATATTTGTTAAGTAGCAAATGTTGATTGATCAACTCTAAAACTCCAACCACAAACCTCCCTGACAGGCACTTAAAACCAAAAGACCTCTACCCCTTAAATGCTATGTGAAGAAATCCGCTAAAGATTACCTTGACCCATTATCTTCAATCCAACCACACGGTTGAGATACATTGCCCCCTGCCCCCTTTCTTTTTCCCCACAGTAAATGCTACAGGAAGTAATTTGGCTACAGATAGTCTTTTAACATAGTCAATTTAGGTGAGGCAATTAAAGCCAAGAGGGCACAGTTGTGGTCCAATGGGCCATGCCCTCCAACCTCCTACAGGTCATACAACATCACTAGATAACAAACTCACTTTTAAACCAAGTTCTAAATGTCATTGTTACAATACCTTGGTAGATGAACACACTGAATGGCTCATGCCAACAAGATCCTCCAAAGAAAATTGTTCAGAACTTTGAAACAGATTCTCAGCAACCAGTTCCTCCTGCAAAGTGAAGAACCGGAATTCTTTCCTAACAATAAGTTGAAAATGGTTAAAATAAATAAAGTATCTCTATACCCCATAAAACAAAGGCAGTCAATTTAATATAAAAAAAATGCAGAGATTCAACATAAATGTAAAAAGGTCATAGAACAATGGTACATCACTGAATTCGAGCACCTTTACATAATTGATATAATATCTGCTAAAAATATTCAACCATGAAAAAAAAAATGAAGAATAAGAACTAAGGACACCCTCAGGTCAAATTTCAGGAATAATTTCCAGGCTACTAATAAAAAAATTAATGAAAATGAAACAAGAATCGCTACCTCCCTTCTTCTAATGGAACCAGAATATGGCTAGAACAATACAGCAAATAATAAGAATAGAGGTCATATTTCAAGTACAATTCAATTCAAAAAAGTAATGTATTGAACTTACACATCCATATTTTTGTGAAAAATATCATGCATCATCAATCCACTGTCCCTTAATATCCATATCTTCTCTGAAGTGAGTTTGACATCAATGCATTTTCCCTGACAAAATCAAAGCAGTTAGCTTTTCAAATGCACTTCATAAAATCTCTCCACAAGAATCAAGAAAACACTAAAGAAAGGAATTATTACCTCCTCAAGAGGAATATTTTGCACTGAAGGCCCTAATGAAAAAGTGATCCTATCACCCAAAGCACAAAGAATGCTGAAGACATATATCACTTCCCTGCTAATTTCCTTCAAGGTTGGGCACAAAAATTCACCACTAATTAATAAACTTATAAAAGCAAATAAGCGAACAAACCTCTAACATAAAACAAAAATTAACACACACAATGTCTCATTTATAACATAAATAAAGATAATCAATACCATAATCAAAATTACTTGCAGCTCACCAATCCTTAAATTCGACGTTGAAGAAGGCAAAGAAGAAAAATGCATTACATAATGAGGGTGTAAAAAGAAAGGAGGATAGAGAGGAAATTAGAAAAGATTTAAGGGGAAGAAAGAATAAAAATGGGAAATGTATCAAGGAAAGAGCAGAAGAAGACTTGTTAGAGTAGAGGAGAATCCTCCAGCAAAATACTCAACTGAAGACCATCTCACAAGTATCATAATACCCTAGCAATAGGCACGCACAAAAGAAGCCTCAAACATAATAATCCCAATAGGGAAAAAAAAAACTACAGAAATCTTACCAGGAATACAACTTTAAACCATATTCATAATTAAAAATATATAATTTCATATTAGTATTATTCTCCAATATATAAACATGCATTAAGCATTAAATACAAATAGTTGACCCTTCAACAATTAGACTTAAGCAATCAATAGCAAACTGCATAACGTTTCGCACCCAAGTCCGTTCTTGTGGCAAACGTTCAAAGATTGATGCTTCAATTAATGCAGCAATCAATCAAAAACTGTTCAAGATACTTTCCACAAAAAAAAAAGCTATAAACTTGAGCATCTGATCCAGAGAACACAAGATTTAATTTTATTCTTTGCAGTCAAATGAAACTATAATATAATTTCTGCTTTTTATTCCAATAACATTGATGAGGAAACCACTCACAAAATATAAATTGGCCTTAAGTAGACAACCAAGCATTCAGTTCTACAAGAAAACTCGCCATTAGTGGCAGCTGTTATGGACAACAAACCAGAAGCAATTCTCATTGTTCCCATTTTCAAAACTTTTATATCATAAACTTCAAAATTTGATGACGATACTTTAGGTACCTTTTTTATTTGGTAATTTAATATAACGTAAACAAACTTAATATGACACAAGATGAAATATAGAGCAGACATGTGAAAGCAATTCATTATGTCAAATAAATTTCAACCTAAAGTGAAAAAAACAATTGCTTGAATGACCGGATCCAACCATCTTGGTCTTCTTTCACAAAATGAAATGGCTCATACAGCTCATCATGTCTTCACTCATTGCAAGCAGTCACTGATTCACAAGACAATGATACCCTCACTAGGTGGAGACTCCAAATCCGTAATGGTTGCCCAAGGATCATCCATTTCAGAGATGGATTAACCTATCAAGCATATATGCCATGACCAAGTAAAACGACTGAATGTGCAACTTATATAAGCCTAAAAAATGAGAGGGACAGAGAAAAAAAAAAGTCTGGACTTGACGAGAAATTAAGAATTTTCTCACTATAAAAAAAATTCTCAAGCAGTCAAAGATGCAATCAACCCATGGACGGGACAAAATAGGAAAACAAAGTAATTGCGCAAACAGTAAAGTAGTGATCACTTAGTTAAGAGGCAGATACCAAATAATGCCTACACAGGACAGCCAAGGGAATGAAACTTGAATCATCATTGAGTTCACCTGTCCACAACCTTACAGAAGCCATGCCTGAAAGTACCACACAAAAGGAACATAAAATAAAGGACATAACAAACTGTAAACATAATTAACCTTTTAAAATATAAATGTCAAAGACAAGTCAACATAAGAAAAAGTTATAAAATATAAAGAAAAAAAAGCAAATGACAACGCTAATCAGGGATCAAAACAGATCAAGTGCAGAAATTGGCTGATATTTAGAAATGTTAAGTTAGAATCGACACCATCCAGCAACTGAACCCACATTATGCATCCAATTTATGATCCTTCAATTGCTATTACAGATGATTATCAAAGTTTTTTGGATTAAGGCTAATAGAAAGTTCAATTCAAGGCAGTCGTCCAATGACAGAAAAGATGTCTAAGAGACCCATAACCCATAGATTTGGAAGCATCTTGTAAGGTCCCCCACAGATGAGACCTTGTAAATTGTTTTTTGCAAAAAGAAAGAGGCAGCTGCACCTAGACCTTGCTGATACCATGTTACCAAGGCTCACCACCAATACCAAGTACTTTGACTAAAAATCAATAGTCAAAATCATTCCCCTCTTGATCCATTTCTATATCAACACAGATTTCCAAAATAGTCCCGCAGAAATATCTTCCAAATCCCAGTTGAAAAAATTTGAATATTGATATAACATAAACTTGTGTTAAGAATCAATTCTTATAACCCTACAGACAGGGCTTCATAGAAAAAACTGAACAATTTCCATGCTAATCAATCACCACAAATAATTGAAATTCAAAAGATAGCTAGTAATAGTAATTGCCTCCTGAATCTGGAATGCTCATAGAATCACTTAAAATCTTGCTATGATGCAACATATCCCACACTTGTAATGTGCCATCAGAATGAAGCACAAACAAAAGTTCTAGCCCATGAACGTTTAGAACTACCATGTCCTGTACAGCCCCTGATGTCCTACCCCTGCATGGCACATGAAGGAAAAAGAACTCAGCCACCTTGAAATATAGACTCACATGGCACATGGCTTAGATACAAAAACCCTCAATCATGTTAGCAGCACGAAGTGAGAGGAATTGATTATTGTAGTAATGCAAAATCAGATCTTTTCATCGCAAATTAATTAATATGATCATCCTATGCTGTATGAACTGCAACTAGTAATAATTCCACATTCGTTTACATCATTGGACAACGTCTTACAAATCAAAAGAAAAACAGCTCACTGGAGATGGAAAATAAATTAAGCAACAAAAAGACAAAAACAAAATTCTACATGTACAGCACAACAAAATTGTTAACAGAAATCTATAAGGTACTGCTCCGAGAGGAAGAACCATATGCAATGCAGGATAATTACAAGAACTGCAAAGCAATTTTTCAAATGATTGCCAATGTCTAACAACTTTTAGATAACTTCACAAGCATAAAAGTTCAGACAATAAAGCAATATTTACATATAGCCAAAGTAAGAAGCAAATCAACATCCAGAAATTTTTTGAGTGAAATTTTGAAATCATGTAACAGCTCAATACTTTGGGTGAATGACAGCAATATAATAGACCTAGAGCACCCGAAGCTCATTATGCAGTTGGTCATTAGTTTATTAAGGCATCCACATGTACGTCATAGGGTAAAATGTGTTTCCACGTCTCTCTTTTAATTTCCTTCCACAGACTATGAAAGCACAATCAAGCACCAAAAACTTTCTCAAACAACTTAAAACATAGTGACAATAAATACCTCGACATGAAACTCCATAAACGACTGATCCCAGAATCATCACGTAGCTCATGGACAAAACCTACGACTGGAAAAGTCAGAATTCATCCACAAATAGCAGAATAATATGTAAAAAAAAAATATCCATGTAGAAAGCGAGAAGTAAATCACAGATATAGCATTACCAGGAGCATCCTGGTGAAGTAAGCCAAGTCGGAATGTAGTGATAGATCCATCATTTCTCCCAACAATAAGAAATCCAGCAGTGGCTGCTACACTGGTTATCAGTCCACTATGAAAATAATTTTGCAAATTAAATTCTATGAGCTCATCTCTCGGGAAATTAGAACATGATGAGTAAGCAGAAATGTTCCTGAGTCTGAAAGAGTAAGCAACTCCAGAGACCGTCATAGCATAGAGCAAGTAGGGATTGTTCAAAGGAGGAAGCGAGGAAACAATCTACAAATAAAAATGGGCAGGTGCACAAAAACACAGTTATATAAATAATCAAAAGCACGTAACAAAACTCGGAAGCAAAATAAAGGAGTGAAAAAAATAATAGTCAATTACTAACATGTAGAAGGAGACATTCCCATCGAAATAACCGACAATTCACAAACCTTGTTCTGGGATATATAGGCAAAAGGGAAAAGAGCATCGGGGAAATTAATACGAAGTCCAATCCCAGTAAACTCTTCATGAGCAGAGAGCTCAAGTAACTCCAGCGTATGAGGCTTGGCCTTGTGAATCCTCCTATTGATATATACATTAAAAGATAAGTGCAATATATATTATCACTCAAGCTCTTGAAAATTTTATTTTATTTCTTCATGGTACATTTCTGATTAACAATATGTGAGAAAGGAACAGATGAATGATACCATATAACAGATATAGGAGGATCTCCAATGATGGAACAGGACGCGCAATCATCAGGGGGACGAGCGCTGACACGGGTACTACTTGCGACAGTATCAGTAATAGCAACAGAAAGCTCAATCCACTTGACAGTATCCATACCAATGATTGGAACTTCCATTCCTCCCAAGGTCGACTTACTCCCCATCCTCAAATACTCCTCTTATAACTTCCAATTGCTAAGGGGAAAAAAAAAACAAAAAAAAAAAAACGTCGGAAAAGGAAATTGAATCATGGATAAAAAAAAAATCGAAAAAAAGGCAGAACAAAAGAAGAAGACAAGAAATTAACTAGCCCTTGTAGAGAAGTTGAATCCAAGAAAACTTAGGAGCCAAGATTTCAGAAAAAAAGAAAACAACAAAATTGATGGGATCAAGAATGGAGAAGAAAAGTGTACAGAGAATAAAACCAAAGAAAAAGAAACAGAATAACGCAAGAAACTGACTAAACCCTAACCCAAACCCTAAACCCTATGCGAGACTTGAGACGGGAGACAAAAAAACGTCGGAAAAATAAAGAAAAACTTCAAGAACACTAACTAAAGTTACTAAACCCTAACCCTAGTAGAGAAGATAGGAAAAAGAACCAAAAAAAAAAAAACTAATACCTTGAAAGGACGAAATTGACGATAATCCTACATAAGATGAGAGAATCTCGCCGCACAAAGCGACATTGAGTCGGCGCAGTCGCTACGACGCTGCTGCGGCCGTTGGCGGCGGCCTGAGGCTGGAAACAGCGGAGCAAGGGGGAATGGCTAAAAGGAGGCGGTGGGGTTTTGGTGCAGAGCCGTTGTGACGAAGTTTGAAAAAATAAAAATGCAGAGGGTGGAAGAATAAAGGGATATTTATAAAAAAGGTTTTAAATATTTAGATTTTTTTTATTTAAATTCTAAATATTTTTAAAATTTCATTTCAAGTATAAACTTTTTAATTTTACTTTAAATCAGTTATTTCGTTAATCAAACCGTTAAAAATTACTGTTCACTAATGGAAATTTTTTTAAAAAAGTAAAACGCATTATTTTAATTCACCAATTAATAGAAAAATACTTTGTATAATCTTAAAAAAATAAAATAAAAAATAAAAAATCTAAAATCTCAACTTACATGTTACTATTTGAGAGTAAAATATAAACATTTAATAACAAAAAAATTTAAATAGTGTATTTTACCTTTTTAAAAAAATTTCCGTTAGTGAACAGTAATTTTTAACGGTTTGACTAACGGATGGACTGATTTGGAGTAAAATCAAAAGGTTTAGAACTGAAATGAAATCTCAAAAAGGTTTAGGACTTAAATAAAAAAAAATTTAAAGGTTTAGGACTTTTTTAATGCATATCCCGAAGAATAAATCAGTTCAATGACCAGATATTTTTACCGATGATAAGGGTAAATTAGTAAATTGGAGAATCCCCGTCATGTGAGGTTTCGGCTTTGAAGTTCTGGTCCGAATCTCCGAAAGATTTGCAAACTAATTAAATCAAGACAAAATGCCTAGAAAAATTACTGAGGACGTTTTAAATTTACTTGATAGTGGTGTTTTTTTTATTAAAATAAAATTAATTGCGGATATAACGGTTGTCGAATTTGTGAACTAGGATCCGTCTAGGCGGTACTCTCAACTGAAACACTGTTGAGCTTGAAACGTGACTTCCCCGAGTCCGATCACAGTGTCAACGAGTCTGAAATTCATACCGCACTCACACATAAATCCTTCTTTTTTATTCAGAGGGAGAGCAACAACACAGAGACTCAAACTCGAGTCAATACTGGAGAAAGGACGCCAAATTATCATCAGACTACCACCTTCAGTGGTTACTTACTAGTGACGTTTTGTGCCTTTCTTTGGATTTTAACATTGTTTGAGATGCAGAAAAAGAGGAAGAGAGAGAAAAAAGTTAGAAAATTAAAATAAATTATTATATTTAAGAAATATTTGAAAATATAAAAGGTGAAAATTTTTTATTTTTATAATTTTTCGTGATTCATCAAAACTAATGTTTTAAAATGTTGTTGATTCTCTTATTATATTTATTAAATAACTCAATTACCTATATATAATTTATAATTTATAATTTTATCTAAACAAAACATTTACATAAAATAGAGGGTATTTTTTTTTCACTTCTTTTTTTAAGTGAATATAATTTTACTCATAATCTTATATCGCATAATAAGTGAGGTCCACTTAAATAAAAAAAATTAAAAATAATATTTGATTGGTATTAGATCATGAGTTAATTTTATTCACCTAAAAAATAAGTAAAATTAGCATGTATTTTAAATAGAATGTATTATGAAATGTAAAATTATTATTCTAATATATTTTATTTTCTTTCTTCTCACCTTCTATCATTTTCCAAACAAAAAAATTTATAATTTTCTTTCCTCTCATCACATGTTTTTAAATATAAAAAAGGATAGAAAACATTTTTTACTCTAATGATCCTTTCTCTTACTTTTCTCTCACTCACTTTTCTCTATCATAATAATTTTATCCATATACAGTGTAAATCTCTTGTAATTGTCTGCCCCTATTTAATAGGAATTTATTTGAAAAATGTGACATTAGTTCTAAACTAATTAACAAAGAGATTCATTTAAATTTAATAATATTTAAGTAGAAAATTCTTTTTATAAAAAATATTAAATAAACACGTCAACGGGTTACATTCAGTCTTAATTTATAGGTGTAATAATGTACAACTCAACACTGCCCATTTTCTCCTTTGGTCATATTTTTAATTTATTCAGCACCTGAATCAACTAATGGTATTAAATCTATAGTATATTCATTATTAACTACAAGCTTTATTTTAATGTACCATTTTTGATATTCTGTTTGATTAATAATATTTAAATAACTAGATTCTTCTTTTTCTTTTCCCTTACTGTTATTTTGTAGAGATAGTTTAGAATGTGGACATATTAATGTTATAACTAATAATAATAGTAACAATACAATACAAAATTCAACAAAACTTATACTAATCTCTTTTATTTCTTATTTTAGATTTTCTATTTCCCTTTTATTTTGTTTTATTTCTTCCTTTAATTCTTCAAGAGTTACAGTCGATAGTGATTCTTTCTTCTGTTCTTGTTTTATTCCTTCATTCCATATTTTTCTTAATGAATAAGGTTCAGGAAAAGAGAGAGAGAGAGGTTCTTGCCCCTAATCTTAATACTGTGTTTGCGAGGGGGGAAAGTGGGAGGAGGGAGAGGAAAGTGAGAGATTAAGGTAAATTGTTGTGTTTGGAAAATGTTTGAAAAGTGGGGGAGAGGAAAGTTTCTAATTCCTCTAATCTTCCCTACCCCACCAAAACCAATCCTCCCAAAAATGGGAGGAAAGTTGTTAGTTCTCATACTAAATTTATTAAATGACTCAATTACCCTTACATAATTTAAAAATTACAATTTTATCTAAACAAAATATCTTAATAAAATTTATTATGAAGGACAAAATTGTTATTTCAACATATTTTATATTCTTTTCCCTCACTTTCCACCATTTCCCAAACAAAAGAATTTATAATTTTCTTCCCTCTCATCACCTCTTTCCAAACACAAGAGAGGATAGAAAATATATTCTTTTCCTCTAATGATCCTCTTCTCCACTTTCCTCTCCCTCACTTTCCTCTCCCTCAAGAATTTTATCCAAACACAGTGTAAGTCTAAGCAAGCTATTTATATTACAAAAGACACTATTCATGATGACAGCTGTTAAGACAGTTGTCCAGACAGCTGATTATATTATTGTTGCTGAAGTCACTGCATACGTTGATATCATATAGCTGGCATGCATTATTAATGATGTGATAGCTGATGTCATTCTTTACATTATTACATTATCTTTGAGGGGGTCTTGTCGAATACAGTTCTTCCATCATATTCGCATAGTCACTTCCGAGGTCATAATCAGGATCTTCATTACTGTGCTGAGAGGGATATGCTCCAGGAGAAATTATTGGAGATTGAACTATTGGGTCTTCATCTTCTTGAGATAATTCTGACAGGGCTTCCATGAGTCTTTTCTTGTATTCTTCTTTAGAGCTGGCAGTGGATAGATTGTCTTAAATTTTTTCTTTGAAAATGACATTTTCAGGGGAATATCATCACGAGGGCTGTGAACTTGTTGTTTGATTAACCATTGCGAAACTATATTGGGACATGCTTTATCATCAGAAAGCTTTTTCCACCATTTGACTTGGATATTCCGAACCAGAGAAGGAGGATATGGAGAAGGATGCATCTTTTGGATGGCAAAATTCCATTTCATGATCCATGGTATATCAAACATCATAGTAAAATACCAGATATGGGCTATTGGAAGTTCATGAATTGCATCAAAAAAAAGTTTATATCCATCAAGAGTTTTGGACGAAAAGACTTGTTCAGACAGTCCAAATCTTAACCACTATGCATGAAACCAGGCAGGAAATATTCTGGGACATTCACTGAGTATTTGAAGGAACCAAGAGTGTCTGTAGCTGCCTACCATTAAGGTAGTATTCCAAGCTGTGATGTAGTCATAATAGTTATAACACATGGGATCATATGGACTTGTGAATCTCATATATCGGTACATGGGAGGAATATTCTTTTAATTTAAAAGGAATTCAGGGATAGGCTGAATTCTGCTAAAAAGAGGATCATATAAAATTTGGGTAAATTGCTGGGTTTGATCTTCAATCATTTTGATCCATTCAGGTAGGGTAATTACTCTTTTAATATTCATTTTAGAAGGAGCAACTGGAGGTTTTAGTTGCAGGATATCTTTATAATTTCTAGGACTAGTTTGTGGTTTGGATGCAGAAGGGATTTTTCCTAATACAGAGAATTGGTTATTCAAATCTATATTCAAAGTATTCGACGCAGATCTATTCGACGCATTAGGCCTCAGAGAAATTGGACTATTTGAGGCTGGGGAAATATTCGACGCTTCATTCAACTTAAAGAAATCACGAGTTACTTTCTGCTTGCTCATGATTCTTGAGAAATTCTCTAGACAGAAAATCAGGCAAAGAGTTAGACTTTCCATTAATATATTCAATTGTAAAATCAAAATTAGAAACCAATGCTTGCCATCTTGCAAAAATCTGTTTTGAAACCAAATTCTTAACATCTTTTTCTAAAATAAATTTTGTAGATTTACAATCGACTCTTAATAAAAAATTTTTATTAAAAACATCATCTTGAAATGCCATGATGCAAAGTACTATTGCTAACACTTTTTTTTCATAGTTGAATATCCTTCTTGAGGACCATGTCATATTCCTAAATAATACCTAACGATAGTTTCTTTATTCTTTTGACTATTTTTTCGTTGTTTTAATATTCCACCGTATCCTATATTAGAAGCATCTGTTTCTATTATAAGAAAAGCATTTTCATCGGGTATTCCTAAACAAGGTAAATGTTTTACTAAGACTTTTATCTTTTTGACTATATTAGTCATATTAGTATCCCAAGAAGGAGGAGAGTCTCTTAATCTATGATACAAAGGAGCACATATAGTTCTAAGATTGGGTATAAAATCTGCTACATAATTAAGGCATCCTAAAAACCTTTGTAATTGTTTTTTATCTTTTATTTCATTAGGAAATTTATCAGCAAATTCTATTGACCTATATATTGGTGTTATTTTTCCCTCATGAATATTATATCCTAAAAATCTTGTTTGAATTTCAAATAATTTCATTTTCTTAGCAGATATTACTAAACCATTTTGTTTGACTATATTCAAAAATTTTCTTAAATGAGTAAATGATCAGTCAAATTTTTTGAAAAAACTAACACATCATCTATATAGACTATTGTAAATTTAATATGTGGATTAAATATGTCATTCATTATATTTTGGAATTCATATGGGGCATTTTTTAAACCAAAGGGTATAACATTCCATTCATAATGTCCAAAAGGAACTGTAAAAGCAGTTTTATATTTATCTTGTTCATTTATTTGTATTTGCCAATATCCCGATTTCATGTCAAACTTAGAAAATATTACTGCATTACTCAGTCTTTTAATCAAATCTCTTTTATTGGGTATTGGGTATCTAATCCGTTCTAATACTTTATTCAATGGTTTATAATTTATGACTAATCTAGGGGCTCCTCGTTCTATTTCAGCTTGATTATTAACATAAAAAGCAGAGCAGGACCATGGAGATTTACTGGGTCTTATTAATCCTTTATCTAGCAATTCTTGAATCTCTTTTTTACAATATTCAAATAATTCAGCTTTCATTTGTATTGGTCTAACTTTTGTAGATATCTGTTTATCTGTAAAATCTTTAATATAAGGTAAAGAAACTGTATGTTGTTTTCTATGCCAAAATGCATTAGGCAATGTAGAGCAGACTTCATTTTCAAATGTTTGACTAATATCTTTTATTTTTTCCTGTATATTCGGTTTAGTTAATTGTTCACTTATTTGTTTATATTGTATTTCTTGATTTAAATATTTTATTTGCTTTTGTTTTTGTATTAAAAGTATTTCTTTAGTATGATAAATAGTATTATGCTTTAATATATCTATATCCTTTATTTGTGGGGATTATTCCTTCTTGAATATAATTTAAATCAGCACCTGAATCAACCAATGCTATTAAATCTATAGTATATTAATTATTAACTACAAGCTTTATTTTAATGTGCCATTTTTGATATTCTGTTTGATTAATAATATTTAAATAACTAGATTCTTCTTTTTCTTTTCCCTTATTGTTATTTTGTAGAGATAGTTTAATCTCTTTTATTTCTTGTTTTAGATTTTCTATTTCCCTTTTATTTTGTTTTGTTTCTTCCTTTAATTCTTCAAGAGTTATAGTCGATAGTGATTATTTATAAAATTGATCTTTTAATATTTGTCTTTGCTCAGCTGTAGTATTAGTAAAGAATTCCATTCTTCTTAATTTATTCTTTTCTGAATTAAATTCATTAATATGTCCATATTCTAAGTTACAACATAATCCAGAATTATTACTATCACTAGAATATTCTGTGTCTGATTCAATTTTTTAATTTTGCTTTAAATTTTAAATCAGTACACAAATGTAAACCTTCATTATTGATATGAGTTATTAAGTCACCATAAGATAAATCATCATGTGAAGATGAGGTATTAGCTGTCTTACTAAAACTTCGAGTAAAAATAGACATAGTGTGAATTATCTAAACAGAGTTCTAGAAATGGGACCACCTTCCGGGACCACCTTTTCCGCTACCTGCGTACTTTTCCAGCTGACCAACGGAACTTCTGACTCACCAACACTTCTAGAGGCCCTTTCCAAATTTCTCACACACAATCTACTACACTCTTAATTCTAGTAATACAGATTAAGTAAACTCACTTTCTTTAGATGTATAATCCAGAAGCATATTCTTTTAGTTGACTCAGATCATGTTCTGTTCGCTCTATTCTCTTCTTTTTCTGAACCAACATAAGAAGATAGGCAATATTCATCCTAAGAGCTCTACGTTTTAACTGCTCATATCTTTTCCTTTGCTCTTTTAACCTAAGCTGACAATTTTTTATAGCTAAATTGACATCTTTAATTGACTCCTTAAGGGGTTTTATTATATGAGGACGATATTTTACTTCCCAAGCATATTTCATTTGGTGATTAACAGTATTCACATACAGGACTCTCATGAGTTTCATTCCGTTCAGAGGCCACCAACTTGGCTCTGATACCAAACAGTGCTCGTGTGCAATATTCCATGGACATGGATGAAATTTTGTTAAATCAATATTTGTGGGACATTCAGAATGCTTTTGCATGCAATGATCTACTTCTGCAAGCCATGCAAATGGAGGAAGAGGTAAATCAAGATCCATTACAAAGAAGAAAAAATACCTTTATGCAAATATTCAATATTCAATATTCAAAATATTATTCAGCTGTAGAAGAGATATACATGAAGGAGAGGAAGGACTACAAAGCTGCTAAGCACGGCAGTGAGTGGGTGAGTTTACAAGTGGAAGGAAAAGAGAGAGAGAGTGGTTCTTGCCCCTAATCTTAAGTCTAAGCAAGCTATTTATATTACAAAAGAAACTATTCATGATGACAGCTGTTAAGACAGCTGTCCAGACAGCTGATTACATTATTGTTGCTGACGTCACTGCATACGTTGATATCATATAGCTGGCATGCATTATTGATGATGTGATAGCTGATATCATTCTTTACATTATTGCATTATCTTTGAGGGGGTCTTGTATTTTATTCACCTAAAAAATAAGTAAAATTAGCATGTATTTTAAATAGAATGTATTATGAAAGGTAAAATTATTATTCTAATACATTTTATTTTCTTTTTTCTCACCTTCTATCATTTTCCAAACAAAAAAATTTATAATTTTCTTTCCTCTCATCACATGTTCTTAAATATAAAAAAGAATAGAAAACATTTTTTTCTCTAATGATCCTTTCTCTTACTTTTCTCTCACTCACTTTTCTCTATCCTAATAATTTTATCCATATACAGTGTAAATCTCTTGTAATTGTCTGCCCCTATTTAATAGGAATTTATTTGAAAAATGCGACATTAGTTCTAAACTAATTAACAAAGAGATTCATTTAAATTTAATAATATTTAAGTAGAAAATTCTTTTTATAAAAAATATTAAATAAACACATCAACGGGTTACATTCAGTCTTAATTCATAGGTGTAATAATGTACAACTCAACACTGCCCTTTTTCTCCTTTGGTCATATTTTTAATTTATTTAGTATATTTTTCAAATTTTTACCTACTGGTCAAAGTTAATTATATATTTTGTTTGTTACGTAATTTTTTACATTATCGATGAAATTGATTTGTCAAAAACTAAGTAAAATAAACGTGATTGATTAGCCCGAAAAAGAAATATTATTGAATTTAAAATTCTCAACACCCAGTTTGAATTTGAATAGAATTGAGAAAGAAAATGTTGAGAAAAAAAAATTATAAGAAAAAAATTATGAGAATGAAAATAATTTTCATATTAATTATTTAAATATGTAAAAAATATACGAGAATGAAAATAAATTAAAAGTGTAATTTTTTATTTGTATGTGGATAGAAAGTTAAAAAAAAAAAAGAAGAAGAAATTATTTGATGTTATAAAATGTTCTGTTTGTATTGAAAGAAAGTGAATGAAAAAAAAATAGATAATAGTACAGTAATGATGATATTATGATTGATAAAAAATAATGATTATAAAGTTGTTAAAAAGAAAATGAATAATAATTTATGAGAAAAAGTAAAAATTAATTATTTAGTTTGATAGAAAATAAATAAAAAATAAAATAAATAGAACGTAATTTCCTTTCTAATTATTTTCTTTTTCTTTTCCTACAATTGCCAAACAGAGCTAGTGCCCTTTAATAAAACTTGAATATGAAACTCTTGTTGCTATAAAAAAACACAACAGCATTTTATATAGAAAGAAAAAAAAAATTCAAAACTCACAACAATTACTGCAATATCAAGCGGTAAGGATTAAAAAAATCATCGTAATCATTTATCATAGTGTTAACAATTTTAAAAGTAAAACAAAAATGGAAAAACAAAACGCTAAATTAAATCTTGCATTTAACCCAAATAATTTCGAATTTGCCAAATCAATACTTTTTTTTTTTTGACAGTTGCCAAATCAATACTTGAATTGGACTAGAGTCTTTCAAGTCAAACAAAAAAAAAAAAGTTAGACTCAAGATTTATTTTATAATTTTTTGGTCAAGTAAGGGCAGACTTGAGATTTAATATTATTAAAATGCCATAATAAATGAAATTTTTTTTGTTAATCAACTTTAATTAAAATTTAAAATTATTTTTTTTAATTATAAAAATAATTTTATTATCAATTGAGTTATAACTAATCAATTTTTTTGTTTTTGTCTAAACTAACAGATTTTTTCTTTTTTTTTTCTTATAGATACACTGAATTTGCCTCCCTCACTCCAAAATTAGCAGAACTAAAAAGTGCCCAGCCTACTCCATGTCTCTTTATAATTGGGCAATGATGAATTTGTACTGTTATCAGATCCGATTCAAGAATCTGATTAACACGAGATGGGCTTGCGGTACATTTGGCATTGAGTCATTGCCCATGACTAACAAAATAGAGAAATCTCATTCATTCTTTTTTTTTTTTTTCGAACAAATTAATTTCTACTCAAATTTGAATTCAAAATTTTTAAATTTATAAACGACTCTAGTACCATTGATGAATGGTTCACCGGTATCTTGTTATTTCTCATGAACTTTTTTTACTCTCAAGTAAGGTTGTCAGAATCGAACCGAATATCAAACCGAAAACATTAGTAGGTAAAGGTTCAACCGGTTGAATCGGTATTTAATAATATATATATGTATAAAAGTAATTTAAATAATATATATATATAGTAATTAAATATTAATTTTTTTAATTTTAAGGATTAAATTAAAAATTTTGATAAATTTAAGACTAAATTAAAATTTTTAATAAACTTAGAACTCAAATTATAATTTAAACAAACTTTAAGATCAAATTAAAATTTTTATATTTTTATATTTTACTTAGATCGGTCCAGTTTTGTCCAGTTTTTACCGGTTTTGATCAGTTCTGACCGATTCGAGTTTCATTTAGCTTTTGCCTTAAACCGGAGCGGACCACCGGCCGGTCTCCAATTCAACCAGTTAGACCGGCTAGTCCGGTCCGATTTTCACAACTACGTCTCAAGTCTCAACTCTTTAGCCTTTTAATTTGAACTTGAGATGAAACATCCTCTCAAACACATTAGTTGTGCATTCGAATTTTTTTTTGGTTCTCTAACTTTTTCCACATTTATAACAGAAACTTTTGAAATTATCAAGAGACTTTCTATTTTGGGAAAAGAAAAAAAAAACTGCCGCCTTTGTAATAAATATTTTTCCAAAAATCGTATAGTTAGTTCTTCGTAGTTCAAGAGTAATCATATCATATTAGGGTTTTGCCAAACATTGAACCCAGAAGGAAGAATGAGAGATTTATTGGTTTTTGTATTGAATATCAAGTGTCGTTGCAAATCATATATCACTCACTACAAAAAGTATTTATGTAACATTTTGGTCAATTTTTTTAAAAATGTTTTGGTGGTTGGTCCACAATTTGAACATGATAGAAAACAAATAAAAAAATTTTGCCAACAAAAAAAAAAAACCGCTAAGAAATTTCCTCAGAGCAAAGAATTTTTTTTTTTGATTGTTGAGAACTTAGAGCAAAGAACTTAGTTTAACACATAATTGTACATAATTATATACCACCAACAATAATTTAGAAGTTTGACATATACTATTATGAAAGATCCAATAATCTACACTATTAAATTTGGAAATCCTTCCATTAAGGGACTTGGGACATGTTGAAAAGTATAATTAGCCATTTTGGCATGCACTGATTCTAGAGGTTGATTTAATTGATGAAATACATATATGGCTTAGTGAATTAATTGACAATTAATTCATAAAGTTCAATAATTAAAAATAATTCATTATGCGTCTCTTCAGTCATCAATTTACTCGAATTTTTGTCGATTAAACAAGAGAGATTGATATAATACAACAAATACAGACATGGCCACACATGACCAAAATAAATTATTTAGTGCACATCATAATTCAGTATACCTTCTAAAAATTACTCTGAATTTCTATATAACAACTAGTTTGTTGTACTATAAATAAATTACAATATAAAGATACCTGAAAACCTATTTAATATGCTAAGAACTGTTCCAATCGACTAGCTGAGATTCACATCCTCTTAAACAGAAAATATTCAGTATTCATTTTTAAAAACAGTCAGCTTATGAGGATACAATAAAGCTGAACTTCATGGCCTAATAATCTTATTTATTTCCAATGTACCATAAAATAAAAAAAAACCTAGTCAATCGACTTGCCAATTGGGACAATTAATTTTATGCGTCAGCCACGAATTGAATTTTTTTTAAAAAAATTGTTATAAGTAATGTATGTGTAGAATACTCCAAATCGTCAAATTTAATTTGTGAATACTCTCTGTTGAAATATTTATATTTACTAGTATGAGAAAAATTTAATATATATAAATTAAGCGAGATTAAAGTGATATAAACTGTTAGATGATTAAATTTAAAAAAATAAAAATAAAAATAAATAAATAATTAATAAAATGTTATTAAATAAATTTGTGTGTTCGACCGTATTTTTTTAACTTACACTTATATAATAATTCTCTGTTGATATAATTCATAATGGTGAAATTGAATTCCACCAAGCTCCTTTTTTTACGCGCAAGGCACATCCGATGGAAAGAAACATTTGATTACAAGACGGGGGAAGTGGTCGGTTTGGTCGGCCACCGGTTGTTAAGGATTATCAAATGTGTGAACAACCGAACACGTAAAAGTTGTCATTACATTAAGTTGGCCCACCGAAAAAAAAAAAAAAATTCTTATTAAATATAGATTTGGGGGACGTAATCGAATGATGGAACTATATTAATAAATTGGGATTTGTGGGGGCAACAGATAACCAGTGGCAATGGGACTATTTAAATCCATGTTATCTTGTGCATATGTTGGCCTTTTCAGCAAGGGGCCTACCATATATTAGCAGAAAAGTTAGAGATGGTGATGGCTGCAATGTACGTTTATGGAGAGTTACCCATCATCTCGGAGAGCCAGGGGTTCTTTTTGCCCCTTTTAGGAAAAAAATTGATAGTAATATCGTGAGAGTAACACGATGAACATACGTTATTATAACGTAATTTGATAAAAAATTCGGTTGAATTAAAAAAAAAATTATAACATATGAGACTAAATTCAAAATAAAATATATAATATATGAGTCATTAAATAGACAATACTTCATATGTATTTCTTCCTGTGTTATCAAACCTTTTCTTTCGTGGGTCTTTTATTTCCTCCTTTGGGTTCCTGTTAGAATGGTTTGGTCAATAGCTGGATTTCATTTGTCTAACCAACATTTTAAGCACGTGAGATTTTCTATAATATAATGTAGCTCATAATCTATATACAACAAGAAATAAGCATAATTAAATCAGTCGATATTAACATAGTAACTAAATTTGAAAATTTTAAAGAGATCTGCATATAAATACTAAATTTCACTAATAGTTAAACATTCCTTTTCAATCTAACTGAACTCCCAAAAAAAAAAAGAAAGAAAAACATAGTTGTGCAAAACACCCGTGCATTCCGTTCAAGCATTGTATATTTTTTTATATCTCTTAATCCATGTTACCCAATCAAATAGTAGACCCTATTTTTTAATGTCTTCTTCATTGAAATTTCATTAACGCAAGAATTAATAACAAGCTCAAAGGAGATATAAGCTAATTTCGCATAGACAGGAAGAATTTAATTAACACTTATTTTGTACCCAAAAAAAATTATTTTGGTTAAGATGTTAATGCCACGATTATCAAAATCATCATTTTTTTTTTTTGTAATACCCTCAAGAGCAATGATTTCGCTATTGATCTTATATAGATAAAAACTAAATAAGTTGGTGTTCGGTACATAACCAATACAAAATCTTTGATTCGAGGAAAAATAAAAAGAGAAAGGAACGATCAAAATAATCTACTTTAGATTTTCTTTTTATAATTTTTTGGTAAATAAAATGAAAAAGTATAAGAGATACTTACAATTTCAATGAAAATTACAAACCAAATTTTGTGTGTGTATGTTTAGCTCATAGTCAGTTTTAGTGAAAAATCGAACTCATGACTTTTAGCATGACAGTAAACGATCATCTCACCTCTAAATTACAACATTTCGTGACAATTTATCCTATATGAAAAGGTCCAACACATTAAATTATGCATCTAGCGGTGGCAAAACGGTCTTAATTCAAATAACTTGTAAATTTTCTACTCAACTTGATATGTGTTGATTGAAACATCAGTAACTCTAACTTAAAACATTCATCTGAAATGACCTGCAATCAGACTAACCCAAACTTGAAAGACAAGATAATTTGTGAACTCAAACTCTGACAAACCTAAAAAATTTGAAATAAACGAAAACTCTAGACCTAAAACAACATTACTTAAATCCATTCTGGCTTACTAGTTTGCTGCCTCTAATTGCATCAAACAATTTAAATTACATCAAAATTAATTTTTTTTAATGATACGACTTACAATAGCTTTGAAAAAAAAAGAAATATATCATCTAATATGATAGTCTAGCAGTGATTTGTTATGCCTCTCCAACATTAATCTGGTTTGAATTTCTTCGTTGTTGCTTGTTCTCTCAAATAAAAATTTTAGTTGAATGCACGACGTTGGGTTTTATACTCGTTAATAACCGTAGTCGAACGTAAATGAGACTCACTCAGGACTAATAGTGCTTGGATGATAAATGTCTTATGAGAGTTATTAAATAATGACATAAACGCAACGAAAGTCAATTTCAACTTATAAGTTTTATAACTAATATAGATATAGAGGCTATTTTTTTCTTGTTTAAAAAAATAGAAAAGGAAATATGGAAAATGTGAGCATATTATCTGATTGCAAAATAAATAAATCACTTTTGTGGTTGGCAAAATTAGAGGAGAAAGACGCCAAATATGTGAAAGTAAAACCGTTACCAAAATGCCAAATAATAAAATATAAAATAAAAACCAATAAAATGACCAGAAATGCCAAATGTAAAGACAAATACAGTTTCGACCAAAAAAAAAAAGACAAATACAGTTTCACAAAAGGCCAACTTGCTCAAACTACGTGGACACAACATGAGGAGGTGGCAAACAACAAAGCGAGTTCCACGACATTACAATATACCCGAGAGTACCAAATCCAGCATCGAATCCATTGCCAGAGGGCCAGCCAGAGTAATAAGTTCCGTGCTGATGAGTCCTCTCTTGGTAAAAACCGCCAACCCCCAGTCCCCCTCAACTCGTCTTGCACCGTGTTTTCACTTTGCTCTCTCAGCAAGAAACGGTTTTTGATGTTTTCTCTCTCTAAAACTCCTTCTTTTTCTGTCTAAAACCGCCTAAAAATCTTGTCTTGACAGCTTCTGATTGGTCTCTCAACTGAATCGGTTAGTTTTTCGGCTTTTTGTCGGTTTTGCAAATCTGGGTTCTATCCGATTTCTCATTTTCTGTGTCGGTTTTTTCGTTTCGATAATGTTGTCATGAAATGAAATCTTGGTTTGGTGATTTGTTAGAGCAAGTTTGTTTCTTTAATTTTATTTTGAGTGTTTGGTTTTGATTTGTATCTGTTTTGTTTTGTTTTGTTGTTTTTTTATGCCTTTTTATGATTCTGTATTCTGTGGTTTCTTTTTTTTGGGATTTAGACTTCATGTCAGAATTTCCTTGATAGGTTTTGGTTCATTTTCAGAAATAGTTAAAAATCAGTTGTTCTTGGTTTGTAGGATTTTTGTTCCTTTTTTATCTTTCTTTTTTGTGTTTCTGGAGTATGTTTTTGATTGAGATTTGATTGTTTTATGGCTTTTGTGTTTCAGGGATAGAGTTTGTGGATTTTGGGCGCAAGCTAAGCCATCTAAAAGGATAATCCGATCGTGGGTAGTCCTTCTTTGTCTATAAGTAGGATCTGAATGGTGAGTCTTTGATGCTGGTATTGGTTTTTGGATACCAGTTTCAAAGATTCTTGAGGATTTTCTGTTAATTTGGTCTGATCTGAAAGAGAATTTTCAGAACTTAAGGAATAATTAGTGTCCTTTGCATCGGCATTTCGTTAAGATGTCTAGTTATATTGGTGTTCATGTATCCGATCAATGGCTTCAAAGTCAGTTCACACAGGTGGAGCTTCGTAGCCTTAAGTCAAAAGTAAGTTTTCTTGTTCTTTTTCATTGGTTTACTGGGTTGAATTACTCGCCTATTTGGTCTCTCTTTATTTTTCCTTGATATTAGGTTGGCAGAGTTTAATTTTGGTGTTCTTTGCGGTTTGTAGTTTATATCAGTAAAGAATCAGAATGGCAAAGTGACTGTTGGAGATTTGCCCTCTTTGATGGTGAAACTAAAAGCTTTTAGTTCAATGTTCAACGAGGATGAGATTACTGGGATCCTAAGCGAGTCATTCTCTGACATGAGCAGTGAGACTGATTTTGAAGCCTTCCTTAGGGTGAGTAGTACTGTGTCTCATTTATTTATCTATTTTTTTTTTCAGCTTCGTTTTGAGTTCTCTGCTTAATTAATCAAGCAAAATTGAAACGAGTCCTTAATTTGAAATCTATTTGGGCTGGGAGGTCAAAATTACTGATTAGAAGCATGAATTTATTCTAAAGGTTGCCTAATCATCAATTGCATTTGAGTGGGCAGGCATATTTGAACTTGCAAGGTCGAGCTAAAGCAAAATCAGGGGCTCCAAAACATGATTCATCATTTCTCAAAGCAACAACGACCACTCTACTTCACACAATCAATCAATCTGAGAAAGCATCTTATGTTTCTCATATAAACAGCTATCTTGGGGATGACCCTTTTTTGAAGCAGTTCCTTCCTTTAGATCCAGCTACAAATGATCTATTCAGTCTTGTGAAAGATGGAGTACTTTTATGGTGCGTACCAGCATTGGCTTGATCTTTTATCTTTTTTGATTGCCAATGGATTGACTCTCTGCAGTGGTGTTGGTTTTTCCTTGTGGTGTGATGCAGTAAGCTTATCAATGTTGCCGTGCCAGGAACCATAGACGAACGAGCCATCAACACAAAACGGGTTCTTAATCCTTGGGAAAGGAATGAGAATCATACCCTTTGCCTCAATTCTGCAAAGGCCATTGGCTGCACTGTGGTTAACATTGGCACACAAGATTTGGTTGAAGGAAGAGTAAGTTTAGGCTATATACATTCTTGGTTTTAAGATTATGTTGCACTCTTTAACGTCTTGTTGTTTGTGTTTCTTGCAGCCTCATCTGGTGCTTGGGCTGATTTCTCAAATTATTAAGGTGAGCACCTAAATTTTTTATGTCAATTGTAATCTGTAAACCACAGACAATGAATAGGGGCGAATTCTATATGCATAATATGGCCCATAGTGATAGCTTATGATATTTCTTACCATTCCATTATTGGTATGTTGGCCTCTACTTATTGATTGTGGTAACGACAGATTCAACTGTTGGCAGACCTTAACCTTAAGAAGACACCTCAACTCGTCGAATTGGTGGATGACAACAATGTAATGATATGCTTATCTTTGGGATTCAAACTTTTCATCAAAGCGTGCTTTCTGTTTGTTGCATATTTAACCAGAAGAATGATAATTTGCATTGTCATGAATGGACATTCATTTCAGGATGTGGAGGAGCTTATGGGATTGGCCCCTGAAAAGGTCTTATTAAAATGGATGAATTTCCATCTGAAGAAAGCAGGCTACGAGAAACCTGTTACAAATTTTTCTTCTGATCTGAAGGTACTGATCACTTCAATTTCTGTGTGCTAGCAACAAAAAATGTTGTACAATGCTTTATAGTAATCACATATCAGTACATATGCATGATTGTCCTTCTTGGGGCTCAAGTATCTTACATTTTGTTAAATCCTACTTAGCATATGATGATGATGGATGTGCTAGTTTACCTGGCTAAGCGTTTGGAAACAATTTTTTAATGACACTTGAGTCCTATTGGATACCCTTCTTGATTATTGTTTTCTTTCTTTTGCTTGCCCTTAGTTAGCAATTTTTTTTTTACACCAAGTAATTAAAGCAACAAAAATGTTCATGCTTATTATTTAATTATTTACTGATCATGCTCCCATTACGAATTCAATGAATGTAGGAGAAGCTGATAGTGATTTCTTTTGTTCATACTTTGTGCAGGACGGAAAGGCTTACGCCTACCTGTTAAATGTTCTTGCACCGGAACACTGCAATCCATCTACTTTGGATTCCAAAGATCCCCAGGAAAGGGCTAAGCTGGTGCTTGACCATGCTGAGAGGATGGACTGCAAACGGTATTTGAAACCAGAAGACATTGTTGAAGGCTCACCCAATCTGAATCTGGCGTTTGTGGCACAAATATTTCACCAAAGGTCCCAGTGTATTTTATTTTTTTTTTTCCGATAAGCAATATCATGATACTTATCTGACATTTCTTTTTTTTTTTCCCACCAAAAAAGGCTCTTGCTACACTCTTCATTACTGATCCTCTACTCTCCTGTCGCTTGCATAATTTACTTTGTTATGTTAATTTGAAGGATGTATATGTGTTTGCAGGAATGGCTTGACTACAGACAACAAAAAGGTTTCCTTCGCAGAGATGATGACAGATGATGTGCAGACATCTAGAGAAGAAAGATGCTTCCGATTGTGGATCAATAGTCTCGGAATTGCTACTTATGTTAACAATGTGTTTGAGGATGTTAGAAATGGGTGAGCGTTCTTTTCTGAGAAACTGATATTTTTATGGAAGGAGTTGGTTAGGGATATGAAGGGCAAGCTCTGTTGTAATGGAAAAGTTACTCCATTATGATATGACGGCCTTGGATTTGAGTCACAAAAACAATTTCTTTGTGAAAAAAAATGGTAAAGCTACATATTTCTGACCCTTTGCTAGACCTCACAAATGTGGGAGGCTTGTGCACTGGGACGCCCCTTTAGTTGGCTAGGGATTTGAATTATGTTATGGTCGACCTGATTGCCCAGTATACTGAAGTTGCCATTTGGTATTTCCTGAAGTAGTTTGTATGCCTGCTTTTGGCACTGTATATTGGATTCTATTTGCAATCATTTCCTGGAGGCATTTAACATTTCTTACTCTGCTTCTGCATTCTTCCTGAGTGCTCCTGTATTCTGTATGTTAGATATTACGTGTCTAGCAAGGGCATGCTATTTGGATTCTAGATTGCACTAACTCACAAGCTTTATTTTACTTCTTCTTGCAGATGGTTACTTTTGGAAGTTCTTGACAAGGTATCTCCTGGATCAGTTAACTGGAAGCATGCATCAAGGCCTCCGATCAAGATGCCATTTAGAAAAGTAGAGAATTGCAATCAAGTTATAAAAATTGGAAGACAATTGAAATTTTCCTTGGTTAATGTTGGTGGAAATGATATCGTACAGGGAAATAAGAAGCTCATACTTGGTAATCTCCTTGATTTAGTAATGATTGTTTATGGTTTTTCTGGACAATGCCATGACTGTGTCAAATTTTTATTTTTTTGATTTTGCTCTAGCTCTTTTTTTTTTCTGGCCCCCATGCCGGGGGGGGGGGGGGAGGAATGCATTGCTTAAGTGGATCTTACCTTCACAATTTTGTCATTAAGATGGCTCTTTCTATTGCTTGGATTATGATACTGGTTCTCTTTTTTCTTGCTGAAAACTGATTACGCTTTGTTTCTAGCTTTCTTATGGCAGTTGATGAGATATAATATGCTTCAGCTTTTGAAGAACCTGAGATCCCACTCCCAAGGAAAGGAGATAACTGATGTGGATATCCTAAAGTGGGTGAATAACAAAGTTAAAAGTACAGGCAGAGCTTCTCAAATCGATAATTTCAAGGTGGATAAAACTTTCGGGATCTGTTCCTTGATGTAGCCATCCTGTCCAGTTGCATAATTTTATGTGCCGTTATTTGGTCTGAAACTTTTCAGGATAAGAGCCTATCAAGTGGAATATTTTTCCTCGAGCTGCTTAGTGCTGTGGAGCCAAGGGTGGTCAATTGGAATCTCGTTACTAAGGGAGAAAACGGTATGAAAGTTTGACAATGGTTTTCATATGTTGCTAATTTGAGGAGGGCTAGTGGGGTGATGGTATATCTTCAGGGATTTCAATTGAGATATTAGCTCAACATTTTTTTTATGATCTCCTTTCTCTTTATTCTTCCCTTTTCTGCTAAAATGTAGATGAGGAAAAGAGATTGAACGCAACATACATAATCAGCGTGGCAAGAAAACTTGGTTGTTCTATTTTCTTGTTACCTGAGGATATCATGGAGGTATGAGTAATATCGTGATTGATTTGTTCTTTATTTTGTGATATGGTTTCAGACATTTGTATGAAAATTTTTATGCTCGTCATGATCTGGCAAGCTTTTTGCAGAGATCTAGTTTACCAAGGGATCGCTCAATTACCTGCATTGTTTTACTTGGTGTTGTATTTTTCTTCTGTAATTTGATCATTTTATCGTATTCTCGTGGCAGGTGAACCAGAAGATGATTTTGACACTGGCAGCCAGCGTAATGTACTGGAGCCTGCAAAAAGCGGCAGAAGAGGGGGAGTCATCTCCTTCCCCTGCTAATGGCTCCACGTGTACGTCAACCCCGGATGCATCCCCGGCACCATCTACCCCAGATGCATCACCCGCTCCATCTGTTAGTGGCGAAGAAGAAAGCTCCTCTTTGGCCGGAGAAATCTCGAACTTAAATATTGATGATACCGCTTCCAACGGTACATTCTCTCCACAGATTGAGAATGAGGACCCTCCGCCTGGAGCATGAGTGATGTAGTGCATGGTTACATAATTCTGGAAATGTTGGATCCTGTGGAAACAGGAGGGAATGTGCATGTGCAGTGCGTTATCAAATCTACATGTTTCTTCTTCTCCTTACAGCAAAAACCACCATGAAAACAATAGGGATAAAAAAAAAAAAAAAAGGCTTTTGTAAAATAATATTTTGAGGGAAATAAAAAAAAAAAAAAAAAAAAAGAGGATCTTCTCTAATGTTCTTTTTGGCCTCTATTGTTTTCGGGCGGATTGCCGTTAGAGATGTATTTCTTTCACATAAAAATAGCATTTCTTGAAATGGGGTTTCTGTTTCCAATGGATGCAAGTGAAATGAAAGGCAACAAAAGCAAGTTTTGGTGATAAACATCCAAACGAGATGAGAAGGGGTTAATTTATGGCATATAATTCACTGATACTGGATTCGTAGAGTAATAGTTTTGAGTACGAGTTCAATGGACCTAATTAACTAAAAATAAAGAGATTATTGAGAAAAATAAGAGTTATTAGTGAGATTGCTGAAGAGGCATCTGATTCTGTAAGGCCAAATTAACATTTTCAACTAAAGAAAATTTTTGATGAAATTTTATTTTATTAAAGGGTTTTATTTGGTAGCCTAGTGATTGTTGGAATTCTCTTAAGGAGTGGAGGAATTGAGCCGTCTAAGGATTGGGCAACACTTGCCCATACTGTCTAGGCAAATGCCTATTTCTTTTGAAATTTTTTTTTGAAACTCTTTTTTTTTTTTTTTTTACAATGAGCCTTATTAGGAATATAAGAAATGAGAAAACGAGGTTAATGAGAGTTAAACTCCCTACCTTATAATTGATGGATATTATTTTTAACCACTAGAGTAGATGCTCAATTTCTAAAACTTTTTTAAATATGTTAGTTTTAATATAGATTAATTTTAAACAACAATTGGGCTTTTCTTTCAAAAAAGAAGGAGAAGGCAAAGTTGGAATCTGACGGGTCGGGCTTCAACCCATATAGGCTACAGGCCTGAGCCATGATGCAACAAGCCCTACAATTCCACTCGCCATGTGTCGAGGAACAGAATTTTCTTTTCTTTTATTTCTTTGATCCACTGGAGACTAATGCTCATAAAAACTGAAACAAGATATGTGTGCAGGAATCGAAATCTCAACTTTTTCTTTTTACACAAGGCCGATTTATTCGTTAGTGAATTTTTTTTTTATGACCAAAAATAAAAGAGCCAGAGTGATATTTCCAACAAGTTTATTAAAAAAAAATTATGTGGATTCTCATTCTTAAACCAGACTGAACTGTTACAATTAAACATGAGAAGAGAGCACATAGTCACGTCTAACCTCATTTTATACTGCGAACATTAAAATTAGGGTAGAATGATCACTCCGCTCTGCCATTTGAACTGCGCCCGAGGTAGTGTAAACGGAATTTTCTGGTGACAAGTAGTGGCAAACTCGCCATATACGTCCAGGTGTGGTGTACTATTTGGACATGTAATGAAAGAATCAAAGAAATGTTAGCATCGACGAAGTCTATATCTCTCGTTTTCAACATTTTTCCTATGGATTTTATCTTTTACCGAGATGATACATGTTCAAAACGTGAAGTTATTAAAAATGACGTCGTATAATCGTAATAATTAAATAAGCAATCATAATTAATGCTGAGGACAGCAATTATAAATTGAATGATTATAATAATATCACTTAATTAGCGACCGTCTCATGAAACCTTTATCTTGATGTTAGAAATGCGTACGTTGTGGACCGGACCTTGTGGCCTTAAGAAGCGAATATTACTGAGACATGAGTTTGGACATAAAATCATATGTGTTATAAGTGGACGTTAATTTAAGTAGTGAAAAGTATATCTTTTATTATTATAAATAGAAATTTAACATTTATTTGACCATATCTCCTTTCTCCTATATATATTCTCAGGGCTTCTTATTAACAAAAAAAAAAATCACATTTGTTGGCAACATGCCAATACATCTCTCTCGCTCTCTCTCTCTCTCTCTCTCTCTCTCTTTTGAAGCTTTTGATTGGAAAATAGATCAATTTCTACCTATAATAATATGGTAAAGATGGTTTCCCATTACAGCATAGGGGAAGGGAGCAAGCGCCCATGAGTACCTCTGCAAGGTTAATTAAACAAGAAAGATATCATTATTGTTTGCATAGTTCAACATGTTAAAGAAATTTGAATTTATATAAAATATTTTGAATTTAAATTTTATTAAGGTCAAATAGTAAAATTAAATTTACAATTCATTTATTTTGCACAAAATATATCACAAATCGTAATACTATTTAACAAAATTATTGAAAATCATTCATATTTTTACATTTTAAGGATGAAAGAAAATAAGAAAGATACCAATGACAATACAGATACCAAAGTTTGTCATCCATCATTTTCTTCCTCCGGCTGCCGCTGACTAGTCAACAAAATTACACTAATTTCATATTCGTATATGTTCAAAATTGTTGCATAACGCAGGTTTCTCTAAGCTTTAGTGCCATTGTCGATCTATTATCTGATAAGATTGGTAGATACTATCTCGATTTCTCTTTTTTAAGAGAAGAAAAAAATTTGTAATTGTCAAATTAATTTTAATAATTTAAAAAAAAAAAAAGTTATTTGGGCCTTGAAAACCGAATCCTCAAGACAAAATCCCCAGCCCAAAATTGTGACTTCCCAAAAAATAAAACCAATCCAATTTGATAAGAACACACACACACACACACACAATTAATTATATAATCCAAAAACACGGACACACAAAATTAAATATATGATCCAAACAAACAAACAAACAGACAAACAAACAAACAACAACCCAAAAAGAAAAAAAAGCCCTATCCGGCTCTTTCCTCTCCCCTCACTTCATCATCAATCTGTTCCTACCCCGCCACCGCCGCTCTAGTCGCCACCGCTTCTCCTTCAATCGGTTGCATCCGCGGCGGCGCCGGCCATATTCCCCCGCTGTATTTCACAAATCCCGGCATTTCAATTTCTCCAAGTAGCCCGAGATTTGATTTCCTGAGGCCCCGATTCATTCCTCCGCGGAATCATCGTCTGGGTAATTTTATTTATTATTTTGCCCTAAAGAAACCTAATCCTTGTTCAAGCTAAGCTGCAAATTTTGGTGGCGAAAGGGGGGATTTTTATTAATTGAAAGGCCATTCCTTTCAAATTCAGGTATAATTTTTTTGCTTATTTCTTCACTGAGTTTAGCTGTCTTTTGCATATGATCTTTGCTTTTTAGGTTCTGTTTAATTAGATTTCAATGAAGATTTCAATTTATTTAGCTCGTATATAGCTTGATGTTTTGGATTGAATATTGGAAGGATTAAAATTCAGGCAAATTGGTATTCAGAAGCTTTTTTTTTTTTAAACCTGAGCTCAGCTGTGATTATTCCACACTTACATTGTATTATTGTAAGTTATCTTCAAATCAAATGTACAGCTTCTTTATTTACCGTGGCTTATTACCAAAACCTAAACATGGTTCATAAGTGTCAAGACTGAATGGTGAGTCAGCCAGGTGACTGCAGATTTTTTACTTTTCTGTGGAGCTGGGATTAGAAACATGGAAATTATATAGGTTTCTAACCGTTTCTATAATTGGGTGTTAGTTAGGACTTAGGATTAGTGAAGCTGGTGGCTGCAGCTTTTCAAAATTTTCTATTGGAGCTTCACTGTAGAGTTATAATCTGGATTTATTGCATTAATTGATCTGGGGTTTGAATAATTTTTTATTTTTTCAGATATTTATGTGATGTGCATGTCATTACAGAGCTAGTTAGGACAACAATGGCTGTTGAAGGACCTGAAAAGGCGAGTTATGATTTTGACGATGAGGAGGAACCCTTTGTTGTTAAAAGGAATCCTAGCTCAGCCTCTAAGCAAAATCAATTGAACCCACAAGCGAGGAAACCACCATCTTTATCTCACAATTCCAACGGGCAAAGCTCGAATTCCCAGAAGGGTAAAGCTAGTGTTCCATCTTCAGGGGCATCGCTGTTGAAATCTCCCATAGGTAGCCCTAAAGGTTCAAATTCATCTTCTAAGTCGTCCACAATGAAATCACCGGTGAGAAATTTGAAAACATCAAGTTCTGGAGATGACCATGCAAAGCAATTGTCCAAACAGAATGCAACTCCTGGTGTTAAGGAGGAGATTAATCCTTTTAAACATGAAAGTGAAGTGAATAGTGATAGTGATTCTGAGGATAACTTACCCTTGAGTATGAGACTTAAGGATACCTCCATTAATGGAAGTAAAGGAGCCAGTGCACCTGTGTGCACCAAAGCTGAAGATTCAGATGACGATAATAAACCTTTATCATCAAGGGCTCCAGCAAAGGCAAGCGCTGGCACATCAGGCAGTAAGCCAATTGACTCAGGCAACAAGAAACTTTTGGCTCCGAAAGTTGAACAAAATGGTTCCACTACAAAGGACAAGTTATTGAAATTTCCTGTTTTGCCAAGTAAGAGGCCTATGGATAAGGCTAACCTTGGGGAACAGTCTGCTAAAAAGCCAAAGCTTTCTGGTGGGTCTTCTTTAGTCAAGGTTAAGAAAGAAACTGTTAAGGTTGGACAGAAGGCAGATGACGATGACAATGTCCCAATTTCCCAGAGAATGAAGAAGTTAGGATCCTCGGATACCAAGCCATCTTCTTCGAAGAAAGCTACTAATCTAGTCTCTTCTTCATCAAAGAAGATCAAAAAACCTATTAAAAATTCAAAATATTCCAAGTCGACAAAATTGCAACCCGGCTCCTCTGATGGACAGAGAAAATGGACTACCCTGGTTCACAATGGTGTCATCTTCCCACCTCCATACCAGCCTCATGGGGTTAAGATTCTTTACAAGGGGCAGCCAATTAATTTGACTCCTGAACAAGAGGAAGTGGGTCTCACTCTCTTTTTTCCTTCCTTCACAGTCTTGTATGCTTAACTGTTCTCCAATCCTTCATTCTCACTTTGTATCCATTCCTACTACACCACCAGGAGGTCTAAAAATATTCCTCCACTGATGTTTGGTGCAAACTGCTTGTGTAACTTTGATCTTTTGGTTTGCAGGTTGCAACCATGTTTGCAGTGATGAAAGATACTGACTACATGCAAAAAGCGAAATTCCTGGAGAACTTCTGGAATGATTGGCGTAAAATACTGGGAAAGAATCATGTGATACAGAAATTGGAGGACTGTGATTTCACTCCAATATATGAATGGCATCAAATGGAGAAGGAAAAAAAGAAACAAATGAGTTCGGATGTAAGTTTGGTTTTCTTGTGTTTACTTCATCTGCAAAGCACGATGAGGTGTGCAGTAACATGCTGTCACGTGAACTTGATTCACTAACATTAGTTCTGTGTCTTGCTTCAGAGAAAATATTCCGGAGTGTTGTTTCTGTGATGACATAGTTTGCAAGTTTCGTTGTCTATTCTTGCACTTTTTATAGGGAACTGTCCAGCAATATGTGTAAACAAACCATAGCAGTTGAGATGTTAAGATTTTTAATAGCTTCACTAGAAATGTGCACCACCTTTGGATTTTATAATCACCAGACTGTTTTAGATCTTTGGGTTTTGCTTGTAGCAATCACCTTCGGGGCCTTATTTTGTTTTTGTGCACTTGATCAATTGTTTCTCAAATTTAGCAGAGTAACTGCTGTTTGCATTTTGATGTTGGATTCAATGTGTGTAATTCTTTCATGTTCTCTAGATGCATATTTTGGATTTCCATTATTTAGTCATTATACTGAAATAGCTGTGGTCATGCAGGAAAAGAAGGCCTTAAAAGAAGAGAAATTGAAGCAAGAAGAGAAGTATATGTGGGCTATTGTTGATGGTGTCAAAGAGAAGGTACTCCTCTCTGGTTCTAGTTTTGTTCATTATTGTCGAACTTAACATTAGTATGTGCATGTTCACATGTACAATTCATGGTCTTATATGTAACCCAAAGTATTTTGTAATGTAAGTTCTGTTTATTGAAGCGTATACCTTTTATGTTCTAAATGCATGTTTTGCTAATGGAATGGTAGTATTTTAATTCAGATTATAATTCGCATTTCAGGTTGGGAATTTCAGAGTTGAGCCACCTGGCCTGTTTCGAGGCCGTGGGGAGCATCCAAAGGTTTAAGTCTTATTTTTGCAGAAAATAATTAAGATATCAATCATTATTTTGTTATGTGATGGCCATAACTCAAATTTTACCATTTTGTAAAGTACATCATTACTCCTTGAGTTACTCATCTTAGTGCTTGTCAGATGGGTAAGCTGAAGAGACGTATCCGTCCATGTGACATTACCATCAATATTGGCAAGGGTGCCCCAGTTCCAGAATGTCCTATTTCTGGCGAAAGGTTTTGTTTATTGTGCCTAATCTTTTGAACAGGGAAAACAGAGGGAGGGAGGGGATAGGAAATATTTAAATGTGTTGAAGGAGTGGCTTTTTTTTTTTTATTAAGTTGTATGAACTTCTGAAGTATTTGTATGACAGGTGGAAAGAAGTGAAGCATGATAACACTGTTACGTGGTTGGCATTCTGGAATGATCCAATTAATCAAAAAGAATTCAAGTACGTCTTTTTAGCAGCCAGTAGCTCGTTGAAGGGGCAAAGTGATAAGGAAAAGTATGAGAAAGCAAGAAAGCTGAAGGTAGTTACTTAACTGCTTTTGGTTTTTGTCACTTGAGGTCCTGAATTACTAGCCGGTTGCATGATAACTAGCTGTCTTCGAACACAGGAATTCATAGACAACATCAGGAAAGCGTACACAAAGGATTTTACCAGTAAAGATCTCACAAAGCAGCAAATAGCGGTTGCTACTTATCTTATTGATAAGTTAGCTCTTAGGGCGGGCAATGAAAAGGTAGGACATATTTGTACCTCCTGCAGTTATATACTGGTTGAATCCATTTTTTTTCTTTTTTTACAGTAAGTGAGTAGTTCTTGGTTTAGTGCCAGCATATAATTTCTTGATTGACTGGTGAGATGCATGATGTTTCTAGTCAACTGTGCCTGACAATGGAGGATTTCATGTCTGCCTAACTGCTTTGATTGTTAATATGGTCCTACAAAATAAAGAATGACAAAATGGAATTTATAACTAAGACTATGTTTTGTAGGGCTTCTTTTGGTGAAGTAAATTGACTCCATAAAGTCGTGCCATTCAATGGTTTCTAATGTGTTGATGATACTCTGCTTTTTTTTAAAAAGAAGCCTTGATTTGTAGGTATATAGCCTTACACTTGTGGCATACCTGAATTAGAAATTTGTGCATATTGTTTTGCCAAAAGTTTCTTTCGGTGCTTCTATGTTCTATGGATGATGTGAAACCATATGCATGTTAGAAATATTTTGTCATCTATTCCTCTCTGGCCCATTGTGGCTGTGTGGGAGACCAAGTTGTCATCCTGAAATTTGTGGTTTATTTGGAGTGGAGATTCATTTGCTAACTTTTTAGCTTGATAGTCAAGGAGAATCTTATTAGTTGGGTTGCTGCAAGTTGAAAGATGCTTTCAATTGTGTGCAATTCACCCAATTTCTGTACCTTCTTTACAGTAATTAACTATTTGGTGTGCCTCATTGCTGGTGATTATGTTGAGTATGCAATGGTATATGCTAATTTCGCAGAGATCACCGAGTTTACATGAAACACGTATAACAAAGGGGTTGTTGTGGTGTCTGTAATCTTACTGTTTTCAACTTTTAGCATTATGAGCTTTGATTCATTTATAGATCCTATATATGCCTTTTACTCTGAATGGTATTTTGTATTGCTAATTTTATGGTTTTTCCTGCAGGATGACGACGAAGCTGACACCGTCGGCTGCTGCACATTGAAAGTCGCAAATGTTGACTGTGTCCCCCCAAATAGCTTGAAGGTGTGGCCAATTATGCCGTCAGTTACTATTTTTAAGCCTTGTTTATACATTAAAGCCTATCAAATCTCATTGCTATAATTGCATTTATAGCCAATTATTTTGCTTGACATATGTGCGCTTCTTTTTTTATTGTTCAGTTTGATTTCCTTGGTAAAGATTCGATTCGATATGAAAACACTGTTGAGGTTGAACTTCCTGTGTATAAGGCAATCGGACAGTTTCAAAAGGGTGAGCAAATGGTGGTTTATGTTACTGTTTGGAAAATTTATTGAGTGGTTGAGTCTCATGGGCATGTGGTTACATTTTGTACAGGTAAAAAGCAAACTGATGATCTTTTTGATGAGCTGGACACAACTAAGTTGAATGCTCACCTAAAGGAACTCATGCCTGGGCTTACAGCAAAAGTTTTTCGTACATACAATGCATCAATTACACTGGATGAAAAGGTGAGTTCTGAACTAGGGGCCATTTGATCAGTTATAAAAGTCAATTGGTGCATATTGATAGGTTTAAAATTGTATCATGTGCCATAGGGAAATATGGGGTCGTTTCAAAATATATGTTATTTTGAGGAAGATGTGTTTTGCTTGTTTGCCTGACAGGTGCTATTTGGCATAAGATTGGCGTGGTTTTTCTTGAGATGACTACATGACTCAAATCCTACTTTAGGCCTTAAAAAGGATTTTGGGATGATGCTAAATTTTTTATGATTTATGCTTGATTTCTCTGTTGCCACATTTGTGATGAAGTGCTTTGTGTGCTTTTTTGTGTTTTTTGTTGGGGCGTTCATGTGACAGTTATATGAAGAAACTGAAGATGGTGATCTTGTGGAAAAAATAGGAGTTTATCAACAAGCAAACAAGCAGGTAAAGCCAACTTGTAGCTTGGAAAGTTTTATTCACTTGTACCTGCTATTTTGAGTAACCATTTTGGCCTCTACAATTGCTTCTTTTGCTGTAGGTTGCTATTATTTGTAATCATCAGCGTACCATTTCAAAATCTCACACTGCGCAAATGTCAAGGTTGACCGAGAAAATTGAAGAACTCAAGGTAATAACTGTTTTTGAAGCACAGAGAAATTTTGTGCTGTCATTCTGAGCTAAAGTTTCAAGTTGTTGACCTTGAGGATTTTTCACGGAGCTCTCACCGTCTTCCTTTTGTTTCTTTTCTGAATTTCGCATGCAAAGGCATTTATGTGTGTGTATGCTGCGAAGCTAAGCCTTTATTAACAAATAGAGCTGCTATGTGTGTATGCAAATATCATTGACTCCTTGTCACGCTTGTTTATGGAGTCAAGTTTCAATCTGACTTGCATCATTTCACGCACAGGGCATTTTGAAGGATCTGAAAGTTGATTTGGATAGGGCCAAGAAGGGGAAGCCCCCGCTGAAGGATGCGGAAGGAAAACGAAAGCGAAACTTAACTCCTGAAGCGTAATAACTGTGCTCGTTTTTTATAAGTATAATAGAAATCGTGTATCTATATGATGTCTCATTGTGAGCAATTAATCAATATGCAGCATTGAGAAAAAGATAGCATCGACCAATCAAAAGATTGAGAAAATGGAAATAAACATGAAGACCAAAGAAGATCTGAAAACTGTGGCGCTAGGCACGTCCAAAATCAATTACCTTGATCCTAGGATCACTGTTGCTTGGTGCAAACGACATGAAGTTCCTATTGAAAAGGTACAAATTCGCCATGGCAAAGTTGTTATTTGCAGTAATTTTGTGTGGCACAATTAGATCAATGGAGACAATGCAACTGTTGGTGACAAATCGTATTGTTATCCTCCTGTGTTTTTGGCAGATATTCAACAAGTCTCTGCTGGCGAAATTTGCTTGGGCAATGGATGTTGAACCCAATTTCAGATTCTGATTGCTGGAGTTTTGAAATGATGCTCGATTTGCTTCAAGGAACCCCATGTTCCACACATACTCCAAAAAAAAAAGAAAAAAAAAAAGAAACACAAATGGGAGAGAGAACTTTGTTTAGTCCCTCCATTACAGTTTATTCATTCTTCTAATGCTCGAGCAGAAAATTAATGTTGTATGTTTTATTCTAATCTAACCGTGGGAAATTTGCCCATTCTTTACGTTCTCCCTCCTTAAACTGTTTAATGAATTGAGGAGTTGCAGCAAAAATTTGTTACCTGGACTTTGAAACATATCATGCTAACAATGTAAATGTTTTAACATGCATTGAGGAAAACAGATTGGTACACTTCCTGTTACGTTTGGTGGAAACAGTGTTTTGCTGCTCAGAAAGTGCAGGTACTCTCATTATATACTATTTCAGGACATTGATGATTGAACACACCCTTATTTAGAAACAGATAGATTTATAAACCCCAGTTGCTTAATGCATTGAGGGGTGAAACACAAGCCTAGACAAGTTTATTTATTTAGCATTGGTGTGGTGTTGATCTAATAATTTGCAGCTTCAGTATTTCCCAGATCTTTCTCATGGTGACCCTTCCCCTTGCCGTGACCCTTCCCCTTGCCATGACCCTTCCCTTTGTGGTGACCCTTCCCCTTCCCGTGGCCCTTCCCTTTGGGGTGACCCTTTCCTTTGCCATGGCCCTTCCCGTTGAGGTGAGCCTTTCCACCGCGGAAGCCATGTTCATGAACCTTGTCCACAGCTTGATCCAGGTCTAACTGTGGACTCCCTGTAAATTAGAACAAGAATTTATAAGCTCACAAAAGTATGTATGCGCATAAAAATGTGCGTGTGTATATATGTTATGTGTGCATGCCATGATATTGAGGAAAGTGTTTTCTGGTTAATCATGTCAGTGGTATGGTCTAGTCAATGTAAACTGCAATTCTAGCCATGCCATTGGAAGAAAGCCTTAAAACCCAATTGCTGACAAAAACTAAAAGAAGACTGGATAAAGCCAACACACCAGGGGCTGCGGCAGCAGATTCAGGACATTCGTGGGACAACACACCGGCGGCTGCGGCAGCAGATTCAGGACATTGTTCACCGGCAGAGATCTCAGAGGAGATGAGGAGAACAACAATGGAGGCAAGGGCCAGGAGGAGAACAAATGTTGAGCGAGCCATGTTTCCTTAATTCCTTGGCAATGTTAAAGAAAAGCTCATAAGCCAATTTTTTTCTAAGTGCTGCGTGAGCTAGTGCAGGGGAGCTTCTCTATTTATATGATTACTATTTAGTAATTTTTGTTTAATTTATGTAAGAAGGTCCATTCTGCATGAACTGCAAATTAGTAAACAAGACCAAAAAATTTGCCGCTAAAACTTGAACAATGCAGAAACAATCTTTGTAATAAAAGAAGTAAAACTGATTACATCTAACTCTAACTCGGACCGCATGGTCTTAGAGGCTCGTCTCAAAAAGTTGAATGTGCTTCAAACTCGGATTGTGGATTGTGCAAGAGTGTGAACGAAAGCATAGGTAGCTCTTAGTTGACATAGGCAAATAATAGGCGCTTTTCATGGGCTGCAACTTTGTGTGAACTTAACTGTTTTGTGTTTTTTGAAGGTGGCTTTGAGTTTTCAGCGGCTTTCCTGGAAATTTTGTGTAGGACGACTCACTCCTTATCATTTTTTGTTATTTTCTTTATTTGAAGCTAATCATATTCTACTTCTTTTTAATAACCCCAAAAAAAGAAAAAGAAAAAAAAAAACTCATGTTTAATGGGCATTCAGTTTCACATCAAGTTTATCCATTAATATGCGTAAAAACCCAACAAATACAACATTATGGATTTAATTAATTTTTTTTTAAATATTGGTAATGATTAACAGTTAATCGTTTAATTTTTAGAGAGAATAAGAGAATGCAGTTCAGAAAATACTGTACAAGTGTAAACACTCTATCCACTTAAAGTGGGCAACCTTCCATTAAACGAAGGATTTTAGAGTTGAGAGGGCTTAAACCCCCTCAACCAGATGGAGCCAAAATCCCAGCACCACTTCAGTAAAACCGAGGTGGTTGGATTTAATTTAAATTCATTGCAATTATGTTAGTTTTTTTTTTTTTTTGGGGGTTAATAACAAAGATGACACATGTTCACGCCCTTAAATACTCAAAAGGCTAATAGTTACGGGTATAAAGATGAGCAAATACTGAACACACTTTTTATTAGACTCATCATTACAGTATCATGGTATATAACAAAAAAAAAAAAAACTTTTTTAATTACAAATTTTGATTAATTATGTTTTTTTTTAATTATATAAATAATATATTTAATAAAAAATAAAGTAAAGATTGTTTATCGGATTGAGTATCCGGATAAATTATCTAAATACCACAAAAATATATAATTATTACGTTTCTTGTTTCACATTTTTTAGTATACAAAGTATGTGTTGGGGAAATTTTCAAAATAGAAAAGTCGTGTCACTTAAGTAATTTAGTGGTTATAAATATGTGTCTATTGATGAAAGGATATGTTGAATAGTCGTGTCCACTAAACCCAAAAGATACATATCTTGACCAAATAACTACCAAATTATTCTCTCTATAAATATATGAATTGGCCATTCACATAGATAATAGAGAATATAGAAAAATTCATACACTTTTGTGAGTAATTTTGAATATTACAATAACTTCTCGAGGGCTCGATTTCAGTATTACAACCTGCAGTTGAATGTACTTCATTTTATCCTATGAGGAAGTTCGCTTTATACCTCTGTTGTAATTTAGTGAGGATGAATTTTGTTTTAAAGAAAGTGACATTTGTTACACGACTTGAAGCAATTCTTTCATTTTTAATCTCACCCTCTTTTCTGTTCCAACGGTATCTCTATGTAATTACACTCATAACGATAAATCTTCGACTCGAAAACAAACAAGATTAACAACTCCAGTTATCTTGGTTTTTTTTTTTTTTTTTTTAAATCTTTATTCCTTAACCCCCACACAAACTACACCGACATGCGCACAACAAAAGAATTATTCATGGGCCTAATCTTGGGCCCATGCATTTTTCTAAAATGAAAAATGTAGAAGGCCCAATAAGTACTGGGCCACATCGGCCCAATCTCCGCTGGCATCTAAATTGTAAAAACTTTGGATTTTCTTTCAAACGAAGTTTCTTTCCCCCATTTTCTTGGATTATTTTCTCAGCAGCCAAACAACTTTTTTTTTTTAAAAAATTTTTCCTTGTTTGTTGTTTTATTTTTTTTCTCATTCGTTGAATCTCAGCAGCCAATCAAAAACTCTTGAAATCCAAAAGATCCGAACAGAAAATCGGGTGGCGATGGGGTTTCTGGTAACGACACTGATATTCGTAGTGATTGGGATAATCGCGTCGCTTTGTACCAGAATTTGCTGCAATAGGGGCCCCTCTACTAACTTGTATGCTCTTTTTTGCTTCTTTTAAATTCGATTTTCGTAAACTGAGAGATTTAGCCTTTGTTTCTGTTATTAACTGATAAAATTTGCTCCAATTTGCCATATACAACATTTCTATGAGTATTGGCAAATGGCACTCTTGGATCTGCTGCTTTTTCTCGGAGAGCATTGCAACTCTGCGCCCGAGAGGCGTGAAGTAACTGGATGATTACGATATTTCTCGTGCCTTATCCGAAGATCTCTCACCGGAATCGATCCGAACCACAAAGCAGTGGTTCTTGTAAAATATATTTGATCCAATAGGGTGGTGCAGTGAATGTGGATGATTCAATTAGCTGATTAAAATATCAGTTAAAAAATATGATAGATTTTTTTTTTTTCTGAGTTGTTACATGGTTTTTGATGGTTTGATTTAGTCCTTAGGGTTTCAGTAGGTGAATTTTGACATAATAGTGTATGCATTAGTGGGTAGTAACTTTCATTGGGTGTTAGAATTTAGATGCAAATGGTGAATTTTGGAGCAATCTATCAGTTGAGTATGGTTTCTTGGTTACTTTGTGTTGAGAAAAATGTGGATACTGGCTGTTCCTTTATGTCTTAATGTTTTAGACAGCTTTGGTGTTTGAGCCATTTTATTTACTTGAGAGAAGCCATAGCTTTCTTCTATCTAATGTTGGTGTCTTTATAAGGTTTGCACATGTTAATGGCTTCATTCAATCTGCTACTTTTTGCTTTAGGATACTTGAATTGAAAAGTTTAAACAATAAGGAAAATCTTTTTCTTAGTTTGATAAAGGGTGTCTTAGTGCACGAACCTACTGTTTCCAGTGTATGGGGTATAGGGAAAGGTCATATGCATGCAGCCGTACTCTTTTTGTGGTTTATGAACCAGTTAGATCTTCTCTTTTTATTTTTTCATTGTCTGGCTAAAGGCTCGTGCTATTTCAGTTGTATGTTCCTCCATGTAGACCTAGTAATACTTCATACGACTGGGCAATCTGGCATGTTGATGAGTGTAAAGAACTTTGAACAATATTGGACATTTTACATACTAAATTACAAACTACATTTGCATGCAAATGGCGCTTGATGTCTCGATTTAGTGATAACTTCCATGCAGTCAGTTGTTGAATCCAACCAAATGCTTATGTGTTGTTTGGCTCAATATCTGGTGGCAGTTTAACTGATTAAAAATCAAAATTTTTTCTTTATCTGTTTTACTGATTTAAGAGAAATTAGGTGCATGCTTGAAGTCATATCTTTTGTAGTAAACTTGCACCTTTCATTAATTAAGGAGAAACTCTGTATGGTTACCTTGTCTTACCTCATCCGACACCATATGCGTAACCTGTGTCTTTTTTGCAGGCTCCACTTAACATTGGTCATAACAGCAACAGTCTGCTGTTGGATGATGTAAGTTTGCATTTTTCCTTTTGATTTTGCATGTAAAAGAAGTTCTTCCATCAGCAAGCATCCTTAGCTCAGATACATAATTAGGTGTTACCTAGAGATTCCCATGATTTCCTCTATCCCAAATTGAATCTACCAGCTAGTTATTTTCCTGCCTTCACTGGTTGTTAATGGGGATGTCTAATCCTAAAAGATTGTGAAATTCAACTCTGCTTTCCTGAATAAAATGGGGTTCATCTTTTCATCCTTGACTGTATACGCTTCTGTATAATTGAGTTACATGTTCACTTTGCTGGATCTTTGATCCAATTGGGAGATCTTATGAAAGCATTCATCATTATTCTATCTAGTTTGTGCTAGCAGCTGCCAGGAGAGTACAAATTTCTTGCTTGCAGCTGACCTGACTGGCAATCTGTCAAAAACTAGTTTCTTTGGAACTCACTTTGAAAACGCGTTTGCAATTTCTTGATTTTGTGTATTCATTTATGCTTAACTATCGTTATCTTCTGTTTTGTTAGGTGGGCTATTGTATATCTTGCACAGATGAAGCCCCTCATAGTTCCGATCCTCAGCGAAGGGGAGTGAAGTTTGTTCTCATTAAAGTAAAGTAAAATGTGTTTTATTGGTCAATCAGCAACAACTCGAGACATTCGTTATTCAGCGGGAAGGTTTGATTTTAGGGTTCATGGATCATCCTCTATCATCCCACCATGGATCTGTGTAATTTCTATCAGTGTGAACTTTACATTTTTCTTGCTTGGGGCATTTCACTTTACATGTATTTGTTGACTATCCCATCCAATTTAAAACCCCTTCAGGATCCTATGAGACAGCTGAATGCAAGTGTGTAGTGTAGGTGAAATAATTATTGCAAAGTAGTATATTTGAGTGTTACTGAGTTTTTGAGAACTCCGGTCAGATCCAATGGGAACCAAACTGTTAGTCAGACTAAATTTGTTAAAATATGTAAAGTTTTATTTTTATATTAAGTATTAATATTAACTTTGGATGTCTTTGTTTTTCTCTTGGTTTTGGATTATAGATATCTAATCAATTTAATAGAGGAAAGTATCAGTTGGCCGTGCCAACGTACAACTTTTGTTTTTGGACATGAGTACAATGTGATATAATTCGGCTAATCATTAATTATTTTTTCTCAGTTTGGGTGTATTATTTTAAATTTTTTAAAATTAATCCCAAAAAATGTTTTCGTTAATCCTAAATCTTAATTTTCAAATTTTACACCTTAAATCTTAATCCCTAAATTTTAAATCTTAAATTCTAAAAAAAAATTAATAAAATGTTGATAAAAATAAGGGATTGTGTAAGAGCAAACACTTTGCTCGGTCTGTTTTTTTTTTTTTTTTTTTTTTTCGTTTCGTCCATGGAAATAAACTAATCATTACTTAATGAAAAACTTAGTTCCCTATATACAGAAAACGGAAAAAACAATGGATAATAATTCGGTACAGGAATCCGATTTGCTGTTTCCATTGTTTTTTTTTTTTTCAATGAAATTGTAGGATATTACACTATTACAGTTTTTCTCGCATTTATCTATTTTGTAGAAAATAATTTTTTTTAAACAATTGTGGAAAATAAATTTCCCACCCACCTAAGCTGCCTCTGTAATAAGAATTAAGAATGGTCGCCTTGGCGAATGCGAATCTTGCCTTAAGATTCTTTGGTTTGGGTGAAGAAGGAGCACGCGCCTCTGGACTCTGATTCTAACACGAGTTTAGCGCGCGTGGTTCTTGTCTTAAGCGTTATCGAAAGCTCCAATGATGAACAAAAGGCCAAAACTTTATGACTGAGTTCCTTGTACATAAACGCCATAAAAGAAAGTAGCTTTCCCGCATAAAAATAAAAAACGCAATAGCCCCCATCTTTCTTTTAAGCATCTTCTCTCATTTTCATGATTTGATTATTTATATGTTTCTCCGAATTGGGTACTTTTATTTTGTACAAATTCATGGCAAAGTCTTTTTTTTTCTTGTTTCTGTCACTTCTTTTGATTCCTGCAAGTACCCATCTTCAATCCAATGAAGATGGGTACATCTCTGTGCTGTTAACCAGTAAAGGTATTGACTTTGCCAAGGATGTGCTGATAAACAAGGCAATTGCCACTATGATTCCACTTCAACTGCCGGATATTGAGAAATCAGTGAAAATCCCACTACTTGGCAGAGTCCTTGTTCTTCTTTCAAACATCTCGATCTACAGTGTCAATATATCTTCATCTTATGTTAAGACTGGAGAGGAAGGTGTGGTCCTAGTTATTTCTGGCGCTACTGCAGATTTGAGCGTGAAATGGAAGTACTCTTACAGCAGTTGGATAGTTGTGATTTCGGATCATGGAGATGCCTCAGTTGAGGTACATATGACAGTTAATTGATCATTTTTGCTTGAGAAAAAGTTTTTAGGCATGCAATCGTGAGAGTGCGGTGAGTATGCCGATCAAAGGACTGATTGATCATAAAAGATATGTTGAATTTAAAAAATAAAAAAAAATAGTTGGATATTGTTAAATGAACCGTATACCTCCCGCATGCCTGTCATGTAGTCTTGCTCTTTTGCTTTTGCTTTTGATGACTAGAATTTGAAAATTGTAAAATTTTGGAATGCTATGGGAGTTTTGGTGGGTTGTTGATCATGTTGCCTTGTTATATGTTATTGGCGATTGTTTTGATTAAATTTGTTGAGGGGCCACTAAAATATGATTCCGGTTGGTTAAGTTTAGCTAGGCAATGTATATACACAACTATAATTTGTCATCACTCAATAATCTTTAATTTGTCAAATGATGGAGAGTTTACAAATGATGCTTTTGCAAAGGTTGAAGGAATGGAAGTGGGGCTTTCTGTAGCCTTAAAAGAACAAGGAGGAGTACTTAAGCTGTCTGTATTGGATTGTGGATGTCATGTAAAAGATATCTCTGTTAAGATAAACGGCGGAGCATCTTGGCTTTATCAAGTGTAAGCATCCTCTAGCACTATTTTTCCTTGAGAAACTGCTGGCTCTGTCTTCACAGAGGTTAATATATAGGGCTTGTTTTACTTATATTTTCTTCCAGGATGATTGATGCTTTCGAAGGGTCAATCGCATCTGCGGTAGAACAAGCTATTTCCGAGAAAATCAAAGAAGGAATAGTAAAACTGGACTCTCTATTGCAATCGCTTCCAAAGCAAATTCCCGTAGATCATGCTGCTTCACTGAATATTACTTTTGTGGACAACCCTCGCCTAGATAACTTTTCCATGGAAATTGTGCTCGATGGCCTATTCATAACTGCACCGGCGGATGATGTTTTAGTTCAGAGCTATCATGATAAAGGAGCACAAGCTTCTTGCAATCTTCAAGCTAGGATGATTGACATTTCCCTAGATGAAAATGTCCTCAACAGTGCTTCATTAGTGCATTTTAATGTGAGTGTGTGGACAGTAACTCTTGAGCATTAACACGATCATATAATTGCATTGTGCATTCTCGAAAAGTATTTGAACATGGAAAAATAAGCCCACAAAATTAATGGGAAAAAAGGAAATCCTACTGTTTCAATTTCAGTGGGTCACCATCCTTCGCTTTTGATGTTGCACTTATGCTAAGTTCTGCCCCACTCATTTGGCAATGTTTGACTCTTATATCGTATGACATACATAATTCTTCTTTCATAAGTGGTTGAACTAATAGTTCTTTGGTTGATTTTCGTGGTCAGGCAGGTGATATGCACTGGATGGTTGACAAATGTCCCAATCAATCCCTTTTGAACACTGCAGCATGGAAATATGTTTATCCTGAACTATACATACAGTACCCAAATGATAACATGACTCTCAATATCTCCATAACGTCTCCACCAGTCATAAGGATTTTAGAGCACGCAATTGATGCCACCATTTACTTAGATGTTACAGTTAATGTTCTGGATGCCGGTGAAGTTATACCGGTTGTCAGTGTCCTATCGGTACGTTTGACTATGTTTCTTCTTGCTTAGCATTGAACTATTTCCTTTTCTTTTTTCCTTCATATAATTGCTGAGCCAAATGCCAAGTTCCTTTTGTACACATTCTTGCGGTGCTGGTTTTTGCCAGTTACTCTGTTCAGCTGTTATCTGAAACTCCATCTCTTTTTATGAAGTTGGAAGCTAGGTTCTGCCAATGCCATGTTTTTTGCCGATTATGGTTGTTTGTTTGCTGGTGCAGATAATTAATGCTTCATGTTCTCCACAAATCGTGAGGAACAATCTTGCTGGTATACTCAAGTTGAATAACTTTGATGTCTCTTTAAAGTGGAGCAAGATCGGGAATGTGCATATGCATCTAATTCAGGTGCGTGAATGTGAGTTCTGCATTAGATCCTTGTCATCTACAACATTTATATTTGTGCAAGATTAAAAAGAACCAAAAAGTGGCTGCCATGATATGGACTTCTAGATCTTGGTTCCAAGCAGCAGCAGTCTAAGATCTCTTTACACATATTATATGTGGACAGGAATGCATTTGAATTGCGAAGTATACTTCAACTAGTTATTATTTTTTTGTTGATGAAATTTGTCAATTTACTTACCACACGAAGGAGGAATGGAAATCATTCTCTCTTATTAGTGGCATCTTTTATGATAGTATACCTTTTATCGATGGATAATGGATTGATGTAACTTCCTCGTAATATTAGTCTAACAAGAGTCTTATAACCTTGTGCAGTCAGTAGCATTCACCATTCTTAAAACCTTCTTCATCCCGTATGTTAACTTACGCTTAATGAAAGGATTTCCACTGCCACTTCTCCACGGGGTCGTGCTTCAGAATGCCGAGATCCATTACGCATACTCGAAGATCGTGGTATGCAGCAACCTTGCCATCACATAGCAGTAACATCTTCATTCATCAGTCCGAGTGCACCGCAATATTAGTTGATTCTATGATACAGGAATTTGACATATTTGTTTGCTGTGTGAGATATATGTCCATTGTACAGTATTCTGACAGCAAAACGATGCTCAAATTCAAGATTCTTGCTTTTTTATGCAACATATTTTCTGCCTTTCATTGTAAACAAAACTATTTCCTCATGTCTTTATGATTATTGCGGTAACTGAAAGAATTGAAGAAGATGATTATCTGCATAACCTGACATTGTATAGTTTGGTCAATGCATAAAATCAGAATCTTTATCGGCTCAAATGGCACCTAACAAGATGAAGTCAAGCTTAACGAAGTCCAAGTTCGGCTTCTGCTCCATGGTTCAAGCCCCTGGTATCAATTGACCAAAAAGAGAACTTTTGCTCTATTTTTGGGTCAAAAAAAGAACTTTTGCTCTATTTGATTCAAATGTTTGGTGTCTCCATTTTGGATATCTGTTGGGAAAAAAGAAACGGTCGTGGGATTTTGCATGTAGGCATATGCTATTGGATCTCCGTCAAATTGCCACAATTTTTTTTTTTTTGATAGATGAAATGAGAAAGTAGGGTAACGCTCCACAGTTCTATTAAAAAAAATTGCATCGCGTTTATTACGCATAGTAGGCAAGGGCCAGTGCGCCAAATCAAAGGAAGAGTAAACTCCCGAGTGCTAGCAAAGGTCCCCAAGCCACAATTTTTGGACTTGAAGACTACTATATATTTGTTTATTGGGCTTCTTGTGGGTGTGCTTGCCCTGTGGTTATGGACCAGGTCAGATTTTAAATATGTAAAACGGGGAGTTCTGGGCTTAGAAAATGATGAAATCAAACGATTCAGAGTTGCCTGAGTAACCGCCTAATTAGAGATTAAGGGGAGGTCCAGATTTAATCCCAGCCTCTCCATCCAGTTCCTTTGGATAAATTCCCTTCAAAGGACCAAAAAAAAATGATAAAATCATGTATCAAAAATTTGTCTTCAATTGGAAAAACCAAAAGAAATTCATCCAACTACACAACGAGTTTCATTTTTTCCCCCTTTTTCTTTCCATAATTTATTGATTATTTTGAAACACTTTTCGGGTGGAGCGCCGGGGTGCAAGCCATGCGAAGGAGCAATTTGAGAGGCTGCAATTTTTACCATATAAGATAACAGTCTCTTCGGTAAGTACAATTTATAGATATATAAGTTCAGTTCATCAGTTGCAAATTATAAGAATATATATATATATACAAAATGATCATTTTATAATTTGAACAGCAAATAGCAAATATCAATCTAACCAAACACTATAGTTTCATTTTAGTAATCAACAACAGCAATCAGCAATCAGCAATCAGTAACAGCAACAGTAATAATCAATAGGTAAACCAAACATGCTCATAATAACCTCTTTTCTTTTCATTAGAGCTAGAAAAAAAAATGGTCTGCTATGTATCAAAATAATAATAATAATAATAATAATAATAATTACCATGATTGTATTTATGTAGGTTTGTGTCACTACAACTTAAAAAATCTACGTTTACATAACATTTCTCAAAAAAACTAATTCCCAGTGGTAGCTACTTCAAACCCACAAAGGGTTTTACTTATTTTCGAAAGTTCTTTAGGACCACTAAAGGCGAACCAAGCTACTTTTCTCACCTTTCTATGTTTCTTGACCCATAACTTAAGCTTGTGAACAAGTTATGATTCTTGACAGTTGCCACTGAGTATTGAACCTATACAGTCCCCCACTAATAACCAAAAATATTTGATTCAAAAATCATCTCTCAAGGCACAACATACTATTAGAATCTGTAAAAAGGAACTGTCACTTTATTTATGCTTCGAAGCATTAAAAAATGCTTCATACATTCTATAAGGAAACCAAAACATCACCTGCTTATGAGAAGTACCAAGAGGGATGCTATATTTCATTGACTGGCAAAAACACTCCAAAAGTGTCACCAGTAATATGACATGTCTACATTAACTAAATACATGCTACATCATCATATTACCATTGACATTTTTCAATTGTCACTGCAAGTGACTAGAAGGGATTTTCCAAAGGGTGTTGTTATTTACAGGTCCAAAACACTTTATACACGCACCAAACAATATTACAGATCCCAGTTTTATTTTGACAGGTGCATGCATGGAGATTTTTGGGGCGTGCTAATAACAATTGCCTTTTTGAAAAGATGCAGTTGAATGCATTTGCATCATCCTTTTCTGAGAGAGTCTGGTTGTGGGCTATACATGAATATATCAGACTCTCTTGGTAGTATGAATCTGACCTTCTTTCTCCTGCCGCTTCGTCTGCTCCTCAGCGGAGAAACATCTGTTTCACTGCTACAAACTCTAGCATCATTCAACGGACTTTTCCCTGGGAAACTGCCTATTGGGTTAGAGGTAAAACCTGCAATGGAAGGATATACCCTTGTGGGGCTTTGCTTAAGAACCGGGGAATCGCTCTGCTTAAGAACCGGGGAATTGATCTGCTTAAGAACCTGAGAATCGCCATTTCCAATAGTGCAATAGCTGGATGAATTTGGCGAATTGATTAAGAAATACTCTAGAGTAAATTGCTTTTCTTTTTGAACCTGCTGTTGCTGCAGGTTCATCTTGCTCTTTTTCTTCTGCTTCGGCTTCATTTTTTCTTGCAGGTGCAACTGCCTCTTCTCTATTATTGTATGCTTCCTTGTCCGTATACATCTCGGCTTCAGAAACTCAACGATCAATCCCAATGACCCAACATTCCTTTGCAATCCTTGGTGTTCTGATTTTTCCTTTTCATGCCATCTTTGATTCCTTGTTTGCCAAAAGCAGCTTTCAAAAAATATCATTTCTTCTCAACGGAAATGCTGCATATGTTTGGATAGAGATTATATATAAGATTGTGCCTTGATGGCTCCGTGAAAAGTTGAGAATTTTATGAAATAATCTTTTGTCATTAGCGAAAAGAAAGACTGGACAAGAATGAGGAAAATGCAGTCTATATGCAACTTTGGTAGCAGTATGTCTTACCGCGATCCAAATGGTCCATTTTTATGTCTAATGATCGACCTATCGGACAATGATCGTTGAAAACAAGAGAGCATGAGCAGACAAAGACATGGATTCTTGGGTTATCCGCCGCGCAATAAACTGCAGCATCCTTCAGTCCACACAAGACACACTTCCTCAGACAAAACTTGGTTTTCAGCAGTCAATTTGGCAGTTGCATTGTGACTCACTGCTCGGAAAAGAGGCAATGAAGAACCCTGCAAATGTAAATCTCTTTGCTTTTTAAGGGGATCGTCAATTTTCGGTGGAGAATAATAACTTGCAGTCAGTACAATGATGCCACATAGGACCTGATTGGATTTGGCAAAGCAGACAAATAAGGACTTGAGATGAAAGATGAATATTATAAGGTCAACCAGATACGGAAGATGAAAATTTTACAGGACCTCAATAATATTCCAAACATAACAGACTAACTTGCAGCATCCCCATAGTGTTACTAGTTTCGGCACTCCAACCTGATTCCAGAGCTTGTCTTTGTCACCACCTTTCGTAAAGATCAAAAAATTACTCACTGTAAGCAAAGCTTGCCAATTATATAGAACACCATCATCCTTGGATAAACCAGAACATTTGCAGACATGGGTGAATATCACCTCGGTTTCAGAAACATAATTGCATGATTCGGCCTTGATTTTACTGGTACTGAGATGTTCGATTATAAAAAAATTGAACTGTGATATTAACCATGATTTTATTCACATTTCCCTTTTGTTAGATTGGTGATCTTGTCCGCAAATCAAGTTCACCTAAGAATTTCCTCCAAATTCCCAAAAAGGTATAAGCTTTAATTTGATGGAGAAACACTATATATGTGTGTGTGTGTGTGTGTGTGTGTATTCGGTATGCTCCACGCCATTTTTGATTGCGAGGTCAAATGCTATATTGATTGGGGAAAACTTTTTTTTTTTTTTTTGTTCTGAAAATGTCCGCAGAAGCTGGTTGTTTTATGCTGGAGTTTTGAGCCAATGCCGCTTGTTCCAGTTCCAGAGTAGGAGCCGTTAGGCCCGTTACCATCATAACTCAACAACACATTTGTTGTGAATTAAAATACTGAAAATAAGATCATGTGGCCTAGAAGCCACCTAATCATTCATTGGCATCCTAAACAAAAACCAACGTTGAGAGTCCACTTGGATCATAATTGAACAGCCTCAGGAGCTCTCATCAGCCCTAATATCCAAATGGAACATGAATATTGTTATAATGCCCCCTTCTGAAATGCCAGTGAGAAAAATGAGAGGAGATATATTCCATCCCGCGAAAATTCCTAACATGATGAACAATGGATTCGTTTCAAATGAAAAAGAAAGTATAATGGGATATCCCAACATTAGAACACAAAGGCAAATGTAGTTGACATTCACACCACTTTGTAGTAAGACTGTCACCAATAACTTTGGAGGAATATCCAACATTTAAATTGCTTTACATAGCAAACATACAAGTAAAAAGAGAAACATGGGAGCACCACCGGAATTCGACCCAGATGAAAAAGAGGAGTTTACTGTGAGGCAGATGGTTTTGTCAGCAATTCAAGTGATTTTTGCAGGTAGTCCACTGCGACTGACACATCATCAAATGCCAAGGCCCCAACCGCAAATCTTGCAGCCTTGTGTGCTTCAGCAATTTTCTCAGGTGGCGGCTGGTAATTACTGTCATAATGGTATGTTTGTGTGGCAGTTGGGGAAGGACCTCCGCTAGTTCCATTTCTGCTGCTTGGAGTGTATTGGGTGGTTGATGGGTAGCTTGTCATGGGAGGAGCTGACTGGGGAGTATAGGAAGAATCAGAACCCTGATAGTAAGGATTATAAAGAGATGGTACTGATGGCAGACTGCTATCCGTAAAACTAGGATAAGATTGGAAGTTGGGATAAGAGAAAGAAGATGAATCTTGAGATGGGTAATTATGTGGCAGATGTTGAGATTCTCGTAAGTACGACTGATGGTCGTGTGACTGAGAATAACTAGAACTTTCGGATCTGCTAGCTGGAGGTGGGTGGAAATCCTGAGATGGATAACCAGCAGTAGGGTAAGGAGGAGGCGATGGAGGGATGTTTGCAGAATGCTGAAAGTCAACTGAGTCATGGAACTGTTGTGATGGCGGTAAGTGCTCAGAATGCTGACTCTCAACCTTCATATGAAACTGATGTGATTGCGGAATATTTGTTGGATGCTGATCATTGACCTGGTCGTAAAACTGAGGTGATTGACCAGAATCTGGTGGAGGAATGGTAATTGTGGCTCCACTTGGCCCAAGATCCTGCAGTGCAGGAGACATTTATAGTGTGAAGCTTCTCAAAAAAAGCAGAATGACATAATTGAATGATTTTTGCTTCTTCAATTTGGAATTTTCATACTTCAGAATAATTTATGAATATTGTTTGGCAAGCTCAGGGTTAAGTTAGTAGTGTTTTGGAAACCTACATATTCACCACTAGGCATAGTTGAAGTGTCAGACAGATCTTCATCCCCATCAGGAGGGCCTGGGGTGGGTTTCCTTCCTTCTTTCAAAGCTTTCCTTATATCTGCAGCCTTCCAGACAGCATACTTCTGTTTTTGCTCAAGCTGCAAAACACATGAAAATTTATAAACACCTCAAATGAATTGTAATGTAAAACATACTACATTAGACCAAAAATATTTTGATTTCAAATGCATTAATTCTATACACCTTTAAAGATAAACTGATTTTCATGCATAAACAAGATGATGAGAAACTCACATCGGGCTGAAGTGCACCAAACTGAGTGATAATCTCAAAGAAAATGCTTGCTGCATAAAATGTTTTTGCAGTATTCCTGTTAAAAAAAAAGGGTTCAACTCCAAGGTATAATCACCGGTTAAAAATGTACATGCAAACATGTACAGCCACCATCAAATTGAATTCAGATGTTTGATTCTAAAAGTCATAGATATTACTTTTCTAAACTGGTAGTTAAATATAGAAGTCCACACTCCATTGCCACAAAACCCTCAAGAAAATTGAATCAGACAGTTAGCAAGAAATATCCTTGGCCTTGATTGGTCAAGTAACAAGATATGCCAACAACAACCATAGATTCATCGCAGCATAAATTCCATGAGTGCAACCATCTGGATGCAACATCAAGGTTAATTCGCAAACAGAGTTTTAGCTGTAGGTAAGTTTGCAGCCAAATGATTGAAACCTATGATCATGTGGTTAGATATAAAGAAAAGATTCAACATACAAATCTGCCCGTCCTGCACGATCTTGTTTGTCTGCTTTCCCAAAGACATTTAGAGCAAAACCTTCCAAATATAAGTTGTCTTCAGGCCCCAACTTCAGTGACTTCTTGTCCTATTAAAAACCAAAATCACAAGACTCTAATGAGAAAAGAAGACAAAAGAGTACACACATTACAAGCCCAACGTACACCATTAGGCAAGAAAGAAAATGCAAATATGCAAGGGATAAGAAATTAATCACTTGCAGCTGCATGCTCCATTATCAAGGCACAAACAATATTATCTATAAAGCGTGATTTCAATTGCACTTTCAATGAGAAGAAAAATTCATGCATAAAAATAACATATATTTTTAAAAAGTTGACTTTGACACAACATAAAATGCCGTGCATGATGGGCCACGAACCTTCATGAGCTCAAAACAAAATTCTAATGCAAACGGATTACACTTTTTAAAAACCACATATAGAACAAACTGGAGATATTTCCAGTCAGAGACTCCACACTCACGGCCCATTGCTATAAATTAAATAATTAATCACATATTCTAATAAAAACTGGTGCATCCACTGTACAAGGCTCCCACACTTTGTGGTCTAGAACATTAAAATGTTTCCCCAAGACTATTTGTTGAGCATTACAAGCAGAGAAAAATAAAAGCAAACACATTTAATGCTGCAAAGCCGATCCCGACAATTGAATTTGCAGAACACAGTTAGGCAACCAGGCAAAAACACACCCGGAGGCCGACTAAATTATATTTATATAAAAAAGTGAAGTTAAACATGTGAAACCTAGCAACCTAATTTAGCAATAGCTTAACAAAATCAAAATTTCCCAAGTTTGGGCAAAAGTTCTTATTTCTAAACCATCCTATCCAGTGGCTTTCTACTAAGCATAGGATTCAGAAACAACGACTACCCAAATGAATAAAAGCTTCGATAATAAAAACCCACTAAGAAAATCTCCATAAAAACTCGAAAAGCTGGCAGCTTTAATGAAAATCATAATAAATTAGAAGAAAAATCAAAAAAAAAAGGGAGAAAAAGATACCTTTTCAAGCTGATTCATGAGGGAAATAAGGAGGGAATTGGTGGTCTTGGTTCTTTCAGTCTGTGGAATGTTCAACCCCTTCTCCATCGCGTACAATCGGCCTAATGTTTTTAAAATTTTTTTTAATATAACACACAAAAACAAAAACTTGTAAAAAAAAAAACCCCAAAAGCAAGAGGCTTTTTTCAATCAAATTAAAAAAAAAAACAGATAATTTTACGAAATTGGGGTTGAAGTTAATTTGAATTTGGGAATAGGGAATTTGCTGGGATCCTGCGGAATCAATGAAAAAACACAGAGGGAGAGAGAAAGAGAGTTACAGTAATAAGCAACGAGAGGCTCGTGTTTCTGAAGCTCATCGGCTCTTTGTAGATACGGCAACAGCAGCTTCGCAGGTTCGTTCTCGCTCGCCATTACTCCGCAGAGAGAGAGAGAGAGAGAGAGAGAGAGAGAAGCTTAGAGCCTTAGACAGAAAGGAAAAGTGGACGATCCGACGACCTTTTCAATTTCGGAAAAATTTTTAGCAAAGCAACAGCCAAATTAATCACATTAAATTATTAAATTTTTAGATTACTGCTAATCATCTAAAAATTATATTATAAAATATTTTAAAATATATAATTATAAAAAAATTATTAGTTTTTTTTGTTAGTCAAATAATGTTGAAATAATTAACAATTTTTTTATAATTATACCTTTAAAAATATTTTATAATATAATTTTTAAAATATTTAGTATTATTTTAAATTTTATAAGATATATTAAATTTAAAAAAAAAAAGAATGCTGCTGCCCCTGTATTTTACTAACTGCAACTACGTAGTTTTCCTGTTGGATGTTACTTTAGCTTTTTTACCTCTCGTTTTTCGTTTTTCAAAAATATATAGAAAAAAGAAAATTCCCTCTTTACTCCCCCGGACTGAAAGTGTAGCATTATTGACAATTTAAACTTTTGTCCCCAATCACACACTCTTCTCGTTGTTAATTGCATTCTAAACTCAAAATTAAGAGTTTAAAGAGACATTTAACCCAATAATTTATAGTTAGTGACTCTCTCGATACACTAAGTAATTAAAAACTTAGATTCTTTATGTTTGAAATTATAAATTTTATATGCCTCTAAGCCAAAAAAAAAAATGATACAAATGAGACACAGTAAAAACATGCGAAAAAAAATACAAAAAAGAAAAGGTCAGGAGGAAAAAGGGAAGAGTTATCAATTACTTACCACTAATGTAATGTTATTGTTTTTAAATAATATTTAGAATTTTATTTTGTTGTGTATATGTATCATAAATAGAAATAGCGTCTAACAGGAAACTAGTGTTTAGAAGACTTATCCATCCTATCTACATGATTCACTCATAATAAATCATCCAATTTTGATTAAATATTCGTTCTTCTTTTTTTCAGAACATTCAGAATAATTAGCAATTAATTTATTAAATATTTATTCTTCTTTTTTTTTTTAAACATTAGAAATAATTAACAATTAATCTATTAATTGTTAATCCAAAAGGGAAAAACGAATCTAAAGATATCGCAGAAAGTACACAGTAACTCAATAGACAAAAACCTCTTTATTTAGAAAAAAATAAGAGTTAAACTTCTAACTCCGTATCCGTCTCTGTCTCCCTCTGTCCCCGCCCATACAAGGCGGGGTGGCCACTAAGCATTTTGCCATTAGCATAAGGAACTGAAAAACAAGAAAGGTTACTATATTGTTTTCAGTCGCGGAGACCGTCTCACTCTAAAAACAGTATTACACTAGTAAGCCTACTTATATCTAGTGCGTTTTCAACGCACGAAACTTACTACAGCAAATCTTCTAGTAACAATTAACCATAACATTTCAAGGTCATAGGCCTACAGATTTCTGTTCTCCTATGTCACTGGGAGGCTGGAACTGGCTCAGTACCAGAAACGTAGGAGGCAGCGTCCTCTTTGGACGTGGCAACATAGTTAACAGGAGCAGCAGGCCTGCTCTCCCTGCTATCTCTCTTCCCATCTTTTGTTGTGGATCGGCTGCCATTTTAATGAGCATTCATAGACAGTCGTCTGTCGAGATCACCCAGTCATTGCTGATCCTATGTCCACCTTATTGCAGAGTTATTATGATGCCAGGACCGTGTAGATTGATGGGCAGAATATCAAAATTCATGTGGGCAGAATATCAAAATTCGTGTTGGCAGGTTCAAGAAGACGATGATTGAAGCAATGAAGCTTACCACACTTGCAACTCCTCCTAGTCGAGTAAATTATGGTTACAAGAAATATATTTTTGATGCATGACGAGAATATATTGGCTCCACTTGGAATGGAATTCTTTGCCTGAAGAAGAACAAGTGAATCCAATCCTTTTGTGCTAGCAAAATATTTCAACTTTAATAATCCGAAAATTAAGTAATTTTCCAATTTCATCAGCTCAAAATGGCAACAGAAATTTTCATGCTATAGTCATTTAACCCCCAAGATCTCATCAAAACCTATGATAGCATTACTTAAATTCATGCAGACCAACATATGCAAAAATTCCAATGTAAGAACCCCACATCTTCCATGCGGAGCAGAAGGCATACGACATACCATGGACTTCTTTTACCAATTCACGCTTCATGCAATAGTCACTATAGCAATCTCACCCATGTTAGCCTTAGATCAGACTATATGATATATTGCCTTTCCCCAAATTTCTAGTAAAGTTTAGAATAAGGCTTTACCCAAGTAAGGAGGATGCTGAAATAGAATCAGATAAAAAATGAGCTTGATACTCACCTTGATAGTTGTGTGGATGCAACAACCAGTAGAAAGTTAACAATTATGCAGCAGAAAATCTGGCAACTTCATAGAACAGGTGAGAGTTTCTCCTGAAGCATAAAGTTAAATGCACAAGAGCATTGAATCGTGTACTAAACACGATCACTGAATCACTGAAAATAAGAAGAGATTCTGCCTTATATGCACGTTGGCTGCTGTTGTTCCAGGGACCTTCTTGGAATTTCCAGACAGGACGTACTCTGCAAACTAGATGGCAGTCGAGAGTGAAGACTTGGGTTGCCTGCCTGCAATTCAGGAGGTCCTCCAACTTTGTATTCCAACAATAACCTTTTAAGTTTATCCTTCAGATAAGGTGAAAGTGCGTCATTAGAAATCAAAACATCCAAGGACTGGACTACACCTTTCCTCACAAGAGCACCAAAAGCTGAGGAAATACCCTTTATAATAATGTCCTTGCGATCCACATCATAATTGTCCACAAGAAGCAGGAGAAAGTCAAGAAGAGAATGTGTCATGCCAATGTATTTGGGCATTGAGCACACCATCAAGAGCATTGCAGGCTCAATGCTCATTATATTATCTACCCTTTCATCAAAGAAAAGCCAGTCATAAAACAAGGCCAGCTTGACACTGGCTGTGATGTAATTTTTCCTACAGCTTGATATTAGCCAACCTATAACGGCCCATCTTGGTATAATCTTAGAATGAATAATTTCATTAGAAGGATGATGTGCACAGCATATAAATCGAACAATGTCAATTACAAGAGTCTCTCTTTCTGGTCCAAAAAGAAACTTCTTGGCAAACCACAATTGGTAACGCTTTTGATCTCCAAACTCGACATGGCTGAGTAAAAACCTTAATTGGGTTTCCATTTCTGGAGTGATTCGAAGCAAAAAATATCGACTAGAAGTCCTAGTGCAGTATAATTGTGATATGCCCAAAAATCCTGCTGCTTTAAATTCCTCTGGGTTCAACACCAAATCCTTCCACATGGCTCGAAAGTCAGGGACATGAAACAAATCTTGTAGCAATCTTATGAGGTCCTTCCCAATCTTCATACACAAACTAAAGTGCTCCCTCATCATCTTGACACAAAAATCAATCTCTAGTTGTTTCAATAACTCAAGTTTTGGATTACCGGATACCCTCCAATGATCAGCTAATAGCCGAAGGTACACATACAATGCACTTGTTAAAACTAAAGGCTCTTCCTCTTTCAAACAATCCAATTTGTTCAAAAAAAGACCTACCAACTCAAAACACAACCATAAATTCCCATCACTAAAATCCCCACCAATAATTTGCCTCAACAAAGACACCAACAATTGATCAAAACCGACGGCTAAAACATCCACCATTGCTTTAACAACCCAAATCAATTGAACCCTCACCACATCAACAAGCTTAGCATACAATTCATCAACAATTCTGATGATTAAGCCAACAAAAAACTCAAAGCCATCAGTCACAATGCCATGTAGATGTTTAATATGAGTTTTGGCCAAATGGGGTTTGGTTAAAACCCCATAAAGCAGGGCACGATTAAGCTGGGAGTACTCTTGTGGGTTTGGGATAGCTAGTGGAAATGGGGGTCTCAGTTGAGGTTCCAACTCCTCAAAGGCTTGCCTCATAGAGAGTTCCAGCTCGTTCTGGGACTCGTGGGCACTAATTTTAAGTAACTTAGAGGCCATTAAAAGTTCACAAAGCTCAATACCGTCACAAAACATAAACTTGAAACTGCTAGGCTGGAGTGCTGAGACCGATTTACACCCACATTGTACAGCAATTGCTGTAGCAATCGACTTGTTGTTGGATCTTTCTGCAAAGTATTAAAACTCTGTCAAACAACATAATGCATGGAAACAGAAAATGAAAGGGAAGGGAAACCCACAACCACCATAAAAGAAAGTTAAAACCACTTGGCAATTAAAATAACATGAATTTGCTCAAAGATAAATACTCATAACTGTAGTAGCTAAAACTGGAAACTAAGGACTCCACGGCTTAAAATTGCTCTCCCTGTGGTTTTTTTTTTTTTTTTTTTTCCTTTAACCTGACAGTAGGTTGGTGTATTAGTTGTTAAAAGGGGAGGGAAAAAATTATGAATCGATTAGCCAAACTTGTGTAGATACCACAAAGAGGGTGTTTTGCCCCAAATCCTTCTAATTATAGGACGCTGGTGAGTTGCAGAAAGTGGGCCCGCTGCTTGCCTTTCAAGGACAGTGATTAAAATTGTTCTCCTTGCAGATGAAACTACGCCATTCACACAATGGATTATAAGGTGCTTACACAAAGGCAATATTGTGTCGTCTAAAACATTTTATACACAGAAAAATGTTTCCGCAAGATTTTTCTTGGGCATTACAGGCAGGAAAAAAAAAATCTAACACATTCAAAGCTGCAAAGCGGATCCCAACAATTGAATTTGCAGAACATGATTAGGCAACCGGGAAAAACACACCCGGAGGCTGAGTAAACTTTTTATTAAAAAAAAAAAAGTTTAGTCAAGTTAAACATGTGAACCTGACATCCTAATTTAGCAATAGCTTAACAAAAACCAATTTTTACCAAGTTTAGGCAAAAGCTCCCATTGCTAAACCATCCTATCCAGCGGCTTTTTACTAAGTATAGCATTAAGAAACGACGACCACCCAAGTGAATAAAAGCTTCAACAAGCAAAACCCACTAATAAAATCTCCATACAAACGGGAAAAGATGGCTGCTTTAATGAAAATCATAATAAATTATAAGAAAATTCATAAAAAAAAATACAAAAAAGGGGAGAAAAAGAGACCTTTTCAAACTGATTCATGAGGGAGATAAGGAGGAAATTGGTGGCCTTGGATCGTTCGGTCTGTGGAAATCCGACTTTTTTTTCAAAAAAGAAAGAATTTGTATACAAGAAAGAAAAAAACTTTACGAAATTGGGGTTTAAGTTAATTCGAATTTGAAAATAGGGAATTTGGTGGGCTCCGGCGGAATCAATGAAAAAACAAAGAGAGAGCCAGAGAGAGAGAGTTACAGTAAGAGAGTTACAGTAGCAAGCAGAGAGAGGAAATGTCTCTGAAGCTCATCGGCTCTTTGTAGATACGGCGACAGCAGTTTCGCTGATTTTATTTTGACCTAGTTAAAAATTAAATTGGAACTTAACGTTGAGTGTAAGGTTTAATTATAAGTATAATATATTTTTAATAGAATTAATCTTTAATATTTTTATTGTAGAAAATTTTATTATTTTTTATTATTTAATTATTTAATTTATTAAAAAATATATTGTTTGTTTATTATATTATCAAATTACTTTTTAATAAAATATTATATCAATAAAAATATACATATAGTAGAGTAATATTTTTTTTTTATTTTTTATTTTTTTATATTTTTTAAAAAATAAAAAAATTTGTAACGTTATATTTTGAATAATATTATATTTTATTAAAAAATAATCTAATAAATAATATAATTCTTAATAAATTACACAGTTAAATAATAAAAAAGTATTGAATTATTTTATAATAAAAATTTTGAGGATTAATTTTATTAAAAAAATATTATATCTATAATTAAATTTTAATCTAAATGTTAGAAATTAATTTATGATTTTGGCCTTTTGACTTTTGAGGGTTTCGTTTAGAATCTTTTGGCTCCAGGTAAACGACGTCGTTTTTCTAGTTGATGTTAGTCAATTTTTTTTTTCCCCTGGTTTTTTTTAACCCTTTTTTTTTTCCTATTTTTCTCAAAGGGGAAAAAAAAGGAAAAGAAAATTCTCTCCATGTGCTCTGGGAGTGAGCGTAGCATTGTTGACAATTTAAAAATTTTTATCTTTTTGTTACACCCTATAGTATATATAAGGATTAAAATTAAATCATAAACTCAAAACTAAAAATTTAAGTGATTTTGTCACAAAATCTTTGTAATTAATTATTCTTAAAAAATACTTCAATGTTAAATACTTAGATCTTTATTTTCGAGATTTCATGGCCGATAGTTAAAAAATAAATTACCATAAAAAGATAATCATAGAGGATACGAGTGAAAAAATGCAAAAAAAAAAAAAAATACAAAATTAAAAAGGAATGGAGAAAAAGGGACTAAGTTACCATTTACTTACCACTAACTAATGTAATGCAAATTTTTTTAAAAATAATACTTAAAATTTTATTTTATTGTGTCAGCGTATCATGAACAGAAGTCGTGTTTAGCAGAAAATTAATGTGTTGAAGACTTTTCCGTGCTCGTCTACATTATTCATTCATAAGAAATCATCAAATTTTGATGAATATTCATTCATTGGCATAAGAGACTGTAAAACAGGGAAAGTTACTCTATTGCTTTGAGTCGCACAACAGTATAAAAACAAAAGCAAAGACTACTAATATCTAGCGCGTTCTTAGTATACGAAACTCTCATATAAAGTCTCGGGCAGAAATCCTGATCTTCATGTCTCCATGATCTTCTGTCATTCCCTGGAGTACTTCCCTAATTGTCTTTGCAACTCTACATTAAACTATTTTTTTTTTTATCAATTACTAAGGTGATACCTCATAGCTTCTAAAATACACATCTGATTTGAAAAGGTAAATCTGCTTCAAAATGCCAGGTTAACATACACAGACAGGTACAAATAATTCACTCTCCATTGTATCACTACACCGAAGCTCCTAGTAACAAATAACCATAACATTACAAGGTTGTAGGCCTACAAGTTTCTGTTATTGTATGTCACGGGGAGGCTGGAACCGGTTCAGTGCCAGAAATGTGGGAGGCAGCGTCCTCTTTGGATATGGCAACGTAGTTAACAGGAGCAGCAGGCCTGCTCTCCCTGCTATCTCTCCTCCCATCTTTCGTTGTGGATCGGCTGCCATTTTGATGAGCATTCATGGAAAGTCGTCTGCCGGGTGTTCCATTGGCACCTCCATTTGCAGAAGGGCCCCCTACCTTCTTAGTTCCCGCTGGTCTGGCAGGGCTGGGTCTCGAACTAAAAATGGCTTCTTGTTCTGTGTTCTGCTGCTCATGGAACTTCTTCTGATCCTGCTATGCACAAGGTTTTGAGATTACATTAGGGAGGGAGACAAACAAGAATTTTAAGTCCAAAATGAAATGCTTAGAACTCAGAACTTAATTCAGACCAAGTAATGTAAAACAAATTCCTCTTGCATACACTTGGCACCTTTAATCATCAACTAATTAAAATTTACTTACCCTCATCCTTCTCTTCTCTTCTTCTCTTTCATGCCTGAGCATGACATATTCATCTAGCATGGCTAGGAGAGGAACACCATCATAAGTGAACTGCGTGCCACGATCTTCTTCCCAAACACGGGTTTTCGCAACCAACGTGTCAACCAAGGCTATGCGGCAAAAAAGACCAAACAAAGCAAACTGACCATAAATCTTTAGAAACACATTAATTCATTAATGCATAGTAACATAAAAAGTGGGAACAATAAAAGGTGAACTTAAGCTTCATTTTGATGGCACTGACAGTTTAGCAACTCAACACATACCTGGAATTCGGTTAACCAGAATCCGAGCTTTCTCTGCACGCTTGAGGTTCAAATGAGCACCTCTGCTTGCATTATACCTGTTTTCATCCTGTTTCAGAACACCAAATTGCAATGAGATTCTCAATCACCAATACGACGTTATCCAAAGAAAGGAGGAAAAGAGAAAATCATATGCACCCGATTGTAATCTTCAAGCCAACTCTCTTCCTCACATGCTGACATCCATTTCTCAACCTTATCCAAAATTTCTTTCCTGCTAAGAGCTTCTTCCTTGGCATTTGATATTTGACTGTCCATGTTAGCTAGCAACTCGACAGGTTCAACATTGCCAGAATCAATCAGTGTCATAATTTTTTCTCGAGCAACCTCAGGATCTATTACTATATGAGCACAGGCATATATCTCTTCAAGCTCTGCTTGCTTTTTGAAAGCAATCTCTTTCATCCTGCTTCCTTTTAGTTGATCAAGCCTCTCAACTTCAATCTCAGCCTTCAATAAATGATAACAAAATTGAGAAAACACCTCAAATTAGTTTATATAGCTCCCAAAAAACAAAATTAAAAATTGTAGGCATTTTTGCAGAATTCTAATACCTGCTCAATCAAATCCAAAGCAAGAGCACCAGGAACAGTGACTTCATCAACAGAAGATGACATGTTACAAGTAACATGGTCGAACAGTTTTCTCTCTTCTACGGGGGTATCCATTAGATTCCACAGATCACTCAGCTGACTTGCTAACTCTTGAAGCTGGTGGAAGAGAAATAAATTTCAAGGGGATTGATTTTTAAAATAAACAACACAAAAGTAGATTTTCATTGCTCATATTTTAATTGACACAAAAGGCAGAAAGGAAAACTATTTATCTGTCCATTCGTCCAGGACACTTAATAAAATAAAACTCATATGTTCTTCACAAGCACCAAAACAAGAAATTCATGAACCTACCTTGTGAAGCCTCTGCTTCTTATCTTCTTTTAGAGTCTTAACCATCATAGCCAGCCTTGCCAGCGTATCATTGCTGATGCTTTTGGATTGCACACCAGTTGAATCATTTAAGCTTGGATGAACTTCAGTAACAGTGCTGAAGAAGTCCATACCAAGAACAGCACAGAGATCATGCACACTGCTAACAAATTCAAGGACTTTATGCAACCTGTCACTCTATCATTTTGAAGAATAAAAAATCGACAATACACTTGACAAAGTCAGAAGGCTTGTAAGAAACTATGTAGTTATGTAATCTCTTATTGCAACAAAATGAAGCGTTTTACCTTTTCCCTCTGAAGTTCTTGAAGTTGGGCATGATATTCATCTAACTTCTTGAGAGATAGGTCAGAATCATCAACTGCAGCAGTCCCATTAATATTCAAGTTTCCAGCGATTTCTTCACATATTTTTTGAATCTGTGACTGTACATCTGAGAACTCCTTTATTCTCTCCTCTTTCTGTTTCCACAGCTGTTCAAGTGCTGGTGCTATAGCTGCAAGTTGTTCCTTGATTGTTCCAGTTGTCTTCTCAGGCTGCATTAATGAACCAATAAAGGCAAGGAGAACACACTTTTCACTGTCTGTTATTTGACGTGCTGCCAACACTAACATTTCACGCTATGTAAGCACAGAATCAACCAAATTCAAGAAATTAAGCACTCACCATGCCTACGAAGCTTTTCTCTCCAAGGGAAGAGAGAAGACGAGCAAGTTCAATTTTGGCATCTGACAGGGCCTCAAGAAGATGTGCTCTGGACTTTGTAGCCTGCTCCACTTTCTTCTTGTACACATCCAAACACTCTTGCTCTATTTGAAGAAGCATCTTGTCCCGATCCTCATCGGTTTCACCAACCTCATCCCAGATTTCCTTCAACAAATCAAGGCTCAATGAACTGAATCATTTTTAAAATCATATGCACAAAGAACTTTTTGCAAAATCGAAGCAACTGAAATACCTGCAGTTTTTGCAGTAAAGCGCCACAAGTTGTTTCTCCAAGAAGAGGGTTTTGAATGTCTGTGATTGCCATTTACCTTAACCCTTCAATCCAACATGAAGCAAAGGGGGCATTGATAAGTCATTCTATACATCCATTGACTTAGATTGAAATGCATACTTTATTGTAATTGTTACAATTTACTGAACTAGAAACTGAAAAACAATCTATAAACCTAATTAACTAGTGAGAGACAAACCTTTACCAAACAAATGAAACATACGACCTGTCAGACATGATCACAAAAGAGGAATAATGTCTAATTAGTGGATGATCCAATAATGTGATAATTGAGAAAAGAAGAAAGAAAACTCTGAAATATGCAGGGACACCATCCACCCAAATCACCAAAATTTAACACAAGAAGCCTAGAAACATTTAAGTACCCAAGATATATAAAACCCAATGGGGAAATATGGAACACCCTTGTGTTGTAATAGCACTTGGATTATAAAATGAGTCCAGACATCTGACTACATTAATACATTGTAAAATTCTGGGACCTGTTGGATATCTTTTCTTCTCATAAAAAATGGAGGAAGCTCACAAACATTTGAGATTCCAAAAATGGATCTCAGATATCTTGTTTTCGTTATTGAAATTTGATAATCATTACAAATTGTCAATGCTGCTTAATTTAAGAAAAGTATGCCCAAAAAAAAAAGGGTAAAAAGGCAACAAAAGCACAAAAACTTGCAGAAGTTATGCATTGGCCGTGAAGAAGAAAATTACCTCAAAAACGTCTACTCACGCCCACATAATATTCTAACTATTAGACAACCAAAAATAACCTTCAAACAGAAAATAGCCACAACTCAAATTCCTGTAAACCTTAATCTCTTTCTCAAACATTCCCAGCAATTGGATAACATTTTTATGTCATTTTACTCAAAAACAACTATGAAATTGCTAAAATTCATTTTCCTTCGGCGCATTAAGTCAGCAACTAAAAAGACTCTTAATTTTGTCAACTAATATCCACTTACTCAAACAAATGGTCTAATTAAAAGTTGAACACATCTAAGCAAACACAAGATCTCTACTTTACAACATAAAACTCATTAAGAAAACCCCAAGATCATAACCCCTCCAAAATTTTCTTTACATTCAAGCACTAAAAAGCAAGACTAGCAAAATCCAAAACCCCCCATTGTAACTAAAATGCGCCAACTCACACTGCCAGAAAACCGTACAAGAACTAAAACAATCAAAATCACAGGTACATAAACATAAAGATCTCTCACCGATGGCAAGCCCAACCAAGTAGCCAAGCAGCAGTACATCCCAGATCAAGAGACCCACATTGGCTAAAAAACAAGAAGCAGTAAAAAAAAGGTGAAATGCACTATCAGAGTAGCAAACAAGACTTACCCAGATCGTCCTTGGAGTAATAGGTATTAGCTTTTTGGATTGGTTGTGTGTTAGTTTCAGATCTAAAGCTCAAATCTTTTTTTTTTTTTTTTGGGTTTTTCACTGTTTGTGACTGAGGAGCAGAGTGGAGTGGAAGAAGCTAACAAAAAGGACAGACTCAGAGAAAAAAGAAACTCAGATAGAGATGGAGGGTGGGGCCCCTTTATATCTCTCAACTCAATTGTCTGAGAAAATCGCTGATTCTTCAACTAGCCCATGTTTTCTGAGTTTATTTACGAAGGAAAAATATTGATGATCAGCATTGTAATATCATATATTTTAGTTATATATGATAATGTTTATAATTTTTATAATAATAATTATATTTTGTGTAATAAAAATTTATAATTTATTTTATTATTAAATAAAATAATATATATAATTATAAAAAATTTATACATTACTATAAAATGACGAAATATATAATTGAAATGCATGAGAACCCATATGTCCACCTAAAGGAACCATTTACGAATATGTAACTGCCTCAGTCGCGCTTGGAGTTGAATTCCTTGTTCCTCGTTTGGCTGACGCAGATACCATGAATACAATTATAGGTGAAATTATTTAATAGATTAAATAGGTACAACAAATATCAGAATGGTTTTTAAATTGAAATTTTTAAATTTAAATTTCAGTTAAAATTAATTAATCAAAAAAATATATAATAAATAATTATAATATCTTCATCTCACATGCATGTAATATGTTCGTATGTCTTGTTTCAAAATATTTTGTTTGATTAATGATTTGTCGCGGAATGTTGATAATATAATCATTGCTTGTACAATTGTAGGTATATATATTTTTTGACGTGAAAAATAGTAAAATAATGATAACGTCTCACAGTTTTATTATATAATACTACAATTTTGTGTTTGAAGAGGGCATGCAAAGACTAAATAATTATGATATACCTCGTGTTAGACATTGAATTATAGTTTTAATTTCATTATTCAACTCTGATAAGATATAAATCCTTGAACACAGTCAAAAGTTGAATCTCTTACAATCTTAACTACACGAAGGCTAATATGGGTATAAAAATAATTATCAATAGACTAAATATGTACAATAAAAAATTATAACTTTTTAATCTGAGTGTGTCTGGTAGGTATATGCTGCCTCAAAATATTTTGTTTGGCTGATAATTCGTAATGAGAAACAAATATCACGATGATTGGTTGAACAATTATAAATATAACTATTCTTGTTTTTTATTTGAGCAAATAAATATAAGTATTCAATAGGCTAAAAATGTATGAAAACGGATGATTACAACTTTATCTCACACGTGATGTGTAAAGATGAAAAAGTGTTGGTGCATTCATTAAATGAAGTAGGATTCAAACATGACTTAATTCGGCGTTTTGAGTGTGCTTTGTACTGGGATCGTGCTCTCTATAAATGGGACCGGCCATGGCCCATATGTCAATCTTGCCTTGTTGTTATGGAGAGTAATTATGGCGGGTCCAATTCAGTGTCATTGGGATCAACAATACAGCCATGCTCCCATGCATAAAGCTCACTGGCTTGGTAAACGGCTGATTGAACTTTTTTACCTTTGTCTGTTATTCCACCAACCAAATTCTTTCTGTTTTTTTGAACCAATTCACCAACCAAAGTCGAATTGTGGGCCGTTTGATTTATGTTCTAAAATAACAATTAAAATAAAGTAAAATTAAAAATAAAATTATTTATTTTATAATGTTTAGTTTATCTTAAAATTAGAATTAAAATTTCTTATAAATGTTTGTTTTAATTTAGAATCAGAATTAACATTAAATTTGTGATAATATTTATGTCACGCCAAAAATAAAATAAATATTATTAAAATTAAAAATTATGAAATACAAAAAAATATTATAATGTAATGTCAAATTAAAAATATTAAATTATCATAAAAATAAAATTAAAAATTATGATAAAAACTTATAATAATAATAATCATTATTATCATAATAGAAATAGTGTTGTATAAATAATAAAATAATTTATTATCAATAAATCAATGATAATTATAACTATAAAAAATTATTATAATTTATAATTTAATTATTATCATAAGTTTAGAAATATTTAGTTTTATTGGATTATAAAATTATTTATTATTATTATTGTTATTAAAAGGAGACAAAGAATATAATATCAGTATAAAAATAAAAATTCTCCACAGCTCAATTCAATAATAAATTTTTTAATAAGAAAGTAAAAAAAAAACGGAGAAATAGAAGAGAGAAGGACCAACGAGAGAGAGAAGCATTTTTTTTTTTAATTTTAAACAAAACACGAAAAAGGATGAGAAAGTGAGGTAGTTAGAGGTAGTTAAGAAGAGAATGAGAATCATTAATGTATTAAATATGAGAATCATGATTCCCTTAATGTGGGGAATCTCATTTCCCATTTTAAATGAATGAAAATTAACCTCTGACGAAACAAAGGATAGAAATATGAAATAGGTAGTTGATTCTCATTCTCATATTTTTTTCCCCTTAAAACAAACACCTCCTGTATTTAAATGGATTAAAAGTAGTTCAAAGTTAGTGAATAAATTGAAATTATTTAGGTAGATTTTGAAGTGGATTTGATCTTTTTGCACAGTCGGCAAAACCCATGTTAATTACTACTTTTCTCCGAGAGAGAAGCATTGAATGTATCATCTTTAATTCATTCTAACTCGAAACTATGAATTTAAGACCCAACAGGTTAGTAGGTACAGGATGAATTTGAGACCCATTAAGTATACATTCTTATCTTAAATATTAGAGGAATCCAAGCTTAAATATTTGATCAGGTGTCTAGAAATTTGATAACTACTTTACTATAAGAGATGTTATTCATAAATCAATAACTATACATCAAAATTCGAATTTCTACATGTTATCAGTCCATTATTTTAAAAAAAAATTAGTTTGGTATTACCTATGCCTAGACGTAGAGATAATTGTGTGTAGTAATCAATGTTAGAATATTAGATTCTCTTTATAAAAAAGATTAGAATCAATTAACAGATAACTACCACCTAAATTTATAGAAGCGATGACCTACATTCGAATGATAGACAGTGCGGTTTCACGGAGAATCATAACAGGAAAAAAAAAAAAAAAAGCAAAGAAAATTCGATTCTGCAAGATTGCAGGCATAAGATCGGAAGTAGCAATTTGGTAATTTGAAAGAAAACAGGGGGCATACTCGAAGAGATGTACGTTACATTATTATTTACAGAAATGATTGGTATACAAAAGTTGTATACTTAAGATATATGCACATTCAATATGATAATATTATTTGTAATTTTTTTTTAAATTTTTTTGAGAAAGTCTAAATTCATATTTTTATAATAATATTTATTTAAATTTAAATTTAAATTTTATAAAAAATATATACATTAAAATATTTTTCCGTAGACGGCTCGGTGCACACAGTTGCTTCCTGTTATTTTTTAGCATTGCCATCAGAAAGCAAACCGAGATTTGTGGGGGTGGGGGGTGCTGAGGTGGTAGTCATTGCTAGGTTTCTATCTGAAGCGGTAGTCATTTCTCCGTGCACGGCTCTGAATCTTTAATGCCTCGACATGCAGACGGTTGGATCGTGGGAACTCCCCTTCCCCCCGCCCCCTTCCCTGTTTTTTTTTTTGAATATTTAGCTCAAATGATATTAACTCATCGTGTTTTCATGTTGGTGGTTCAGGTTCAAATCTTCACTTCAATAATTCCCCTAGCGCAAGTGCCTGAGTACCTCGTTTCAAAGTGAATTTAAAGGATCTAATGATAATTAGACATCGTGTCTAAGATTTGGCAATCATTAGAATTGAAGTGAAACAGTATTTGACGTCATCAGCATTTGGATAGTGGGTTATTTCTATTAGAGAGGTTGGATAAAGACATTAACGAATGACTATAATTTCAGTTTATATATGTGATGATCTACATATTAATAATATATTTTTTTCTATTAAAAAAAATCCCAAGTTTTTAAATCCTTTTCATCTTCTTCACACGTTGGCTCCACTTCTGACATTTTTTTCGTTATTTGCATCATGCGTTGGCCAAATTGCATCCTTTTCTTTAAGCGTCACATGCCTATTTCTTCTCAAAAAAAAAAAAAACAAAAAAGCATCACATGCCTATTTTGCTAAAATCTTCATTGCCCTCTTCATAAGAAAAGGAGAAGAAAACACCCGAGTGGACACAACTATACTCTGATATCCACAAATCTGAGAAATTGCTAAGATCGGTAATTTGTTGAGTGATATTGAGGATCGTTCCTAATAATACGTGATGAGTTTGATTTCCCATATTGTAGCCTCAAAACCATTAAAAAAAATGCCAAGGAAAGGCTAAAAAAAAAAGAAGCTAAGGACATAATGTGCAGCTTTAGTGCTTACCGATGATTAAAAATTGTAAGAGAGTTGATAAAAAAATTGTCAAATGAGGGGCTCAAGATGAAGGATCACATGTGATGTGAACCACGTTATCTCTGAAAATGTATTGCTCAAATGACCAATAAGAGAAGCTTTGTAGGGCTTTGCTTCAAGTGGCCTAGACAGAGATGTGTCTGTGGCAGCATGTGATTTCAATATGGGTGCACTGAACCAGCCAAATACCTCTCGCTTAATTTTTGTGCTTATTGTCTTGCTTTTTCTAAATCAAGATGCCAATAAAGTTCTCCCTCAACAACCTTGACTCTAGTCTATCTATATAATCAATAATGTTGCTGCTAGTGCAAATTAGCCCATGAGACATTTCCAGATTGATAAAACTGAACTAGCCTGTAAGTAACCGATCTCTTATAATTATACTATAAGTTAAGTCTTTTGCGTAATTTTTCTCTTTTCATTTACATTTTTTTTTTGACCTATCCTGTTGATTGACTTAAGAATAAGAGTGCTGATGTTGAATTTCCATTTTGGCCCTTGGCATTAAAAATTTGTTCATCTCGCATCTAAGTTTGGGACACTCCCGGGAACCCATCAAACAATAAATCTGGTGATACCGAACAATGCAATAAAGAAAAGATACATCCATACTACATTCTCCACGGTTTCACTGCTATAGTCATCCTCATCCGGCATGACAAAGTAGAAAGCAAGGAGGTAACTAAATATACAACGATTTATGCCTGCAACCAAAGCCATTTGCTTACAGAGCCCTCACAAATTGTTCCTTCCAACTCCAACTCCGCAACACCCAAATGATGACGATGATGATCATGAAAGTTACTTATCAGTAAAATCCTACCCAGGCTATTTCCAATTTCTTTTCATTAGGAGGAACTGAGCGAGTTATACATGAATAGGAATGGGATTGATCAATATGCCCTTCTTTAACTAATATAAACTATAAAGACAGCATCGCACACAGAATGAGGGGAAGTTGTGGATTTGAAATTTGGAGTTCAATGAATAGCTACGAGTAACTTATTTCATTTCATTTGGGTAAAATCCTGGATTTCAAATGTAAAGAAAATTGAATGACAACAATTTTTTTTTTTTCACTACCTACAGAGTCAAAATTCTTTTCTATTTCCCATTTTAGATGAATTTAAAACCGTACACTTTAAGGGCTTTTTCTTCTCTTAACAACACAACATACACCAATCAATCCAATAAACATTTATAGGCCAAGTTATGTAAGTCACTACCTAAAACATTACAAGGGACTTGTCTCAGGTTTTACCCAAAAGAAGTGAAAATCCAAAGGATGACTATGGCAACATGGAGTTATAAGACTGCAATAGTCTCAGTAACAAGATCATACGGGTTACAACTGCATTTTTATGACCGAAAACACCAGTGATTCTGGAGCTTCCCAACGTGTAAAATAAGAACAGTGAGAAGATAACCAACAAGAACCATTCAAGCATCCCGCAAAGATTCATAAAGAAAGCACATTGCATTTGATATTACCCCCAACAAGAACTCAATGCTAGGGCATAGTGTAGGCAAGTGAACAACAAAAATTTTAAGCAGAACCAAAACCATGGCAGGATTACCACTCAAGTCATTATATCAACAGAATCCAATGACAGAGTAAGTAGAAAAGCGATAATGACAAAACTGCCAAATCACTGGCTAACCAGCAATGGAGACAACAAATCGAATCAGAAACGGAAAGGAACCATCAGCGGAGCCTCCTAGCCTCTCTCTCAGACTCAAGCAGGGTGAGCACATCCCCTTCCCTGACAGGTCCCTTCACGTTCCTCATAATGAACCGATTCTGGTCATCAATAAACTTGACCCTGACCTGAGTGACCTGCCCACGAGATCCAGTCCGACCCATAACCTTCACCACCACGGCATGCTTAATCTGTGAATCCATCCTTCCTGCAATAAACAGTAAAATTGCGAAAACATCAACAAATGGCAAAATAACAATCGCACACAAAATCATTCTCTTAATTAACATAAAATAAAATCCAAACAATCAATGCCCCACTCCTAAATTTGAAACCTCCATTCGCTACAAGTTAAACAACAACAAAATAAACTTTGAGATAATTGATCCAATTGGACTTTCACCAACAATTGCTAGAATTATCAGTACGTATAACTGTCACACGACAAATTCAATAATTAAATACACAATCCAAAGCAAAATCATGTTTCAAAAATTACAAACTTATCACAATAAACTTTGACATCATTGATCGAATTGGACTTTCAACAACAATTGCTAGAATTATCAGTACATATAACGGTCACAAGACAAATTCAATGGTAAAATACGCAATCCAAAGCAAACCCATGTCTCAAAATTTGCAAATTTTTCTAAATTTAATTGCTTTTCTTCTTCTTCTTTTTTTTTTTGGACCAAATTCTGTTATTGTATCGCGAATCAACCCTAAAGAAATTGCCCGTTCTAATGAAGGTCTATACAATTTAAGCATAGTGAGAGAAAATTCAGATTCTAGAGAGAGAGAGAGAGAGAGAGAGAGGGAGGGCTTGGCGAGACTCGACCTGAGAACGAGAGATTCGGCGGCGGACGGCTTGGGCGAGGCTGGTCAGAAAAGATGCAAAAATTTGAAGGAAAACCTAACCCTAACTTGCTACTTGCTAGCCATTTGTAGAGGCACAGTTAGTGTGGGAATTAGATGTGGGAGGGATCATCGTTTCCATTGTGAGCCTTTTACTATTTATTTGACACGTGGACATGATGTCCATTTTCGGGCCTTTTTTTAACTTTTCCATCGAACTCTTTGTGCTGGACTTATTGGACATAGTTGAGATGTGGCCCAATTAATATTTGCCGTGATTTTATTTTTTTAGATTTAGTATACTACACACTTTGAACTCAAAAACGATTCATATTTACTATCCAAAAATAAAAAAAAAGACATTTTTTTTATAACATAGATTATACTTAAACCTCTATTTTAAAAGTTTCATTTTTTTAATCACGAGAAGAACAGAGTGAAATTTATGAGAATAAAAAAAATTACCTCGTTTGTGTACATGTTCCAATAATTGCAACAAAAAAAAAAATCCAATGAACCTTCTATTGGATTAAAAAACAACAAAAAAAAATTAGATCAATATTTATTTCTAACAACAATTAGATTGTTCTGTTAAGTATCTGTTGGGAATAATTACAAAACTGTCACCATAAATATCGAAAGAAAAAAATAAACGTGTTTATATAACAAATATGCTACAAATATTCCGAAATATGCTATACTAACGAAAACAGTGGCGGTTATTACAAATACCAATCTACATAATTATCTGCATAATTTGGTTGCAGAAGAATTAAAAGTAGGTTTAACAGTTTAAATAATATGTCCACATCAATTCTTTGTATATTGAGCACTTTAATAGTTAAAACTCAAAATTTTTATTTTAGATGTCTTCGATTTAAATCTTAAAATGAGAGATGAGAGATTTTTGAAAGGAAAGAATTATTTTATAGGGAATTTTTATTTTGACTCCATTTTTTAAGTGAGTATAAATTACTCATAATCTTACACAACATAATAAGTAAAGTCTACTTAAATAAAAAAATTAAAAATAATATTTAAATGATTTTAGATCATAAGTTAGTTTTATTCACTTAAAAAAAAAGTAAAATTAACAAACACCTTATTTTTATTATGTAACTCATGAACCAATAAATTTCTTAATAAAACAAAAAAAAAAAGAGTCCGGGTTAGTTTGTCACTTTGTTGTCACATTTTCAGTCAGTCTCACGCTTATGGGTGTCCTGATACTAGTTCACTACAATCAGCGACAAATCACAAAGTGAGGCAAAATTTACATACATACAAAAAAAAAAAAAAAGCAAAAAAGAATGACTATTAAATTCGGGAGACAAACTCTAATTTAAGAGAGAGCAATAAGTTAAAAGTATGATAAATTACACCAAAATATAGTTTTTTTTAGGGTGTGTTTGCATCTGCCACTGATTAGAATGCTCTATGCTCTCAGCCACCATTTGCAAAGGTCCTAGTTTCTTTTTTGGTTCCTCGGGAGGGCATTTAGCCCGGAAAGGGGGATGGGAAGGCTGACTTTGATGGATGTTGTTAACAAGCTAGTAACACTCCATAATTTCACTCCATAACTTCACATACGTAATAACAAAAAACTACATAATCTCGTCCAACGATATGTCACAGTTTATTTATTTATTTATTTTTTTCAATCATCAAACGACTCATATCATTTTATAGCGATTTTAAAACAACTTAAGTAAAGTCACCAAATTTTTTCAAGATAGATATTGCTGATCCTTAGAGATGATAACAATGGACTGTGTTGGTGTTTTTATAGTAGCCAGCTTGCCAGTATGACCCGTCTGACCGTGTTTTAATGGTTCTTCTGTAAGTTATCTTCCAATCCAATCAAAATTTCTCTTGAAAGTGTCAAATTGAATTCAAGTATCCCTGACAGTCACTTTAACCTTCAAAACTCCTATTTTTCTTAAGTATCATACAGGCACTTCCAAATCAACTGCCTACTTTATTCCTAAGTTCTTAACAGAAATAAATGTTCTTACGAAAAAAGGCTATACAGAGAATGATTCTATTTTCTACAACAATCTCGGGAGTGGGATTGATCCTAACTACGATTTTCTTCTCGACCTTTTTCAAGCACACAAGAACCTTCCCTTTCTCTTACCTGGTAAAGTATTGAATTTCAGCGTGTTCTCTCAACCATTCAAGCACTTTTGCTCCCTCTAGTATCTCTTGCACCTGTCCATATAAGAAGGAAAATTTTTTCTCAAAAAAGTTGACCGTGTCCAAAATGGATTGGTTTTGGTTCCAGGAGCATAAGCACTGTTGCAAATTAGTCACAACGGAGTGATTCCAACCAATCTCAGTGGTGGCTCTATGCTCAGGACATTATGACTCGAACGCATGGCAAAATATGCAAAGGTTGGACTGTCTTTGGTAGAATGATGGATTGAAACTAACGACTGATTCCAGTCCATATACTATTCCAGAAGACTGTAGTTCACTATTTGGGAGATATTTGCTAACCTGGTCCCTCACACGTTCCTCATCATATTCTTGATTGTGACGTTTGAATTCAGCTATGGAGTTCTCCACCTCTTTCACAAGCTCTTCTGTTGAAAACTGCAGCACAATGCAACATGAGCACAAACGAAAAGTTGCCATTTCACCAGAGATGAGATTCAAGATGGCTCCGATTCATGCAATTGGTTCTAATTGTAATTACCTATTCCAAACTACTGGATAGACTCGTCAATCTTTCCACTTAAAGCGACAAAAAATGAGCTACATTCCAGATATCTACAACATGAAAGTGAGAAACTTTCAAATGTCTGTACCTGCAAATTTTCACGTTTGAATACATCTCCAACTGTGAGATTTTGTTTAATCACCCTCAATATATTCTCCCTTTGATTTTCTAGGTACTCACCAACTGCCTTCGGACTTGATAAAGAAGCCATCTGCTCTTCAGTTAGCTTCATATTTGCCTGGACCAAGTTAATGTGATCAGAGACCGTTCACATGTGTGCATCTGGGTCTTTGGGTGAGGGGCGTGGGAGAGAGATTATTTATAATCTCCAGTATCTTAGGCCACCTAATTGCTCTCTCCAAACTAGCTTTTTATGGGAACCCACCTGAATTTGGAGAAGTTTGGCCCCATAAAGCTGCCTCCCTTGTTCCTCAAACAAAGATTGAGGAATATCAACCTCCACCATCTGGACATAAAATTGAATGAGTTTTATTACAATAAGCAACATATTAAATCCCTCAATTGTCAGAGACTCTCACGAGTAATTGCATTCTGCAATAAATTGGATAGCATTAATGCAAACACTAACCTCGGGAACTAAAGCACAATGTCAAATTTAACATTCTAGAACATAAATTAACCTTGCAAAGCTGGTCAAGGATTGCATTATCAGTTGCCTGGTCTCTTGCTGTTTGTTCCACTTCTGAGCATTTTTGTAACAGTGATTCTTTGACCTACAGATTTTCACAACACAAACTTCTAACTGCCAGGTTGAAATATTCTCAAGTTGAATAGAGAACTATTCTAAGGACTGTGTCAAGAACACCTGCTGCAAGGTGGTACATCCAGGTAAAAGTTTATCAGCGAGGGAATCGTCCAACGCTGGCAAATCTCTATAAAACAATTCTTTGCATTCAACCTACAATATGGGAGAGCATTGGGGGAACAAAAATGTTTAAAGAGGATCATTGAAAAATTCTATTAATGCAGTTACACATTCTGTGGGATATTTAAATTATTCTAACACTTGTCCTATGACATGTAAGGTTGCAAACAGAGATTTAAAATGGTGCCTTAATGGAGTATTGAAGTGATTTTATATCATTCCAAAACTGTAATGCTGACCAAAGTGAGAAACAGAGATGCGAATGCTAAAGGAATATGATGATCTCATTTACCATTTTTAATTGGCTTTCTTCATTTTGACTTAATGTTTTCACTTTCTTCACAAGCTACTTTTGGATGTACAAGGAACAATTCTTTGAAGCAGAAGGAAACTCACAGTAAATTGAGCATGAACACCACGTAGATTTTCTTGTTTCCATGAATCAGGAAATACGAGAGGAAAAGACTTCGTTTCACCTCGTTTAATTCCAACTATTGAGTCGAGGAAACCAGGGAGCACTTTATCACCGTCCTCTGTATCAAAATGAAAACCTGCAAAGAAGAGCATTGCATTAGCGCAGAGAGAGAATTGTGCCTCATAAATAGTGATCATGAGCCCATTGAAAAGTTTAAATTAGAATGTGCTCAATAACACATTTGAGAAGTTAAATTAGAAGCAGAACAGAGCACGGTGAAAAAATTTCAGCATTTCCAACATGAATGAAGTTACACTGTCATGGACAAGACAACAAATTTAGTCTCTAAAATTTTTTACAAGCAAAAAAGTGATATATGTCCTTTCATTAATATAAATTTACATAACAAATATTCAGGACATCCAAAAAACAAGAATAAGGTCTTTCAGCAGTCACGACAGAGTGTCACCACCCTAACCAGAATTGTACCTCCATTAAATAGTGACACTCAGTGCCATGTTTTCGATTAAGTAATTCAACAATCATTCATATTGGTGGCCATCAACAATGATACTTGTGTGTCCAAGTATTACATAGTCTCCATCCAACTTTCATCGTTAATCTCCATGGCGCTCCTCAATAGAATGTCATTGATTACAGCTCCTCAGCTATGTATCATGCTCACCCTTCAAAAGTGTCCTTAACTAGCCTATCTAATGTTTTCCTGGTAGCTTTGCAAAGTTAAATGTCAAAAAAATGAAAAGCTATTCTGGGAATACTCAAAAGGAATATGCTTGTGCACTTTAGCCAACAAATAAAATCTGTGATCATCCGCCCTTTGGCACGAGAAAAATTTCTGGCAGACAATGCAAAATTACACGTCTAAAGGAAATGTCGGCAGACCTTTACTCTCTGCATCTGGAATATTCCGGGCAGATGATTCATCCTTGTCAACTTTTGTTGCTGAAATATCAAGTACTGCAACATCGCCAATCTGTAGAAGATTTGATGGAAATTGAAAGCCTATGAAAAATAAGGAAAAGTTCTAAAGCAATGCAGACTGCCAAGTTCTACATCTTACTAGTACAGTTACACATCAAAAAGTCCAGTTGTAGACCATAAGCAGAATACAGAGTGGATGACTACAAAAGAGAACCATCTGATTTATAGCGAAACATTAAAATTGCAGAATGTCAAGTTCCTTTTTCATACAGAATATGAGAATTATAAGCTTCCGGGGACGATGATAAGCATTTTTCAGAAATTTTCAGTGACTTTCAGTAAGTTTCTTCTAGCAGTGTCAAAGAACTGGACAACAGATAGAGCTTTTCCTTCTTTTACATGAGGCAAGGTCATTCAGCTCATTTAAATTGACAGACAAACTTGTGATGAAGCTTTATTATCAACAGAAAGGGCAAAGAAAAAGAGAGAAAACTAAAATAACAACAGTTCTTACCTGCAGTCCCCTGTCGGTTACAATACGCAGCAAACCTAAGGACTTGTGACGTTGTCTTAATTCACGTTCTGAAGCTCTCTGTGCATCTATGTCAGTGTCTATTTCAACAACAATCTTCAAATTTTTGTATCCGTTTTCAGGGATCCATTTGACTTCAGGTGCAACATCAACAATAACATCATACCTGGACGAGGAGCCATTCAGGGAGCAACTTCAAATCATTGCAACTCAGGATATTTGTTTGAAATAAATAGTCTCTTCCTTTTAGACAAATGGAGGGAGGTATATCAACTCTAAATTCATTGCAGTGACAAAGCCATGAGCATAAGCAAGCAACTGAGCAAGTGAAAGGTTACCTAGAAGACAAAGTGGGAAGCAAACCTGAGAGAATTGGAAGAAGAATAGGTCTTCTCCATGTCAGAGAATTTAGTAGCAATGCGAACCGAGTCTCTCAATGCCCTTTCTGTCACCTGTAAAATTGAAAAAAAACACATAGGAAAACACCTCTTCACTATAATTGCATTAAATTTAAAATCAGAACTAATAAAACAACTTCAGATTCAAAGGAGACCTACTCCAAGGAAATGTATAAAAAGTATGTTATTAGTATTGCATTTTTTCTCCAAGGAAAGTCCAATTTGATCCCTCTGTCAATAGTCATAAGACAGGACATTTATTTTTAACACCACATCTAAAACTGGATTTAATCCTTCAATTGCAGTGGTTTACCAAACATAAACATGAGTATGAACAATAAAAGTGAAGCTAAAAGGTCCTTGGAGCAATTAGTTAGTGAGGAGAGAGAGGGATATGACCGAAAGCTCTCACTAGGACATACCGTGGATAAGGCATGTGGAAGGGTCCTTTTCAAAATGGATTCAACTGTAGCTTTTTGTACATTCTGCTTGCCCACATGACTGATAAGAATGCCTTCTGGAACCGTCCTTCCAGGACGAAACCCAGGGACCTGAAAAGTAATGTAGTTTCATAAGGAGTTTTTCCACACTCTTTTCACAAGCTAGCTACCACTAAGACATCTTTCAGGCTTAACTAGTTCATAAAACGAAACGGACAACCAAGAATATAGTAGCGTGGTTGCTGTTTTATCACACACATTTCAGACCAAAATCGGATTTAGCATGAGAGTACTAATCAACAACATGATTAAATAATTATGGTCTCAAACCCATCTATGCAATAAAAAAGTAACTGTATACCAATGCAGATAATCACCTTAGCTTGCTTCATGAACTCATTCATGACCCTTTTGTAACAATCATCACAAACAGCTGGCGGGACTTCCACTCGCAACCTTACCTGCATAAAAAAGAGAGAAAGTGTTCAAGAATTTTACACCCAATTAGCATATTACATGGAAGACGTTCACCTTTTCACATTTCTGCATCTAAAATCGATTAGAAACAGAAAAAAGAGAGAGAGAAAGACACAGCAGATTGAAAAGTTTAAAGCTTTGTGTTCTAAAAAATAAAAAAATTAAATCTTTTTCTGCTATTAGATAGTCAATGTAAACCATAGACATTTATACAATCAAAATATTGCCAAGTTAGCAAAGACCCACATACAAGAAACCCATAAAGAGTCAATTTCTGTTATAAATAATGATTGAAAAACAGTATTAGAAAATAAACAAGTAACGATTATTTGTTAAAGAAGAAACAAAAGAAATGGAGAACTCACTTTTGAATTGGGCTCTGGGGTCTCAGTAACGCTAATATCAGCCGGAAGCCTATCCTTCTCCGGTCCAACGGCCACAGAAGGAGGAGGAGAAGACGGTGGTGGTGGAGCCGAGGCCTCTCGAGAACGCCGCCGGAGAAATGCTGACCGTTGGACTTGGCGAGAGAAAGATGGGATTTTGTGAGAATTGGAAGGCTTCTTCCAGCTGTTTTCATTGGATTGGAGAAATGGGGATTTAAGGGAAAGAGAAAGATTGGTTTTTGAGTGGAAATGGTGACTCTGTAGGTGGTGGTGGGTCCAATTGAGAAGTGTTGTGGAGTTGAGACAGAGCTCCATGGTTATTTGTTTGCCACTTTCCCGATAAAAACCTGCAGTGCTTGTTGCTGTTAGAGATGAAGACACCTGTTTCTATCTATCTATATATATAGAGAGAGAGAGAGAGAAAGAGAAATGCAAATTTCAAAATATCTTCCAAGAAGAATATTTAATTTATTTTCCCTGATCGCCAAATAGCTCATTAAATTTGACAGTAGAGTTACATGAATGCAAATATGCAATTGATCTGACGTGCACAAAAATTTAGATATAAAAATTTGTGACCAATATTTATATATTATTATTATTATTTTAAATTATTATAATTAATAAATAATTATATATATTCACTGAATAATTAACGTAATATAATTTATATTCACTTCTTATCCGTATTAATTTGATGTCATCGTAACTTTATACTTGGACTTAAGCAAAAGCTCACTAGAAAGTATTCTTCGTGTCTGTGATACTACAAATTTTTACGGGTGTTTGGCTAATTATTTCTTTCGCCTTCCAAACAGTTAGTTTTGACATCGATTTTTAGTGGAAATGCAAATTACGGTGGAGATAATACATTAAAACCCAGAAAAAAAAAGAAGAGAGAAACTCACTCATAATTTTTTTTTGATCATCCTGTTCATTATTGACAATGTACCCAAAAAAACAAAAATTATAAAATCATTCAATTTTATTTAAGTGACCACAGATCCCTTTAAGAGTGAACAGTTCAAATTAATCGTCACTCATCTTTTTTCTTTGAAAAAAAAAAAAGCTCTTAATTTTGACAAAAAAAAACCTCTTAATGACATCAGCGAGACTTGGACCATAAAATCATACTTCGGCCCTCAACGACGCCGTGTGGACTGGCGCTAGGACCTTGGGAACATTCAACCACAAGAGAAGAGCTTCAAACCTCTTACGTTGTTCATTTATTTCCCTAATACTGCCTGAAGCCAAAAAAGCGACCCAACACCGACACATAGAAACGAACCGAGATATCGGTAGTCTCGGGTCCGAAACCGAGACGGGAAGTTGAAAACCACAAATAAAAAGTAAATGGAGGGAGTGGGGTCTCGACTTGGCCGGGCCTCTTCCCGGTACGGCCCGCCGGCCGCCGCCACCGTGTTCAGCGGCCCCGTCAGGAAGTGGAAGAAGAAGTGGGTCCACGTGTCCTCCAATCACCACAACAACAACAACAACAACAACAACAACAGCTCCCAGTCCCAATCCAACGGCCACAACAGCAGCTCCTCTCGGCTCCTCCTCCGTCGGTGGACCCCTCTAGCTCCCGCTGCTTCCACCACCGCCGCCGCCGATGCCTCCTCCGAGGAGCCTCCCAAGCGCAGGTTCCGCTACACTCCGGTGAGTGTGCTTGCAGCAACAAATGGGTATTTTTTTTTTACTTCCCAGTTAGTGAATGTATGGAAAAATGACCTTTCTTTGTTAGCTTTATCTGTGTTTGGCTTCAAAGTTTTGATCTTTGAAGTAATCCCACTTTGTTAAGTTTTTTCTTTTTCTTTTTCTTGTTTTTTTCCCTTTGGTAAAAGTTGTTGATTTGGCTAAATGTGATTGTGAAGTAAAGTGTGGGAATTGAACTTGGCATGCAGTTGTTTTGTTTTATGTAGTTGTGTTTCCAGTTCATTTTCTTTATCTTTTTCTTGTTCTTGGAACTAGCGGTAAGAAATGGGTATTTTCAACATCCAGTTTAGATGAAGCGGTCGAAAGTGTGTGCTTTCTACTGTGAGGACTAAGGTTCAAATCCACCCAATTCCCACCCTCACCTGCTGATGACTATCGTTTCCACTACAGACAAAAAAAAAAAAAAAAGGTTATTTTAGGGTCTAATTAGTGAATATTTGGAAATAGTTTTCCCGGTCTATTTAACCCTTTTTAGGGTTTAAAGTTTTGGTTTTGAAGTATGCCTCTCTGTCAAGACTCAAGATGCTTTGGCTGGTCTTCATCACTCTAGCTTGTCAATTTTTTGTTGAATTATAAGCTGTTTTCATACTGGCAAACGCTTATCCTTTATGAATTTTGGGTAATTGGTTGGAAAGGAGTTGATATTGTTAACTAGTTGTGGGTTAGAGAGAAAAGATCTAATTTGGTGCATATTTCTTGTTTTATACGACTGTGTTTCCAATGCTTTTGCCTGGTTGGGTACCTGTCATGCAGGCAAGGGGGGTTTTGAATCTCTGCTTCTCGCTCCCAATCTCTTGTCGCCCCAAAAAATGTCATGCCTTTATCTTATTTTCCAAGCTTGAGCATGGAGGTCATGTATTGTTTGTGTTTTACATGCAGATTGTTGTAGTGGAGGAACAAAGGAAGGCAGCAGAAAAGCTTGAACAGGAAGCTAAGACAAATGAGGCCAACCACTTAAATGCGTGGAAAACCTTTAAGAAGGATGAGCTGAACAGTGGAGAAGATTTGAAGAAAGATACACAGGTGTTGCTTAAGACTTTACTTGTGTCTCCTTTCTTGGATTTAAGTTTTACATTCTCATTTCCTTTTGCTGTTTCTTGTCTGCATCACCATTTTCTGGTATCCATTGCTAATTGGATGACCTTTCTGTTGTTTCTGACTCGGTGAAGACTGAGAGTCTTCTCATTTTAACCATTCTAGTAATATACTCTGCTTAATGTAAAAACACGAGAGAATGTAAGTTGCAAAACTGAGTGTCCTAGCCCTCCCTGACCAATTTCAGGAAAATCTCTCGGCGGACTGACTCTGTCACTCTGTTTCAAAGTTTTCAGTTGCATTGCTCTGTGGCATAAAGATGTTCGGTTATCTTAATTGTAAGCTGGATTTTTTTAAACTGTTTTACTAGCAAAGAGATGTGGAGGCAAAAATAATGATTGGATATACTCACAAATGGATTCTCTATGACATTTGATGACAATTTCTCAAGTAAATTCTGCGATGAACTAAACAAAAGTTTTTCTTGTCCTGCAGCAAACAACTCATCTGGACCTGGGCTTATATCTGGAAGGTGGCAACAGTGACCATGATTCCGTTAGTCGGAGCAAAGTTTCCCAAATGGAGAAAGCGAACTCCGGTGGTTTTTGGACTGGTTGACCCTCATATATCCGTTAGTCTAAAGAAAGCAATTGTTGGATTGCACTGGTATTAAGTGAGAATTGGGCTAGGCAGTGGCATATGATAAATTATTGTCAGGTGAAGAGAACTGCTTCATCTTGTTATTAATTGCAGTCTTCATTTAGATTCTCATAAAATACTAATATGTAATGCTTTAGGTCGATTAATGACAATGATTGGTTGTAGCCCTTCACTTGCATGCCAACCCCATGCTTGTTTCCTCTTAGCTTCTTGCCTTCCATCAAACGCTTTCATGTCATGTGGCTGTGGCTGCTCACCAATTTTCTCGAGCTTGTTTGTAATGCTTAAGTTCACTATCGTTATGTGGCACATAGCTGACAGAAAATTGTCAATATTAGGAACTTTGATTCACACCCTTCAAGCTATCAAATTTATGTTCGAAACAATAATGAATTCTTATACGATTCTAAATTAAAACTTTTAATGTTTGGATCTTCACTTCTAATTCCCAAATGACCTGTAGTTCCGGGCCACATTCAACGAGAACAGAAATCTCATGTGGATCAAAAGGGTAAAAGATCGTTTGGTTCTGATTTGGTTTCTGATTTTCAATTCGAATACGAACCGTCGCCCACATCCCTTAAACCTTTGGAATTTGAAGATAGAGTCTAAAGTAGAACCAAAATACTAAAGAATTCTAGTTGGACTGACCACAACTGCTCTGATGGCCATTGGTTTGACAGTTTTCAACTTCTTTCAACAACGTCTATCGCGCTCCTACTGGTGTTGGCTGTTTTTCAATTATCTTCACCTTAAAACAGTCCTTCACCGCCAAATCTTTGTGACATTTACACAGCATTTGAAGTTAATATGTTCCAAGGAGAGCTCTTTTCAAGCCTCCGCATTGATGCAAAATTACCGCAGGCTCCAGAAAAGGCCATCGCACTCCAGGGAAAGAAGACTAAGAACCCATAATCCTAAACTTTGAAAAGAATATCCATAGAGAGAGCTCTCTTGTCACCTCAGTTTTAAACATCAAAACAACCAAGGAAACAGAGATGAAAAGACATTATGGCCTATGCTTCTAAGCAACATGCTTCTATGCAAGCTCTAGATGCCAAGAAGCTTATCTGACAATAAACGGTCACATTTCTTTCCTCTTGCACAAACAAAAAATTTTCGGTGTCCCCACCATGGACTTAAGCATCGGAGGTTTATTCGCCCTCATTATTTGTTTGTGTCTCCACCACATGGGTAACACCAACTTCAGCTGGCCGAATGACTCTATCGTGAAGCATGTATCCAGGCTGCAAAAGAGAACATCAGGCACTTTAGCAGAAGGTATAAACACATTGAGAAATCAAGCAAACTTAACATCACTTTCCTAAAAAGAATTTTAGTCAAAAGGGATGCTCAGAAGGAACTGCGTACAAATTAATAGCAGCTAATCCTTTTTACAAGCAGTATCACAAGCCATTGTTGTGATTGATTATAGAGTTTTAATGATTAAACATTTGTGAAAACCTGGGTCAAAACTCAAATCGGTACCTTGAGAACAGCAGCAATTGTCCCTGCAGGTTTAGAAGAATCTGGTATCTGGAATGCTGCATTGTGCCTATTTGGATCAAATGGTTCATTTGTTGGATCGAATTTTTCTATTCCATACTTCTTAAAAACCTGAAGTTTAAAACCAAAAAAGGTGTTTCAGCCAAAAATTCTAGCTCAATAGCAATCATGTTATCCAAAGCATGTAATGCAAAGCTGCAAACACAAGTGGGATACAATAAAGTAGAATGATATATGCATTAGTAGGGCATGTTTACCTCCGCAAGCTGTTTCTCAGTCATTTCGACTCCTTCCAATAATGTCTTGAGGAGAGGCGTCACCCCAGAAGTGTCGACAGAAGCATCGATCTTTGAAAAACTGACCTTCACAACTGATGAAGCTCTGCCTAAGTTGTCTGCAACGTCCAGCAAGCTCTTGGCAAAATTCTGTAGTGCAGGCAATTTTAAGGAACAAATATGGTGAAATTATCTACATCCAGCAATAAACTAAACAATTTCACTCTCTTCCCAAAAGTAACTGATCAGCCATTATAAGGAAAAAGCTGTCACTAGGAAACCTGTATGGCAAACTTTTTAGAGTTCTCTGCTTCACGTTTTGTCCTCTCCATAACATTTTCCATTTCTGCAAGAGTGCGGAGCACTTTATCTTGCATTTTCTCGACCTCTTTGTGCTTTGATTTCAAGAGTTCTTCCTTCTCCGCCAAAACCTTCACCAATTCATCCATTGACAGATCACCATCAACTTCCGTATCTGAATCAGAAAATGCAGTTCGTTTAGTACCTCTTCTCCTTCTATTCACAGAATCAGACGTGGTTGGTTCGGATTCTGAATTAAGACCTGACTCTTTACTCTCTCCAGAAGCTGAACCTTCAATGCCATCTGAAGACTTTGCATCTTCGTTTGCTTTTGCTGCCTCAACATTAGAGGAGGCACTGTTTTCCACTGCTACATTCCCCTGTTCTTTCTCACTAGGCTCAGGTGATGCAGACGAAGTGAATCCAAATCGACTAAAGGGCAAGAACGAAGGAGCTGAATGATGAAACAGAGATACATGACTCAACGCGAACTGAAATAGAATAGGTACACAAGTTAGCTACCATTTATTGGTTAAATTTTGCAAAGCAAAATAAGATTCAATGACAAGGAGCAATTGTAAGTAAGAAGCAGACAACCTGGGGGAAAAAAAGAACAGCAGATAATAACAAAGCAATAAAACTTCTGAAACTCCGTCCAAAATCAAATTCGAACAGTTTTGGACATTGGAATTCTAACTTATGCTTTTGATTGTAGAACTTAGTTCAACACCTAGGCGTCCAACTTTGTTTTTCCACACAAACCACAAAAATGAGCATCCAAGATCACCATGAATAACAAATTGTGACGGATATCATATATGAACAAACAAGTGCAGCTGCCGTAACTATTACTTAATAAGCAATCACTTCCAGCACACTTCCTCTACATGGCCAAATACTTGAACAGTAACTGTTACTTGATAACTTCCAACCCACATCATCTAAATGACCAAATACTTGAACCAAAAATCCTGAAACTTTCAACGCTAATTCTTAGACTGTTTGTACATGAATAATTATGAAACCCCTCGACAGCCGCAATGAATCTATTTCACATGTTACTTGAATGCTGCTAATAGATGTTCATTTCAATGGCCACCAAGATGCACATAGCCCAGCAGCACATCCCAAAAAAACCAAAAAAAAATTACCTATGCAGATGATACTGAAAATAGGAATTTAACAAATTCCTTAATTTTTAAACCCCAAGAATCTGCAAAATTAAAGCAATAGAAAAACCTCAACCAAATAAAATAATTAACACAAAAGAGACCGAGAACTCATAAATTGCAAACTTCAGCAAACAATTATTTTTTTTCAAAAAAAATTGAACTTGAACATCAAGTAATAATATTTGTTCACATTTCAAATAGTATCCTGATAAAATTTGAAACCCCACCAAAAAAGAAGAAAAAAATTTGCTTCAAGAAAGACCCTAAAAAGTAAGCATGCAATTTTAACAATAATATACAGTTTATAAAGAATAAGCAATAGAATCCAATCACATCGGTTTGGTCAATTCTCTTAAAAACAATGCTTAAAACCCCAAAAAATTCACTCGAAACCGAACGAACCGACGAAAAGTCCATTCAACAAGTAACAAAATCGATGTCGTAAGATAAAGCTCTAAAATTCAAGAATAATATAGCCAAAAAAAGAAAACAAAACCCATCAACCCCAGCTAAAACCCTAGCAGAAAATTGATCGCCAAAAGTGAGAATTCAAGAGTTACGAAACGCACCTTGTTCGAATATTCATTAACAAAACACTGAATCTGACTGGACAGGACCGGCAACTGCTGTTTCTGGGAAGAAGAGTGGAGAAGAAGCTGGCCGGCGCGTCCGACCACGCTCCTGGAGGCGCGTGACAGAACCCGAGACATCAACATGGTGGAAGAGGATGAAGATGATGATGAATGGGAGGTGGGGGCGGTGGGGGTCAAAATGGGAAATAAATAAAATTTTGCTGAAGAATTAGCAGAGAAAGAGGAGGAGAGGTGGTGGGGTTTTAGGGAAAATAAAGTGCTTGGAGAGAAAGAAACCTAGATTTTTCTGTAGGGTTTTAGATAGGTATTTATGAGATGACAAAATTACCCTTCAATGATTAATAGATTCTTCTCTCCTAAAGGTTAGTAAATGTGAGATTTTAGATATGGACAAGGACACCATTGTCCCACTGGTAATTTCCTTTTCCTTACTCAATAGAAAGATCCAGAAAGGTTTTAGATATGTTAGGCTTGGCCTTTGGCCAAAACGCTGCCGTATGGTTGCATTTTGCCTTCTTCCTACATTGGGCAAAAGCATTGGATTTTTTTTTTTTTTTTTTTTGTGTTTATTGAAACCGACTAAGACTTGAATTCGAATGTTTCTTTCTGTTTTAGAACTTGAAAGATATATCAGTGATCAAATTAAAATGTTTCAGGCTCTAGTGTTAGTGGTATTAAAATTTTGATTTCTATTCAAAGAAGAATATGGCAATTGTGCCAAAAAAAAAAAATAATAATAATAAAAAAATAAGTAAAAGCTAGGGGATCCAAAAAGGATTAGGATATCGATCCGTATCGCCATGTTTGGCATTTTTTTGAGTGAAAGGAAAAAGAAAAGAAAATTTTAAAATTTTTTATTTAGTTTCTTTTTTATTTATTTTTTATCAATCTAAACAACTATTTTTTACTTTTTCTCCCACAAATTATTATTTATTTTCTTTTTTATAATTTTTTAATCATTATTTTTTATCAATTATAATAATAATATTATTATATTATTTTTTTCTACTTACTTTCTATACAATTTAAAAGATTGACCCTAACAGAGAACAAATGAATCAAGTGAGATTGCCATAAGTGGAATGGCAAAGACCGGTTCAAGTTTAGCCCAAAAGCTTTGGTCCAAGTTCGTTTTCAAGTTGGCCCATGTTAGGGGAAATTCCGGATGAATTCTCCCTAGGCCCAGAAGGTAGGCCCAATATGAGAATATTCTTGTAGAAGAACACCTTAGAAATACCCCATAAATGATGATATCATCGAATATATTTGACTATAAATATCAATCTGAGCTAGTCTCAAGGTATAAATTAATTACTTATTTTTACATCATTTAAATATATTATCTTTTAATCTGAATGCTAACTTAAATATCAAAATACTAACGCCAAATATCCACTTAATACCTCTTAACTTTTTTGTCTTGCAAGTCACGAGAGACTTAGATCACTTAATTGGGTCCTGGATTAGACCCACTGACCCAGAACTCTAGATAAACTAAGCCTGCTGCCTAGTCTCAAGATCAATTTAAGACTCCATCTTAGAACTCGATTGATGAGTCCACTATGACTACTTTAGTTTTTTTTGTTACTAGTGGAAATGTACACTATGCTTTCATTTTATTGGAAGCTCTGAGTTTATGGCATGAGGTTGATGACAACTGTAATTCTTGTGGTCTCATTTATGGTGATATCTTAAACTTCATCACCCAACATATGCACCATAAACCTTTCAGTTAGTGAATGACGAATGTACATTGTTTCGAGCATATGTGATAATGTATGGAGTAATCAACCCATTAATCTATTTTATAAAATGAAACATGAAATACAGCTTGATACAAATTTGAATTATTTGAACATGGATGTCAATTTGGGGATTTACTTTTATAATGCCATTACTACCACAACTAGGAAATTTAGTTCATGACATAATGAAATAATGATAAAATGTTCATGTTGTTGACTTCAATTAAATTTGTGATTAAGATTTAGTTGTTTTTTTTTCTTTCTTTTTCTTGTTGTCGTATCGAGGAAAAAAATCTAAACCCAAGAATGAAGACATACCCAAGAATGAAGACATACCCTACAACGAATGAACATATACAAAATAAAACAGATGAAGGTGGTTGAACTGGTATGTCACAATTAAATTGTGAGTTATCCTACCTAGGCCACATTTTCCGTCCGTGGAAACAGTGCTAGAGAACAAGGAGAAAGTGTGGCGTCTTACATTTTACATAGAACGTTATAACTGCATGCATTCTCCTTCAAGTCGCCCAAAACGGCTTGCTTAATCAGAAAAAGCCCATGTGGATGTTAAAAAGCAGCTCAACCTCCAACCAAAATGATGCTCAAGTTCTCTCTCTTTTTTTTAATTTTTAATTTTCCTTTTTTATTTTATTTTATGATTATGAATTTTTTAAGACCAACTTCAAGTTATTAGTAACACGACTCTCTCTTGTTTATTAAATATTTTTTGTCTAGTTGGAGTGAAGAAAGAGATTTAATTAATAATGAGGTCTAAAGTTTGAATTTGTAATCTGATCATAAATTTTAAATTTAGTAGCTACTAAATTATATCCAGTAATTTTCGTGTTTTGATATAATACATATAGAGAATTTAAACTTAAAATTATGTATCGAACCTACACAATTTCAAGTTAACCACGTGGGTGGTTGATAATTCAACTTTTTTACTTCTTTTTTTCTTCATGAATATAAAGCTAAATACAAAAGTAATAGCCTTCATGAACTTTTATTTGCAAACTCATATTCTTTTCTTCTCACGGTCCTTGTAATGGCGATGGTTCATTCATTCACGCATTTTTTCTAATCAGTAATCACCCTGACATTGGGGTGGCTGAATTTGACTTTTCTAGCCATATAAAAACAGAAAATCAAGTAGCCATACCTCATAATTCATATCCTATTTATGCTTTTGTATTCTTTACAGCTTTTGGAATAAACTATAAGATATAATTCTTATCTTCAGTTTGTTACAGGGGAAAAATTGCATCATTGTATAACTATGCATAACAACAGGTTGTAGATATTGTTAGTTCAATTCAAGCAAATAATTTGCTTCAACCTTACTATAAATATTATGAAGATTCAATGAAAGTGAGTCAGTGCAGACAATAGGCCTCCCATTCATAGAGTAATGATCAATTGTTTCCTTGCAATTCTATCCAATAGCATGTACATTAGAAGAACTCACCTTCCAGTGCAAACAAAAGTCTCAACAAACTTCATGTTCCTGAACTGATTAGCTCGCTTGTTCCCACTACCTAGCTCCCTGAGCGGTGGGCGCAAGGAATCGCCATTTCTTACCACCCTTACCAACCTGCAGGCTACTTATACTGGGGACACCAATTTTCCAGGACAAAAGCAACCATGGCAGCTAACTTCCTGCTTTGGTTCCTATTAGCTTATCTGCTGCTGCAAATCCTGTATGTAAATGCAAAAGTTCCGGCAATTGTTGTTTTCGGAGACTCGACAGTGGATTCAGGCAATAACAATGGTATATCTACAGTGATCAAGAGTAATTTTGCGCCGTATGGACGCGATTTCATTGGTGGCCAGGCCACAGGGAGATTTTCGAATGGCCGGATGGCAACAGACTTTATTTCTGAAGCCTTTGGTATCAAGCAAACAATACCTGCATACTTGGATCCAGCATATAACATCACTGATTTTGCCACTGGTGTTTGCTTTGCCTCTGCGGGAACTGGCTATGATAATGCCACCTCTGATGTGTTCGTAAGTCATGCTAACTCAACTCAACTAGAAGTACATTTAGCGTAGATTTCGGACTTATATTCGCCATTTTCATTGGACCTGCAGTCTGTAATACCCCTTTGGAAGGAACTAGAGTACTATAAGGAATACCAGGAGAAGCTTGGAGGCTATCTGGGAAACGAGAAGGCGAAAAAGCTGTTAGGCGAAGCACTGTACATCATAAGCTTGGGAACAAACGACTTCATGGAGAATTACTATGTTTTTCCAAGCATGTCCTCAAAGTTTTCCGTTGAGGAATACCAGGATTTTCTTTTGGGACTTGCGAGGGACTTCATTACAGAGCTTCATCATCTGGGGGCTCAAAAGATAACTGTAACTGGGCTTCCGCCAATGGGGTGTTTACCATTGGAGAGAACCAGAAATATGTTACATGGCAGCCAGTGTACTGAGGAATACAACAATGTGGCCAAGGATTTCAATGGGAAATTGAATGAATTAGTCACAGAGCTGAACAAGAAGCTTGCTGGGATGCAATTGGTGCACTCAGGCACATATGATATTCTCTCAGAAATAATAGAGACACCAAATTCTTTTGGTAAGCTTTCCTGCTATTTATCACCATATTCCTGCTAGTCAACATCATAATGAATTTATCTAAATGCTTTGGCACAAGTAGGAAACTGCAGTCATCTATCGGCATTTAGCGTCAGCAATATGGCCAGAGTTCCCTTATTGTTGCAGGGGTATTTTTATTAGTTATTTCATCTGAAATCAGATAATCAACGGGGTCTAATGTGATTCTAATGTATGTTAATTTATGATTACAGGGTTTGAAAGTGCAGCAAGAGCATGCTGTGGGACAGGATTGTTTGAGATGAGTTACATGTGTAATAGAAGAAACCCTTTTACATGCTCTGATGCAAATAAATATGTGTTTTGGGATGCCTTCCATCCAACTGAGAAGACAAACAAAATTGTTGCAGATTATATAGTGAAAAATTTCTTATCTCAGTTTCTCTAAGAGAAACAGGAAAATCTTGAGCTAGCAAATAAAACACTGTATTGAAATTATCACTGAGTTATCATGAATTTTATAATTTGAAGCTGAAAGAGGAGCGGCAAGAGAGTCTTAAAAAATACTATTGTTACTCGTTACAAAAATTATCAGTCTTATTTCATTTGAGACATTGATTAAGGCATCAAAATTCAGTACGTCATTTTTTTCTACTTTTTATACAACCAGACATCAAGCAGAAACTATTTTCCCTGTGGTCTTGCATTTGCTCCTCAAAGGTCAGCAGTTTAGGGTTGAGATATTGCATATTGAGATGATCTGATACTATAAAAGAAAATCCATTCAACACATTATCAAGCACAACCATTTTCAGTTGGAACTTGACTACAGCAGGATTTTATGTAAAAAAAAGTTTCATAATCAGCACAGTACCAGAAAACAAGATGTACATAGAACAGAAGAGGAGAGAGCGAGAGAGGGTACATGATGATGCAACTAAATTTCTGAAAGGACAATCCCTGTAAATCTTCATAATAAAGTTTTCTTAGTTGTTCGACTAAATTGTCCAAACACACAAAAAAGCTAATGTGCATGCTTGCTACAATTTGAAGAAAAATAAAATCAAAGAAGAAGTTTAATATTCTGTCTCCTCTTTTGTTTTTCTACCTTATCATCCAGTCGAGCAATTTAATCAGATAATTAAACGGGAACGTTACGGTGACTCTGTAAATAATGAGGCGAATTACCAAACGTTATAGTCTATTGCCAAGGAGCTTTATTGTTGCCACGGCAAACATTGTGGGTTAAATTTCAATCAAAGGATTCATTAATGTCAAATGTATCCTAATTTTTTCATTTTACTTACTTTAAAAAAAAAAGCTGAAGAACTAGGAGCAATGTTGTTAAACCTGGACCGGACTGGCCGGTTCAACCGATCGGACTAGTAACCGATCAGAGGTTCGATCTGGGTTATACCTTAAAATTGACATTAGAGCAGACCGATTAAAACCCCGTCAACGGACCGGTTAAAACCCCGTCAATGGACCAGTTTAACCGGTCGGATCGGTAAACTAATCGCGGTTTGACTGGATTGACTAAGTTCGATAATTTTAAAAAATTCTACATTACTTTGTAAAAATTGGGTTTTGAACACCTAACCTCTAACAAGAAAATTGAGCCTCACACCATTAGACCAAATTATAGTTTGTTGTTTTTTTTTTTTTTTTACTTATTATTTTCTCATACTTCTCATATAATCCATGCACCATCCTATATAACTAATACATTAATACTTACTATTTTCTCTTTTTATTAAGACAATTATTAATTTTCTTAATTTATTATTTTATCTTATAATAAATTGTTAATCATTTATTTTAAATTTATAAATATAAATATTTCAATATATACATATATATTATAGTATTACATTTTACATATCAATTTTTATGTGTAATGTATATAAATATTCATTTTTTATATATTTAATATTAAATACCAATTTTACCGATTCAATTTTTAGTTAAACCGATTAAATTTTAAACTACTAAACTTTTTAATTTAATAATCGATCCAATTTTTATAATATTGACTAATAGATAGTCAGTCTTGACGTAAAATTAAACGTGCGTATGAAACACCCAAACGAGAAAGTTGGGATTGACTCCCAAACTCTCCCAAAAACAAGATAAATTAAGGGAGTGTTTGATTTTAGTGATAGAGATTATTGTTACTGTTGAAAGTTAAAAGTACGATAAAATAGTATTTAGTTACTTTCCTTAAGGTATTGCTGTTGCTAAAAAATGTTTCAAAATGTTGTTGATTGAAAAAAATAGGGACGATCTCACTTTTGGTTTCTATCAAGATCAACAACACAATTACAAAATTATCCTAGAGAAAAGGACACTGCTGCTGCCACTGTGAGCTGTACGGGATTGAGGACAAAACAATATTCTGGACCATGCAATTAAAACGGTGAGGGACATACATGTATTAAATTTTTTTTTTTGTCTTTGTTTTGCTCACCTGTCTGCAAATAATACAACCAAACTTTATGTTGGAACGAGAAAAAGTGTACAAAATTGACGGTATGAATTTCAAAATAAAATCTGGTCAAAAAAAAAAATCAAAATAAAATAATATTTTTTAATATAAATTATTATTTTCTATTTTTACAAAAGAAAGACTAAAAAATTAATCTACCACTAATTTTTACTATATAAATTATAGTCAAGTATTTAATAAATTTTTATTATTTATAAATATATAAAATACATTTATGTAAGATTAATTTAGATAATATAGAAATAAAAAGATTATTTATAATAATAAAATAAAATTAAAATATTTAAAATAATTATTTTACTATTTTAACAGTAATTAGTTAGTGTTGATTTAACCAAACATTTAATTTTATTCAACAGTAATTTATAACAACAATCAATAATTAATAATAATAATAAATAATTAATAATAATAATTATTATTATTAATAATAAAACCAAACAGGTCCTAAGTGTGCAAGCTTCTTTGGGATATCTGTAACCACCTTTTTCATCCTCTGAGGCAGGATTTTACTTGATCTTTGTCAATTCCACCTGCAACTCCAAAACAACGCAGTTCAATGCATTGTGTCATTACTCAAAACACTCTCTACTTATCCACAGTCACCTAATTTAACCAATGCTGTCTAGTATCATTTCCTCCACAAAACAGCTTCGCTATCCAATATTATGCCAAATCATCCTCATCATAAAGATGAACTAAATGCTCGACGGCACAGTAAACTTCTGAGAAGATGATGCCTTTAACCTTCATCTTCTAAAGGGCCGTTACCTTGAGGGGCGTTTTGACAGAGGGAAAACAGAACCCCTTTATTTTGACGGGGACTTTGTTGTCAAGCAAGTTTGCGTCCCTCAAAATAACGGATGTGTCCACTCTCTGTCAAAATTACTTTTCTGGATAAATTTTTATAGTTATAAACAGTTCTTTCCTTCTTTTGTCAATAATTGAAAAAATAGAGGTGACATTGTATAGATTTGTTAAAAAATATTGAATTGCTTACACTATAATATATGTCAGACTATTTATACTGAATAGTGGAAGAAGCAAACCTAGACTACCCAGTAAACAAAAATTATTATTTGGACAATTTTATTCGGAAATTATCCGTCTGCTAAATACATGAAAAAGGCAATTATACAAGGATAGCTGGACGATTATTTTCCGATCTTTATGTAAGCAGAGAATACTATACAATGCCGTTCTATGTGGACCATTTGAAGTGGACAGATAACCAATCTTGTCTTAATTGACATTTTTTGAGTGGGGACCAAGAAGAATAAATGCTCACATTGGAACAAGTAAGGATCTTCACATTTTTCATTTGGTTGTTTGGTGGGACGGCTTTGAATGACATCAATATTTCCTTTTATCGGAATCAAAGTCAAACAATTTTTTGAAATTTCATGAATATGAAGTTTGAAATTTTGTTTTTATCTTTACACTTAATATATTTGAGGACATTGTCAAAAAATAAAAAATAAAAAATTATATATATATTTGAGGACAACTTTATGCATCAACCGATATTAAATTTCTTTCCGTTTAAATAAAGTAATGTTGGGCATACTAACTGTCTATTATAAAACCTTGTTCAAATCTCTTAATTTTATATTTCAGTTTTAGTAATTAAATTTTCTTTTTCTAACAATTTTATCTCACTTGTAACAATATAAATAAATAAAAAAAACAAGACAATTTGAGAAGGGCCAAGGTGCAGTTGTTGTGGTCTAACAGTTGAAGGATTTCAATCATGTCAAGAAATTATAAGTATGAATTCTTACTAAAAGTGTTAATAGTATTAAATGTTCTTTTGATTTTTCATAATTATAAGAAAAATTGATAATTTTTACTGAATATCTTAAAATTTACTTCTTTGTAAATTTGACATAAAGTTGCAATCTAATGTACCGTGTCATCAATGCACACCTTGTTTTACCATTTTCTTAAAAAAAAAAAAAACAGAAAAATGTATGGCCAATGTGCAAACTTAAAAATGGCCGATTAATTGGCACAAAAAAAAAAAAGAAAAAAAAAAGGCCACAATGCCTTATCTCGCACAAGATGCTTCGTGTCAAATAAGAAGTTCGTACATGGTCCATGGAATTCCAAGTTGGCATCTCTGAAAAAGGATAGCGACCGTATCGTTTTTTTAATTAAAAAAATTTCAATTTTTTGTTAATTGATTTCACTTAATAAATTTGTGTAGTATTACATGAGTTACTCACAAAAAAATGGTTGAAAATAATAAATTATTCCAATAAAAAATTTACTTTGATTGGTAAAGCATAAATTTTCCCCTTTTGGTACATCGATTTTTTTTTTTGGGTCACGGTGTCGAATATTAATTTACAACTTTAAATATTTACCACAACAAAGGGGTTATTTGGAAATTAGTCTTTTTTTTTTAACACTAAAAAAACATTTATTATCAGTATGTGAGTTATAAGATGTATGAATTGAGGTTGTGTGTCATTCGTTATATTTTCATTTAATTTTTTTTTAAAGGAAGAACTCACTGTTCAAATACTTGTAAAACTGAATGAGTCTCTCAATACGTAATTTCAGTATTAATAAATTTTAAATTAAATATTATATCATAATAATTTTGTCTATTTTATAAAAAAATGATAATAAAATTCAAATTTAAACTAATGAAGAAATAGCCTCATTAATTTATCAGCAAATTAACGTTCCACATGGTGAAGTTAGAGTCTTTCAATATGGCAACAGACACTAATAAATGATTTGAGAACATTTTTTATTGCAGCAGATTTAGACTCTAGTGAAGCGACTAACGTGGAAGAAATGGACAGAAAATAAACGAGTAAACGACAAGGAACATAACTCAATTTTTATTTCGCTTGCCAGTTCGATTTTCATGTGGTGGGCACAACAAACACTAATTTCTTTGACAATTGCAAGAGTAAATGACAGTTGGGTATTATGGAATCCTATTTTTAAAAGCTGCTTCTCTTTTCTCACGCAGGATGAAACATCGAGAGAAAATCAAATGATTAAAAATACATCTACTTCTCTGATTTAAGAGAATTAGAATATGTGTAAAATTAAAAGTTTTAAATTTAGATTTTAGTGAGAGTTAATTAATATAAAAAAAAATATTTGTTCTTCTTTATTTTTTTTAATTGTGAGAAAATATTTTTCAAACAAATCAAAATTTATGGTCACGACACCTTTAAAACATAAAATGAACCTAAAGTATTTAAACATATGCCAAACCCACGCAATCCTTAGATGGCTTTTACCTTGTGCTTCATACGTTTTCGAAATTACCATGTGCTTCATACTTAATTGATCAAAATTCAATTTTTATGATCAAACCCATAAACGATCCAATTCCATGTACATCCTCAAATTTATGTGATGTCATCTAGTGGTAATACAAGAAAAGGAAATGAATTCAGCAACAACATCAGATGCAACGCTTGGCAAATATCCTCAAAGCAAGTTATGTTCATGTAATTGGCTACTTTAAGTTATCTTACAGAACAATTCCTTGAGTAATCTTATTCAAAAGAAATCAATTGTTGGTATAATTTATTTTCAAACTACTTCGTCACCACTCCAGCTTCGTTTCATTATGGGACCTGTGGGCCCTTCTTCACCAAGCACCTCATCTGGCAAGCTCCTCACAAACTTTTCAAAGGCAGATTTGAGTTTTCCGGGCAACAATTTCGCCACTTTCTCGATCTCCTCCGCATAGTCATAGCTGATCTTCGGACCCCATTCCCTGGAATAGTTGAGCCAAGCTGGCTCAACAATCGTCCCCAAGTACTGAGCCGAAACCAGTGAATATTTTGCTCCTGTGTCCATGAGAATGTTGCTTTTCGCGGTGTCATTTCTGATTCCTATCCTTCCACTCCCTTGCAAAACAAGGCCGGCCTTCGCGTACATGGCGTGGCCATTCAATGATGCGTACGTTACAGGCTTGTTGCCATTCTGGAACTCAAGTTCTGGTGCATCTACCCAAGCACCTTTGCTATGTTCTGAGAAGTAGACACTCCTGAGCTCTCCATTAAAATTGCTGACCCTTAATGTTAAATGCTCCCAATCACCGACGTGCTCTCCGATCTTGCCTAATTTGATGTTGATGAACTCAACTTTGGCTTTGGCAGGGCCATTGAAAGGGTAAAATACCCATATAGCTATGTCTGTGAAGGTTGCCCCCAGCATTGGTTTTACATGTAAGTAGACCTGAGAGTCTTGGAGATCACCCTTTTTAACTCTTTCTTTCGCAGCTTCGTCTGTGGGAAGGTCTAGCCAGTAGGCGCCATCGTTGGAGCCACCTTGGGGAAGGTTCGACCCCTCAGCTTCAATTCGGACAGGATTTGATTCTTCTCCCTTCTTATACAGTAATGCCCCATTTGCAAAATACCAGTTTACTGAAGATGGAAGGTAGTTCTCATCAGGATGGAAATAAATCCAGGGAGCATAAGCCTGGAAAAAGACAAAAAAGTGGAAAATTATCAATCAGACCGTTGAAAATCCAATATGACAGACAAAATAAATGATTAAAGATTTGAATTTCAATGTCAGGTATTGATTAATTTGGTCTACCTGAAACAGAGCTTGGATTTGGAGTACATTAGGCATACAGGAGAAGTTGGATCCTGTATTCTTCAAGCAGGTTGAAGAAACAGAGGCAAGGGTCTGCCCTGGAGCTTGAGCCAGAAATGTTCCTACGGGGACACCCATGGCCTGGATTCCCCTGTTGGTAGGCCTTAAACTGAAGACATTGAATCCATTGGGATCGCTCTCCGTGGCTGGCCCCCATATCCAGGAATCTGCCTCGCATTGATCTGTGAGGTCTGCCCTGACACAGCGGATTTTCTCCAGGGAAGGCTTCTGAGGCGAGTTGGTCACTACAAAGCCTACAGCTTTGTAACCATCAGGAGCTGTTGGTGACCAGATGTAACCAATACCATCCTGCTTGATTTTCAATGTCTCACTACTCCAAACAAGAGTGTAATCTATTGGCTTCTCCAGGGCCCCTCCTGTGCTGTCTTTCCCAACTAGAACCCACCCATGAAGCTTCTCATTGTTGGGTTGACTGTAGCAGCCTAGCATAAAGAAATCTGATGGAATATTTGATGGTTCAAAGAAAGAAGCACCACGATTATCTGGTCCACCTTCCTGAGTAGCCCAAATTTTACCGAAAGATACAATCTGGCTCACTTGCAGTCCACCAAGATCAATAATTCCAGTCCCAAACCCTTCACCTGTCAAATGATTTCACAACCCCAGAAAAATACTTGCTCAAAACACTGTCAAAATTGATAGACATTACAAAGATTGATATACAAACCTGGTGGCCAAGATGGCAATGGAGAGGGAAGCCTGAAGGGTGTCTCCATGGGCAAAGCATTTCTTTTTTTCTTGGAGACATCAATTTGACTGTCAGATTGAGTTACAGGCAGACAGTTCCCCATTATTGGTTTTTTCAATTGTTTCAGCTTGTATTGAAAGCTGCGAAAAAGAGATAACAAAAGGCCCTGGAAGAAGAGAATATTCGTTGCAGGGGTTTTAAATGGGATTGGTTAAAAAAGACAAAAAGGAGCTAATTGGATCGATGATGTTCCGTGGAAGCAAGCCAATTGGCTTCTTTCTTATCATGTGCAACATAAAGCTTTGTAAGCTTGCCCAACTTCTCTTTCACACCAAGCTGCTGCTATTTATCGGCTTGAGGAAAAACGTTTTTTTCAATCCCTTGTCCCTCGACCACACTCCAACAATTGAAAAACTTAGACAGTCTTGGATAAGAGGATATGAGATTTACGAAAATGAGAGAATTACTTTATTATGTATTGTAGATAAGAGGGTATGAGATTTACGAAAATGAGAGAATTATTTTATTATGTATTGTGTAATGTACTGTACTAAAAAAAAAATCATGAAAGCAAACAAGAATTTGTTGTGCATGCTTCATGCTTGAATCAATTAACTTGGACCACATGCACCAAAAAACAAAAAAAAAAAACATGATTTTATTGATGAACACTTTTGTAAGCCAATTGGCTTCTTTCTTATCATGTGCCACATAAGCTTTGTAACCTTGCCCAACTTCTCTCTCACACGAAGCTGCTGCTGTTTATTTGCCCGAGAAAAACGTTTTTTTTTTTGGTAATCTCTAATATTGTTAAGGCAAAATGAAAGCAACCAATTGGCTTCTTATAATCATGAAAGCAATCCCTCGAGAGGCACCCCAATAATTAAAATAATTAAGAATTTATAAGGTTTCCGATTTTAAGAAAGAGATCACAAATATGCATTCGATAGTTGTAATAGTATAATATAAGTCTGTGTATATTACGTGTCAAATTGACTGCATTTATGTAATAAAATTTTTGTTTTATTCATCAAATCATTGGTAATTTATAAAAAATTATAAATTTAATAGTTGATAACTATACAATGTGAAAAACAGTTGGAGCTGGTCAACTCTTTCACCAACCAAACTCAACTAAACATGCACCAATTAGTCCCATTTTTTTGGGGTACACATTAATTACTCGTTTGAAATGTGTTATAGACGAGTAGCATATTTGTTTAATTGTCAATTATTTGCTTCATTAGTCTTCTTTGCTTGTTGGATACTGTTACACCAATGAGTTTTAATTTAATGGTACTATGTAGCCTCCACAACTAAAAAATCTCTAATTAGAGTTCGAACCAGAGCCAATTACAAAAATATATATATGTCATCAATTATGCCCCATCCCCTCAGAGTGGCCTACCAAGATTTGATTGAATTATTTATCTTATCGGTCAAAGTAGATTGGTTCTAATACTAATCTCTAACACTTTTAATTATATAACTGAAAATTGATACATTATAATTACTATCACATCTAATTGGGAGACCTCTTTTTGGTACTTGTCTTCAAATTCTAATGACTTTATTTTTGTTTTTTACCTTTTTAATTTCTCTGGTATAATAATAATAATAATAATAATAATAATAACAATAATAATACGAACTCTGTAGAAAAACTGCTAAAGAAGACAATAATGTGAGAACACGTCCAACAAAGAGGCGCAATGCCAGTGGTTGACTTGAGTTGTAATAATACTACTACTCATCTGCCACGTCAACTGATCAAAGGCAACAATTTCTCCCACGTGCTCCATGTTATAACATTATCCAAATAGTTGCCAAAAAAAAAAAAAGTAATATGCCATTGGAATTTTGGCATAATCGCCATAACTATGGTTTAATTTTCTTGTATTAGTATTTATTGAATTCTGCGAGAAAAAAAAAAAAGTAGGAAATCAAATGTGTTGCCATGTGATCTATTTTGAAGGAGCAGAGTTTGAATATATTTTTTTTTATTGCGTGTCAAGTAATTTTGGCTGAATAATCACATTAACTGGGGATTATTTTAAGGTCCACACAAATTGCCTCGAGATTTTGTATATTTAAAAAATAATTAATTGTTAACTTTTTAAAACCACGCTAATAAAAAGAATTATAACAAATGAAGTAATAAGATATGTTTTACTTTTTTATTATTCTTTTTCTCTACATAATTACAAAAAATTTATAATTAATTATTTTTCTAATACTTATCGAGACCGAGAAAATTTGCATGGCTTTAAAATTTTTCCGCATTTACTGAGATCAAACATTTCTTTTTTTGAACGATTTTAAAGATGCACCTCTCACGCAGAGAATCGAGACATTTTGGTGCTGACCTCTGATTCGAACATAGAATCTGTACATATGGTAATGCTATTGATTGTTGGTTTAAATGTCCATTAATTCTTTTTTTTTAACAAAAATAAATACGGAAAAATAGTAACTCACAAACTTATCAGAGATAATTACGTGAGATTGTCTTTGTTAATAAGTCCGACAATCTATATTATATACCTGAAAAAGTAAACCTCGAGAATTCAATAAGAGTCATTAGTCCATTCAAAATTTAGTAGGAATCACCTACGTTTAAATGCTCTTTAATGGATCACAATTTGCAAATTCGATTATCTATATGTTTATACCCAACCAATTAAAAATAAATAAAAAAATAAAAAAACCAAAAAATTGGGGAAGGGGGGGTGCTTGGTGGTCTATGATGGCCCGTGAACAATGCAATATTTTCGAAAGGAAAATAATTATTGACTGTTAATTAAGTAATTTTCGTTACTTTTGAATTAATGAGTGAATTTATTATTATTATTATTATTATTATTATTGTAATTTTTATATTACGTCATATAATTTCGTCTGACATATTGGTATATTATTATAAGAAATTATGTATTTTGTCTAATACGTTATATAATGATAGTTACTTAACAGTAAGTTAATACCACTGCCATCCAGCGGTGTATTATTCCAAATTGAAAGACAGAAATATTAACGGTTGAGAAAGCCTTGCCGTCCTTGCCGTGATTTCCAAGTGGACGCAATTTTAAGGAACATAGGAGAAGAAGAGCTCGGCAGCAGGCGCCTTGAATCCCAAAGGCAAGGAATCCTCAATAATAATCAACCAATCCCTTCCATACAAAAGATTAAAGGCCATAAAAGTTGACTTGATACGCAAACCCGAGTTAACTTGCTCTAAACTTGACTCAATCTAAGGGCCTGTTTGGGTTAGCTGTTGAATGTTGCTGTTACTGATTGCTGCTGCTGATTGCTGATTTTTATTTACTGTTGCTGATTGCTGATAAAATTAATGAAGTGTTTGGTTAATTTTATATTTGCTGTTACTGTTAAATAATGAAATGTCTAATTTAGACATATAATTTGTGTAGATATATTATATTAAATATTTTTATTTTTATATTTTATAATTTTATATTTTAGAATAATATTTTATAAATAATATTGAGAATTATTTTACTTAATTTTTAACTTTTTTAAAAAAATATTAATTTTTATTAAATTATAAAAATTATTATATTTGAGATTTTTTTTTATAAATGTCCACATTAAAGAAAATTAAAGTAAAAAAAATATTATTTAAGAATATTTGAAAAAAAATATTGAAATTATATAAATACTAATAAAATAAATTAACATATCTAATTCATATGTGAAGTAAAAAAAATAATAGTAAAATTATGTAAATATTCTTTAAGGGTAATTTAGTCCATATAAATTATTATTAATATTAAAAAGTGAAAAGTAATCGAAAAAGTAGTAAAAAGTAGGTCGGAGCTGCTTTTCAATCAGCTGCTGTTAGGAAGTCAAATAAGGAAATAAGTAGAGTCAAAAAGCAACACTAAAAAGTTTACCAAACACCTATCTTCCTACTTTTTGAAAATGAAATGCAAATGCACCCCTTCAAAAGTTAACCCAAACACTCCCTAAGTCGTATCGATTTAAAAAGCCACCCACCCACAATATGAATCACTTGAAACTGAAATTAACTTAAACTGAATAACTCAAAATTAAATTGGCTGAGAATCTAATTAACTCAAGAGTCTAGCTGATGTTGTTACTGATAAGAATTTATTTTTTCAGAAGAAATTTCGAAAGTTTCGGTTTACGTAAAATTTATTAGTTATTTATCTAATCGTTTATTCTAATTCATGTTATGTTTCAGTTATTTAGTTAGATAGTGTTTAGATCGTGTTTATCTGTCAGCAGTTATTTTAATATTATTTAGGTTTTGTTTTAAATTTTATAAATAGAGTTTGAACCTTTGCAAATTTTTTAAATTTGTTTATGCAATTGAATATGAAATAATAATTCAGAATATTTTTCAAGAGGATTCTTGTATTTTTGAGTGGATTTACGAGTGTTCTTGATATCGAGTGAATTTTTTTTATTTAAGGTTGTTTAGGAAAAATGATTTTTATTATTCAAAAATTTATTAATATTTTATATTTGTAATTATATTTTACATTTTATATTTTTCTAAATTAGATCTTTATTATTTAAAATATTATTCAGAATTATTTTCTTAATTAAAGTTATTTTCTATTTAGAATTCTATTCTTAATGGGTTAGTTTGATTTACCTTAATTTATAAATAGAAATTAATATTAATTTTATTATTAAGTCTATTTAACTCAAAATTTGAATGATTTAAAATGCGGTAAATCTAAAATTCAATAAACTGGATTTTTTTTTGGAGATATAATAAACTGAAAATTTGAAATACCTAAAATCCGTGGACCCAATGACCCAGAATTTGAAATATGCACAATCCGAATAATATGCGACTTAAAATAATTTGATTCAAATTTGACCATAGGCATTCTTGAATCCTTTACACGTGTCAGGAAGATTGCAGCCACACTACATAAACAAATATGCTATTGCAATTTTTCCCAAAAAAAAAAAAAAAGAAAAAAGTACTGTTATATGGTCATAAAAATTTACCGAAAAAATTTTTATAATACAATTTATTAGTTTTATTATGCAATTATCTTGATTATAAATGTAATTAAAAGAAAAAAATTATTATTATTTCTTTACACAATAAATTTAACTAGTTATAAAGAATTTCTTACTATTTACAGTTTTGAAAAATATTCCGGACACTTTTCTTTTAGCCATACAATTTTTTCACGAAAAAAAAAGGTTTAATTGTTGTCGTGGGAAACAAATAAAAAGAAGATTATGTTCCTGTTTTGGTAGGATTATCGTTGTACATATATACAGGCCAATAACACATAATTTGTAACCAGGAAAGAAGTCTCTTTGCATAATATAGTACCATTTGGATAAGATAGTTTTCTTTTCTTTTCTTTTTTTTTGAAAAAAAGATAAATACTTAAAAAAATTTATCTATAATCTATTCAAAATAATGTAATTATGATAAATTTTACGTGAATTAAAAATAACATATAAAATATAAAATAATATAAATATGATATTATTTTAGTTAAATTCCGACGTATCCTCTAATTATGTAACAACATTACTTGTTTTTAATGCTTAGATACTCTCGAGCCGGCCCAATTCTAAGTTGAAGGAAAGGCAGCTCAGATGATGCACCCAAACAAACGTCCCCTAAATTCCGCCGCAACAATGGTCTTGTCACTTGTGCTAACAGTGATTAGGAAAACCAAAGATACTACAAGTTAATTTGCAGGAATCACGCCAACTTTACCCAAAACAAATTCAGAAATAATTATCATTATGAGACAATCAAGCCTTGGCCAGTAAGGTTAGAAGGCACCAATTTTCCTGACCAGCACGATCCCTATTCCTTTGATTATTTCCAAATGGTATTTTGGTAGATCGAAGAAAACTACTCAATACTCTTCCAATAATAAGCGGCAAATGGTACCCGGTGTGTTTGAGTTGAATTGTTTCAAGTTTCGGATTATTCAAATATTAAGTTTATCGGATCTTAAGTATACTGAATTTTGAGCATGTCGAATCTTAGTTTTATTGATTATATTGAATTTAGATTAAAAAATTTCTTTCAAGGAGATTTTTATTTTGGCCACTAACATTCCAGATTTGACCCCATGGTAATTTTGTATGATATTTCTTAATATATATATATATATACACACGTTTTTATGATTAAAGGTCTCGAATTTTTTAAGCGCCCTTTCGGCTGTTACAATCAACAACTGCCGTCTTATAAAGTTACACGTTTTCAAGTCTTGTTTGGCTAATATGATCTCTACTTCTTCTTCTCAATAGGAATCAAAGAGAGGGGCATAACTCAATGGTGATGGTTGAATTAAAATTACCTGTGACGCTTCTACATCTGAGTACCAGGCTGAATCAAATTATTTAGGTTCCTTTTTATCATATGTCAAGTCACCCATCAGCCAATTCTTTTCAAAGACAGTTAATTAGATTCCAGTACTTGGATCAAGTTGCAAAGTGCAGCAATCTTTAAGCAAATCTAAAGCAATTAGTCCTAACACCACTATTAGCTAATCTAAATTGAAATATCGGAACAATTCTAAGCTCACTATTATTAATGAATCAAAAGACTACATTAACTGAAAAAATCAACTTAACAGTGTAAATATCGAGTCACATCAAACTATACAGATAACAAAAATAATCAAAAAATTAATTGGTGTCAGTTATATAAATCTTTCTCTCTCTTATAACTTATCATCAATTAAGTTTGATGTAAGATATAAGTAAATACGTTAAAGTCATTTCATATTTGAATTCGTGTATATAATCCTTAAAAGGCCATTTGATAAATTAAGTACGAGTGTGTTAATATATTGCATCGACAAAGGAGAAGAGAGATCAAAACATTTACCATAACTTTCTTCATGATGCATTAATCTATGATACGAAAATCACATGCGTAATAATCATACTAATGATCAAGCTTCATGTAGGCGAGTCCAAATCTGAATATACTTCTCCTCTGAGATCTGTCTTTCAAGAAGCCAGCTTTCTTTCATTTTCTCTATAAACACTTGTGCTCTTGCATCCACTCCATCCAATCCCACTACCCCAACAACCGAACTTTTGCCTTCCTCCTCTTTCTCCACACCATTGTGGCCATCTCCGGTATCATGATTCTTCTTTGGGTCATCGTCCCCATCATGATCATCATCTGGGTCAGTGTGGATCTCGCCGGTAACCGTGTCGGTTGGTACGCCACTCTCAATGGGCAGAATATCTGCATGGACAATGTCCATACACCTAGAGGTCCTTTCTAGACAATAACTTTGACCCATTTGTGCTTGGTGGCCATGGAACGTGTGGAGATGGCTACAATGTATATAATGATGATGGTGGTGGTGGTGGTAGTGACCAGACCTTCCAAAACAGTTTAATTTCTTTTGAAGGGAGCACATTAGGCCATTCCATGCCTTCTTCTTGAGGATTGAGTACTTCTTCTTTTCAGGACTAAAGCAAAACATGATTGAATTTTTTTCTCTCAAAAATGAAGGAGAGTTATATATACATAGCTAGAATTTTACAATTCACCTCCCATTATGGTATGAATCTTCTGTCCAAAATCTTGCCTAAAGTACTGACTTAAATTAAGTTTTTAGGAGATCTAACTTAAGTTTTAAGGAGATCTTTATGAATTGTGATGCTTTATATTAGCCCACATATATATGCTTAAAGAAAATTATGTAGGATGTGATCTAAGTGTCAAAAATTATTAAATGAAACATACTATTATTGCTCTGGAATCGCAAAGATTCTTTTAAAACTCTTTTGGTTTACTTCAATTTGCAAAATTTTTACATTGTTTACTAGTGTTAATTAATGATACTTTGAGATTGGACACTGATGCTTCAATGTAAGGTGGCTACAACTTATAGAAAGTGAATATCTAAAAATATGAAGCATGCATTTTCTTCCATTTTTGCTCATTTTGAATGGATGTCATTATCATCATTCTACACTAATCGTTATGGCTTGATGATATTAGTGCAGATATGGCAATTGAATTTATGGTTTGAATACAAATTATTTCACTATTTAAGGAAATAAATTATATTGGCATGGTTCATTTCCTTATGCAGCGCTTTTGTTTTTAAAAAATAAATGCATGAAAGTAAATGAGTAAACTAATTTAATAGACATCTATAATAACACAATTTCATACCGTAGAATATGAAGAGTTTTTAAACTGATTTAACATAATCGAAATTTATTAAAAAAATCAAAATACGTAGGTGAATTATGAATGTATTATCCTCCAAAAAAATGCGTTCTGTAAACACATCTAACAAAAATACACATGCCCAAAACCCGGATCCGAACCGATAAAAAGAACCCAATCGAAACGCTCCTTTCCTGCTTAAAAAGCTATTGTTTGATAGACAAGCCTTACCATATTTTTATTTAATACAGAAGCTTTGGTCTAATACTAGCTAGTCTCACTTAAAAAATTTTTGAGGTTTGGGGAGAGGATGGAATTTAATCCCGTAACTTATCCAAACCATTGGTCGTTTGAGCTAGTCCAGATAATTCTGTCTTGGACGAATCCAATCGGACCCAATTTCCCCACCTTTCCACTGAGCCCACAAGACCCAAACCTGTCCAACAATCAATACCCTGGCCACCAGGTCCTGGTGGATAAGACATCAATAGAATACCTGAATCAGAATCAGAAAGGTTGAGTATTTGCTCAACTGATTGAGGGGGTTGTCTCTCAACCAGTAAGTACGAAATTTAAATTCCACCAAATCTCACTTTCTCCTCCCCAAATCTCCAATAGGGCTCCTTATAGATAAAAAAAAAAAAAAAAACCTGAATCAGTACTAACGATGAGTTAACTCAGTTGGTGCTTAACTTGGTCTTAAGGTTTTTTTTTTTTTTTCGCAATGTCAATTTTGACATAATCATATAAAAAATTATTGTTAAAGTATTCTCAATTTCAGAGTAATTGTCCACTCAACTATCATTTTAATTGACCAAAAACACAAAAAGAATTCCTGAATAAGCCTAATTGAACCAGTCTTACTACATCTTCATGTTCTTGAGAGCACAACTGGTTGAACTCCAAGGCATTTCCCGATGTAATTTTTGAATTTTTTCTTTTTTTTTTTTTGAGAAAAAAAAAAACTACTTACGGGGTTTGGGGGATGTGTTGAAAAACGATGTCTTTTGAGTCCAGGGTTTTTACCGTAACAGTTTCAATAGTTTCTTTCTTACAAATGAAATTGAATTTAAGATTATATTTTGTTTTTTCCAAGGAGAAAAAAAAAAAAAAAGCAAAACAAAACAAAACAAAAGGCCTAGTTGGTGACAACCAAGGAAAGAGCTGAAACCCTGTGTTCATGACTTCATGCTTTGTTTCAAACTACGAGAACTTTTGTTTGTTAACTAACATAAGTTAGTTAACTCTGTTGGCATTTTGACCGATTATAGATAAATTTTACTTGTAATGTTAGGAGTTTAAAATTTAGTGAAAATACAAATTAGAAAGAATTTTATCCTTTTAATATGATCTTACAAAAAATTATTGTCAAATCATTCTTAACTTTGAAGTGATTTTTCACTCAGCTACTATTAAAATAAAGAACTTTTGTTTGTTATAATTTTTCTTTGTTTTCTTTTTTTAGTTACAATTCATAATCCTTTAATCTTAACATACTCTACGACGTTAAGTTATGCCTCATTGGTATGTTTGTACAAAAAAATTTAGACCATTAAAATACTATCAAAGTATGGGGCCAAAAAAAACTTTACTAAAGAAAAATATCGCCATGGAAACAATTACTCATAATTTATGATTGGAAATATTCTTGTGAATGTAGATAACAACTCAAAACATTCTTTCTACCATTTCATTCAAGATGTCAAGGTGGGAATTATGCTTATATGTGACATATTTGACATGAAAAAAAAAATGTTAGCCCACGTTTATTCCGTTAGGTCTCTTGCCAAACTTAATACCTAATACAATTGAACGACGAAAACATTTTTATAGCTGATCCCGATTAAATTTGAGATTTAAAATACCGTTGTTGTTGTTGTTGTTGTTGTTATTGTTGTTGGTGTTTAAATTACACCATCGGAAACACAAACAAGAACTCAAACAAATTCATATAGCCAATCCTAATTAAATTTGAGTGCAACAGTATGGAACTACTTACTTGGAAGTGAAAATAAATATGATAATTCATCAATCGCAACTAGTATGCACATTGTAACTTACAAGAAAGCTGGAGAATCTGCACCACTCTGCCAGTGACAACGTGAAAATGGGCACACAAAAGGAAGAAAGAAATTGGGAAGAGGAAGAACAACAAAAAGAACATAAAATAAAATAAAAGAATGGTACAAAGCCACCTCCAAAATGCAATCTCTATCCCTCTCTCAATGGACTCTTTCTTCAAGCATGTTAATGAGCAGCAAAAATAATCCTTAATAAGGAAAAGCCATGTTTTTTCTTTCTTCTCAATTAATACCAACAGTCTTTCCGAGCAACCATAGAACAAGAGCCATTTCAACACCGAAAATGGAGTGCAGCGTAGTTCGATCCAACGTGAAGCCATACACTGTAATCCCAGCTCGATTGTTCTCAAAGTATGTCACTGTCATTTGAAAAATTTACAGATTATCAACCAAGCATTATAAGCCAATTTACTCAACACAAATCTTTGCGGTCTTTAAAAGTGAAGTTTTATGGAGCCTGGCTTCAGGAAATAATGAATACTGTGATCTGACCATATATAAGTTAAATTTTTCATCAAAGAACCTGTGATTATCCCATTAAACTTCTTTGGACTTTATTATTTTGAACATTCCAATTTTAAGGTTCTTTAGACATGATTATTTCAATGTTTGCATCTGCTAGTTGCAATGTTGCATTACTTGGTGTCTTACCTAGAGCCTGTCTCTTTTGGAACGACATGGTACTATAAGCATATGCCGGAATAAACTTAGTGTTATCTATATCATCTTCTTCATCGCCTGCTTCATCACTAGCTGAGTCCCCATCGGTGCCCACTGCCGGGAATGCTAGGTTGCCGGATACCCTTGGGGTCTCACCATCAGTTGCATCAAAACTTTCTAGTGTGGCACAAATATGCCACTTAGCAGCTAGGTTTGTGACAGCCTGTGCCTTGTGAGTGATCTTCGTCGCGCTGCGTAGTATTATAAGGACTCCAGTGAGAAGTGTGATTGAGCATAGCTGCAAACAACAGGCACACATCATTTCTGTCAATTAACTTTCCACTAGAATTAGAGATTTGACTGATGAAATTCAGCAATGTTTGAGTGAAAAATTGAATACCGCGAGTTCTCCAGCTCTGAAGATATCAACAACTGCACTAGGCTTTGTTGTGATCAACAACGATGCAAACTGGCTGCCTGTGACCAGAATCAGTGTCCATAATACAAAACCTCGATATCTATGACTGATAATCCTCAAATGCCTCCTGATTCTAAGGTGCTCTGCTAAAATAGACTCTACATCAGAGTCTACTTGGAAAACTTGAGCAAAATCCTTCAGCCGTAGGATTTGGAGGTGGCAGATCACCCGGAAGAGAATGCACACTAGGAATATAATAGTAGTGCGGTAAAGCCAAGAGCAAAGCTCCATTATGCAGGCGACCGTGTCACTTAAGACAACATTGCCTAAGAATGGAATTTGTGAGGCACCAGATGCATACCACCATATCTTGTATGCACATTCCAATACGAAGCACGGGCCAACGAAGGCCGACAGAATTTTCAATGAACTCTGTAGAAAAGACCAAGAAAGTCATGTCTACCACATTCACTTTGTATACACAACCAGCAATAACCGCACAACCTGGAACACAGCTGATATGTATCAAATAAGGAAAGAAAAGAATTCATGAATCTTACCACCAGTCAATGCAGTAGAGTGGCTGGACTCTTAGTTCTAATAATCAAGATTCAAATTGGGACATTATGAATCTTAGGCCTCACTATAACGAAGAGCACGATCATGCTAAGCATTACAGAAACACAATTGGTCTGCTATGCTTGAACTAGTCTCTAGTTCTTTTCCTAGTTATCTCTGCAAGATAGGTCTTTTATTTAATAGTTTCTTAGCAGTTAGCCAGCCATTTTCTGGCTTTGTTTCAGGTGTTCTCCTGTAAGGTTGTTCTCTGAAACAAAAATTCCCCATTCACATAAATAAGAAAATTCAGTAAAAATCTTGATTGTACAGATTCTTTCTCTTAAATGACTTCCATTGTTTTCCCTAGATCTAATGTCTAAGAATTGGTGAATGCGGTTAGCAGTTAGCCAGCCATTTCCTGGCTTTGTTTCAGATGTTCTCCTGTAAGGTTGTTCTCTGAAACGAAAATTCCCCATTCACATAAATAAGAAAATTCAGTAAAAATATTGATTGTGCAGATTCTTTCTTTTAAATGACTTCCATTGTCTTCCCTATATCTATGTCTAAGAATTGGTGTATGTGGTAAAACACCAAATTCAAGCTAAGGCAATTTTATGGACAGAAAATTGCAACAAGTTCTGAAGGAAGGTGCCTTATTTCAAGAAACTTCTAGCTAGTGCTTTGCTAAGACTTGTCATGGGACTCATGACTTATCTAGTTATCTTTACTTGTTCTTTTCCTTTCCCCTTTAAGTTGCCAACTTGCCACCACAATTATTGACATTAATTATTAAAGTGCCTCACCAATCAAACTCATCTCCAATACTGTCATTTTGTTGGCTTTTATTTATGACATACCAATAGACCAATGCCCTTTGGGTTCAATTTATTTATGCGTGTGATATAGTAAGGCTCTTTTTGAGGATTGAAGATCTCAAATTCAAATATCCAAAATAAACTTTATAATTGCAAATGATAATTATCTCTAAAGCAAGTTTTTTTTTTAATTCAAAAATCATTAATTAATCACACAAAATACCAAAAAAAATATAAAAAAAAAAACTCCAGCGCTTCTGTTCTCTCTATTCTGCAAAAACAGAGGAACTACCAAGCCGAATTCAATAGGGGCAAAGCCATCCAAGGAACCCACAAAACAATCAAACAACCACCACCCAATTTGACCAGCTGGTGTTGTCCAGTTAGTTACTGGGTAGTACGTCCAAGTGATATATATATATATATATATATATATATATATATACAGTCAAAGATTAAAAATTGAAGAAAAACAACAACAACCCAATTGACAAAACATCTCAATGACCCAAAAATGGAAAAAAAAAAAAAAAAAAAAAAAAAAAAAGAGACAAAAAACTGAAACTGATCAATGAATGAAATGGAAAGAGAGGTGGGGAGGGGGGAGGAAAAACGTACATTGAGCTGATCGGTGTAGCCTTGTCTAACCGTCTCGCTCTCATCGCAGAGCTTATCAAAGAACAAGAACCTCCGGAGCCCATACTTCTTCACAAACCTTGACAAACAAACAAAAGCGAGGGTGGCCACGCTGCTGAGAGACAATTGCAGGACGGTGTCGTAAGGCCGCTCGTGCTCGCTGTCGCAGGAGGCGCAGGCCAAGACGAAATGGGAAATCGCGGGGACTACGAGGGTGAAGAGGAAGAACATGGACCACGACAAACAAGCCCTCCACGCGTTCGATTGGTCCACGCACATCCATCGCAGGTACTTTCTAAAGCACGCTAATTCATCGTAGAAATGGGACACACTCCGCTGAAACTTGTCTTTGGCGATTAGAGATTCTCTGTTGTTGTTGCTGCTGCTGGTGCTGTTGTCTCCCATAATAAGCTCTGCGTTTTTGTTTGGTTTTTGTTTTTTTCCTTTTTCTGGGTTGCGGATTTTCAAGAATGTTTTTTGTCGTTTTTATGCTTTTTTGTTTTTTCCTTGTGGAGGAATGAGGATTTTTTTTTTTTTTTTTTGACAGATGTGGGGGTTCGTTATGTTGGCATGTTGGTGGGCTTTTATAGCGCAGGTTGGTAGGGAAGGTGATGCCGGTGATTTTGGGGGTGACTCTTTGGAGAAATTCTTTTGCCAACAAATAAAAAAAAAAGGAAAAATGTTATTTTTATGCATAAACAATTTTATATGTGTATAAATGAGTTATATAAAGTTTATTTTTTCTTTATTTGTGCGTGTATAGAGTTGTTGTATGCTTGAGAATATCGATTCCGAAAACCTATATATGTGTGTATGTATGTATATATATAGTATTTATGAATTAAATGTGTTAAATAAGCATTTATAATAAAATGTACTAAAAGCGTATTAAATTTTGAAAAATATACCCCTAGTTTATCTTGACTGCTTGTGATAATAGCCCTCAAGCCCCTGACCTCAAGCATGGTTTGCTGATGACACTGTCATCAATGTAATTCAAGTATGAGAAAATGTTTGTTATTTTTGATTTTTTTTTATTTTTTTGTTATAAAGAATATTAATTTTATTATAAAAATTATTAATTTTATTGTATCAGCATACCGATTAACACACCGAAAATACACGTATAATGCCCTTCAAAATATATGGATGTTGCTATTTATGCGCACATTTCGACTAGAAACTATTATTTAGCTGTTTAAAATAACGTCGTCTTTGGAGTGTGGGGAGTTTTAAGAAGACGAGTGAATAACTATTCGCAAAATATATACAGTATTTTATTACACTTACGGTACTTTTTATTTGTTTAAAATAAAAGCAAAAGCTATTGAATTTTTAATACAAATATTGCACTTCTTAACATATTTAAAAAATATGTTGTGTGGTAAAAAAAAAAGAAGAAAAAAGTTAGTTTCATGGTAGTTTGTGTCTATAATTTTATCTCAATTAAAATTAAGATTGTTATTTTCTAAATAAAAATTAATATTTTTAAAATACATGCTATTTTTACATTTTAAAAATATCAATTTTTGTTTTAAAAATAACAATTACAATTTTTTAAAGATAAAATCTAAGATAATTCACTTAAAATATATAATTATATTTAAAAAAAATTGTTTTAAAAAAATGCAATATATTAGGATGGCTCTGACTTGTAACGATGACGTGGGATCGAACCTTTAATTCAATCAATGGATGGAATTTTTTTTTTATTTCATTCAAATAATTTTAAAATAATAATAAAATAATATAGATCATAAAATAATTAAATTAAAAAAAGAGATATATTGTTAAATTTTATTAAATAAGACTTTAAAATTATTTATTATTATTTATTTAAAATTATGTAATGTTACTTTGATGGCATTTGATTGGTTAATCAATTATTTGTTCCAATCCATGCCATCTGGAGTTTTTGTTTTTTCCATTACTCATTTTGAAAATAAAATGGAAAGAAAAAACCCCAACCCAATACCTCTTTTACTATTGAACCAAATAATCTTACATATTTACTATTAAATTTTTGTAGATAATGTCATAAATCACTGGCAAACATCAATATCTCTTACTCTGTAACAAATTTTAACTTCTTTGTTAACAATTAATATTCCTTACTCAATAATTGTCTGATCGAATTGTCTAATTTTGAGGTTTGCCAGTCACACGCATCAAAATCCTTTACTTGGTTGTAGGTTTTGGTTTCTTTGGATGTGGACTTAAGGTACAAGCAATGTATTAAATGCCACTCCTTTATCTTCTTTTATATCTAGCAAATCGGTTTCGTTTTTATTAGGAGTTGATTTTGTAGGTCTCGCATGTGGAACCATTTACCCACAAAATCGACGCTTCGAATACTTTGGAACATTTTTTTAGGAGAGTCTCGTTATATAAACACAAAAAAATGGCAAATAGATACATAACAACCAATCAATCAGTTTGTCTAATTATACGATCAATGTTTATAACAAAAAATTAATAAAAAAATATATTTATTTTTATTATAAATATTAATTAATTGATAACATAAATCAATTAATTAATTACTGTGTATTTGTCTTGAGTCTATATTTTTTTGCACCTATCTAAATTTTCCTTCTTAAGTATAGAATAGTACTATGGATTGCACTTTAATTGTATACACTTTTCATATTCACTTTAAAAAGTTGTTAGTTGTAACTTGTATGTAAGCACCAATTCAAGCACAACTAGTTTCAACTTTTAACTAATCACCTAGATTCCTGTGATTTGCGAGTGTACGCTACTTGCACAACCAAAATTCGGAGTTATAAAAAAAAAAAAAAAAACCCGGACGTTTTATGGAGATTTGGTTTGTTTGTCTTACTTGTGTGGCATTGTTTAGTTTCTTTTTTCTTTTTGTTTGTAGTATAAATGATCAAACCAAATTAAAAAAAAGAACAAACAAAAATAGAGAACAAAAATTAACAGAAATTCGAACTCCCAACACACGAGTCTCTCACATTTTCTCAAAAGCCGATCCTCGAATTGTTTAGTTTCTTTGTTTAAACTATTGTCGGAGGCCATGTGAGGTTACACAGTTTCTGAACCAGTTAATCACCACAGCCTTCTTCATATAACATGTTAATTAACAATTTAATTACAGTACAGCTGGTGGTGGTGGGACATATGGCACATGAAACATGTATAAGCCCATCCGTCATTCACGCAACACTTGCCACCAAGCCCTTGCCACACGGTATCCCAAATCATTGTTTATACTTTTATAGTAAAGTTGTTATCCCAATTCGCCAGTTTAATGAGAATTTGTTAAACTGCTTGATATAATTTAATTGTCAGCAATTATTTAAGTTAGTTCGAGTGGTTACGGTGAGATTAATTTCACTACCTCATCAAACATGGCACAATCACCGGAATTTGAAGTGCAAAGCACATTCCTTTTTCCACGGAAGGATCTAGATAAACCCAATCTTAAGTTTGTAACTAATTAACGAAGATTCAGTAACATTTAAGGTGGTTATAGATAATAATTTTTAATTAAAAATATGAAATTTAATTTTAGTCATTCTTTTATTTTAAATCTTTTAAATTGTTGGGTTATCAATTCTTAAAAAGAAAAATTATTGAATTTAAAAAAATTAGGGACAAATTAAAAATTTAGGATCAGATTTAAAATATAAATTTGAGATTGAAATATCGAATCACCTAGTTAAAAACAAATGCAAAAAAGAAAAAATGAGACATTGTAGTGCGGTTTATGTCTGCCAACTGCCAACTGTGGTGGTACGTGCAAAATCCATTGCATAAAGTCCTAGTCTGTGATATGGTCTTGCTCTATGGAAATAAGAAAAACTTCCAGGAAAAGGACAATAAATTTTCGAAGCAATATTTTAGCTTTTGTGGATTGTCAGTAAGAGAGCTGGTGTACAGGTGGCTGGTTGCGAGACGGTGATAGTTGCATTGGCTAGAAGATTGGATTCCGCTTCAGCAAGAAGGTTGGATCCGATTTGTCCTTACCTGCATCATTTGTCCTCACCTGCATCGTGGGTTGGTTGATTCGTTTGTCTTTTATATATATATATATATATATATATATTACATGGGTTGATTGGAGTCAGAAGTTTCAATACTTCTACTGTAAGTTACACGATAGCCCGAAATCTGAAATATAAATATTAATACGTCAAAAAAAATAAAAAATATAAATATTGAGATAATAAATATTAAAATTCTTACCTTTATCATGCTTTTTTTTTTTTTTAGTCAGTCCAACTTAGATGGTTAATGTTATATTTTGTGTGCGAAAAAAATTAAAAAAGAAAAAAAAGTATAATTATTATTATTTATTTTTTTTTCATTTTCTTTCTCCTCACTTTCTACACTATTCTAAACAATTTTATTTTCTCTCTACTTTTTTTTTCACAAATTATTATTTACTTTTTCTTTTACCATACTTTCTTTTTCTCACTTTTTTTATCATTCCAAATAATTTTTTTTTCTCTCTACTTTTTCTCTCACAAATTACTATTTACCTTTTCTTTTACCTATTTTTTTTCTCTCAACTTTCTCTATCACTCTAAACAATTTTATTTCCTCAACATTTTTCTTCTTTTTATCCCCCTTTCCTCTCTTTTGCTGGCACTCCAATTTGGTTAATATCTATCTTCTTTTGTTGATGCCTTTCTGTTGGGTTGCTTAATGACAATGTCACTGGGTTGCGCCTCACATATATGCGCGACTCTAACTTACAAGGAGCCCATTTAAGGTGGAGCAAAAGTCGGATAAGTGGGTATCGCGAAATCGGATCCACATACACCCAAGACCGAATTCAGAAACATTCATAGAGACCTTGACCCATGTACATGTGCAGTTATTATTAGCCTCATTGCAAACAAAGTGGCCGACTGGGTTACACACTGGTCTAAGATTCGTGTCTCCTCGACTGGGTGACTAGCCCTCTGGATCCACTAAGACTTTTGTTATCCATGGATCACTCGTATGAATAAAAAGCATCATGCTTCTTTCGTTATTAAAAAAAAAAAAAATGCATAGGGACCTTGATGATGCGATCTTGTGTTATCCCACACTCAAAAGCTTTAATAAACCCAAACCGCGTTCCAGACCATTCCAAGGTATGAGCTCTTCCAAATCATGCCCCATCTGCCAGACTGCCACCTCCTGGGGTCCAGAAGAGGAAGGACACTTGCCTGTCGAAACTCAAGTAGCCTTTCGGCTGGAATGCCCCTCCATCTCTATTGGATTGGGTAAAAATGATCATAGACGGTGCGCTAAAGGAGAACCCGCCAATAGAATTGCAGAGGGTTTATGGAAATTGGGGATTTGGTGGAGAGAGTTTGTACCAAAGTTGTCGTAACCAAATCGATTTTTGAACTGAAAATTTTAAATTTTTAAGGTTTATGGTGAGTTGGTGGTTTATTTAATAAAAAATATATATTTTTTTAAAATGGTTGATAATCGTGAAATTAAAAAATTTCTAATAACTTCGAAATAAAAATTGAAATGACCCTTTTTGCACCAATAACGTCCCATTGTCATTTTTAATGAATAAAACCCTTTTTTGTTTATACATTTTTTTTATTGCGAGATTTACTCGACTGTAGGTTACATAATATAAATAACACTTTCCAAGAAACTCTTAACAATCTATAATAAAAAAAGCAATGTTTTTTTTTTGGTTTAATTTTTCTCAATGAAAACCGACAGTCTTTCCAAGCAACCATAGAACAAGAGCTAACTCAACAGCAAAAATGGAGTGCAGCGTAGTCCGATCCAGCATGAAGCCATACACTGTAATCCCGGCTCTATTGTTCTCAAAATATGTCACTGCCATTTGAAAAAATTACAAATCATCAACTAAGCATTATAAGCCTATTTACTGAATACAAATCTGTGTGGCTTTTAAAGTGAAGTTCTATGGAGCCTGGCTTGAGGAAATAGTGAATACTGTGATCTGACCATATATAAGCTAAATTTTTGCTTGGAAATTTTAAGGTTCTTTGGGCATGAATATTTCAATGTATGCATCTACTTGTTGCAATGTTGCATTACTTGGTGTCTTACCTAGAGCTTGTCTCTTTTGGAACGAGATGGTACTATAAGCATATGCCGGAATCATCTTTGTGGTATCTATATCATCTTCTTCATCGCCTGCTTCATCACTAGTTGAGTCCCCATCGGTGCCCACAGTCGGGAATGCTTGGTTGCCGGAAACCCTTGGGGACTCACCGTCAGTTGCATCAAAACTTCCTAGCGTGGCACAGATATGCCACTTAGCAGCTAGGCTTGTAACAGCCTGTGCCTTGTGTGTGATCTTTGCGGCGCTGCGTAGTATTATAAGGACTCCAGTGAGAAGTGTGATTGAGCATAGCTGCAAACAAGAAGCACACATGATTCCTGTCAGTTAACATTCCACTACAATCTGAGACTTGACTGAGAAAATTCGACAATGTGAGCGAAAAATTGCATACCGCGAGTTCTCCACCTCCGAAGATATCAACAACTCCACTAAACTTTGTCGTGATCAGCAATGATGCAAACTGGCTGCCTGTGACCAGAATCAGTGCCCCCAATACAAAACCTCGATATCTATGACTGATGATCCTCAAATGCTTCCTGATTCTAAGGTGCTCCGATAAAACAGACTCTATGTCAGAAGAGTCTACTTGGAAAAATTGAGCAAAATCCTGCAGCCGTAGGATTTGGAGATGGCAGATCACCCGGAAGAGAATGCAAACCAGGAATATAATAGTAGTGCGGTAAAGCCAAGAGCAAAGCTCCATTATGCAGGCGACCATGTCACTTAAGACAGCATTGCCTAAGAATGGAATTTGCGAGGCACCAGATGCATACCACCATATCTTGTATGCACATTCGAATACAAAGCATGGGCCGACGAAGAAGAACAGGATTTTCAAAGAACTCTGCAGAAAAGACGAAGAAAGTCATGTCTATCTCATCTAATTTGTCTAAACAACCGATAATTACCCCACTATCTCGAACAAAGCGGATCAGCCATGTGGTTTAGTAGTAGAATAGCTTGACTCTTAGTTCTAGTAACTAAGGTTCAAAATCTCATACTAGCTGACAATACAGTTTATGAATCTTAGGCCTCATCACAACAAAGAGCACGATCATGCTAAGAATTTCAGAAAAACAATTTGATTGGCTATGTAGATGTTAATTTAACAGCCTCTTAGAAGTTAGCCAGCCCTTGTCTGGCTTCGGTTTGGGTGTTCTAAGGTTGTTTTTTCTGAAACAAAAATTCCCCATTCACATAAAAAAGAAAATTCAGTAAATTAATCATGATTGTACAGTTTCTTTCTTTTAAATGACTTCACTATATCTAGTGTCTAAGAATGGTTTATATGCTAAAACGCCAGATTCAAAATAAGGCAATTTTGTCGACAAAAAATTGCAACAAGATATTTGTAGCTAATGATTTGTTCAGCCTTGTCATGAGTCTCATGACTTTGTCTATATTTTCCTTTCCCTTTTCCCTTTCATCTGCTAATGCTTTATTCAAACTTGTCATGAGACTCATGACTTAGCTTTACTTTTCCTTTTCCTTGCCCTTTTCATCTGCCATCACTATTATTGGTATTAGTTGCTGAAGTGCCCCAGTAAAAAAACTCATCTCGAATGCTGTCATTTTGTTGGCTTTTATTTATGACTTACCAATATACCAATGCCCTTTGAGTTAAATTTATCTTTGCGTGTCTCGTGGTCCTCCTCTATTAATGTAAAATTTCGAGCTTGAATCTCATTATCCCTAAAATTTCGGAAGAAATATGGTTTCTATTCTAACTCTTCTTTGCCAACCTAGAGGCCTCGGACTCATTAAAGTACAAAAAAAAACCGTACAAAAAAAAAAAAGGCTTTTGCAAGCTTGTTCCCCAACTCAGGAAGATGGTGATCCACAGTAAAACGAATTGAAAAGACAAGAAGTGATTAAAATAAATCTTATTAGAAATCTTGTAGCGACCTCCAATTTATAAAACTAGGGGTAATATATGAACCTCATACCTAAAAATTAAATTCCTCTGACAAACCCAAAAAAAACCAAAAAACAAAAAACAAAAGAAAACAATTGTACTGGCAAATGATCATTTTCTAGAAAGTAAGTTTATTGTTTACAAAAAAGTTCATGCAATTGATCACACAAAATTAAAAAAAGAAAAGATTAATAAAATATGCAATTTCTCTGTTCCGCATAAACAGGGGCAACATGGCTACTAAGCTGAATTCAATGGGGGCATCAGCAACCAAGGAAACACTAAAACAATCAAACAACAACAACCCAATTCTCAAAACATCACAATGACCCACCAAAAAAAAGAAAAATACAAAATCGTTCATCAAATGAAATGGAAAGAAAACGAACCAACCACGCTTATCCTAGTTGGCACCCGTCTCAAGAGTGGGGGATGGGTCTGGAGTTCGACTCCTTATCCCTTCTAAAAAATCCCAACCAAACTATGAAGATTGAGGGCTTTGCCCATTAGGTTCTGTGTGTCTCTTGCAATGTCTTCGGTCCATTTTCTCCTTTTTACGAACACTCTACATCTCTCGCAGGGTCTTCAAATCCATTTTTTCCTTTTTCACTAATACTTAACAAGCTAACCTGACAAGTTAGCTGCAAACCATTTTCTATGTAAAAAAACAAAAAATTAAGGAAAGAAAAGGGGGGAAAATGTACATTGAGCTGATCGGTGTAGCCTCGTCTAACCGTCTCGCTCTCATCACAGAGTTTATCAAAGAACAAGAACCTCTGGAGCGCATACTTCCTAACAAACCTCGACAAACAAACAAAAGCAAGCGTGGCCATGCTGCTCAAAGACAATTGCAGGACCGTGTCATAAGGCCGCTCGTGCTCGCTATCGCAGGAAGCGCAGGCCAGCACGAAATGGGAAATCATGGGGACAACGAGGGTGAAGAGGAAGAACATTGACCACGAAAGACATGCCCTCCATGCGTTCGATTGGTCCACGCACATCCATCGCAAGTACCTTCTGAAGCAAGCTAATTCATCGTACACATGGGACACACTTCGCTGAATCTTTTCTCTGCTTATCAGAGATTCTCTGTTGTCCCCCATGGATTGCTTAGAATTAATGGCTGTGGGGGCCTGTTATGTTGGCATGTTTGTGGGCTTTTATAGCGCGGTTTGATAGGGAACGCCAGTGAAGTGATGTGATAAATAATAAGTAGTAAAATAAATTTATTTAATTATTTAACGTTGGTACAGATAGTAGGGTTTGTTAATATTTAATTAGAGATTTTGAATTTAAATCTCTATAATGCAGTCTCGTTAAATACTTTTTGAAAGACTTTTGTCACCATTTAAAATCTTATTCGAGTCGTTCTAGAGGGCAATCTCAGATAAAAATAAATAAATATATTTAATATCTTACTGTTTATATATTTTAATATTATTCTAAAATTATTTTTATACAATTAAAAAAGTTTTGCGTATTTATATACCCTAATTTATGTCGGCTGCTTGTGGTGACAGCCCTCGAATACTTTTGACTTCAAGTATGGTCAGGATATCCCCATAAATGTAATTTTAAAACATACAAAATTATCATTTACGCACTTATATTATTATAGATGCAAGTTAGAAAAATATAAAAAAAATATAATTTATTTAATAATATTTAAAAATTTATTTATTTATTTTATTTATTATTTAATTATTTATATCACTTTAATCACATTTAAAATTCATCTAACCCATACCAATTTCTGTTTCCTTTACACATTTTGACCGCATGCACAGAAAATATTGTTTACCTTTATAGAAGCCGTCGTTTTTGGAGTGTAGGGAGTTTAAAGGAGACGAGTGAATAACTATTCACAAAAACATGTACAGTATTTTACGCCACTTACGTTACTCTTATTTTTTGTAAAAAAAAAAAAAGAATTAAAGGCCATTGAATCTTTAATAAGAATATTGTACTCCATGAAAAACATGTCGCACGTTAAAAAATGTAATTTATTTATTTTTATATACAACATATTAGGACGTGGCAATGCAGTTACCCCTTTTGTAAAAAAGTCCCAGTAATGAGCAGATGAAAAATATAGTTATTGAAGAAGTCTCCGTGCACAATTAATGCACTTAATTTTTGTGTATATGTTAAGGTTTTCAACTAAAAACACAGAAGAAAAAAATTAGATTTTCAGAAGAAAGACTGTTCGAAACGTTGTTCGAATTCAACTAAATAGATTTAATATGCAACTAATTGAATTTTATGTGTTAATAACTAACAATAATTTTTTCTTTTTATTTTTAGTTGTACTTAAAATACAGACAGTTACAAATCAAATATAATCAATTACATTTAAATAATATTTTAGGTATATTTTTATCCGAAAATAATACAGTGCTCAAGAAAGAAGAAACGTGGGACCGATGCTTACTACATAAGCTTGTCTCCCTGTCTACAACCTGTAGCTACGGAGCTGGAGCTGCTGGACATTTCCAACTTCTACGCGATATGACTTGGGATTATTTACTTTCTTGGATTATTTACCTTCTTGGTCGAACTATTGTCGGACTCCATGTGAAATGAGATACTTTCTGAACCACCATGCCCATGAAACGTGTACAACAGCTCTCGCCATTCACGTAACTGGCCACGGTGCCCCTGCCACACGGTATCGTAAGTCACGGTTTACTTTCATAAAGTTGTTGTCCCATTCTCAACTCGCTATTTTTAATGAGAGCTCGTTACGAAACAACAAAAAATTAAACACAAAATAAATATATAATAATTAATTAATTAATTTATATAATCAATTGATTAATATTCGTAATAAAAAATTAATAAAAAATATGTTTATTTTTATTACAAACATTAATTAATTGGTTATACAAAATAATCAGTTGATTGTTATCTGTTTGTTTTACGCTTATATATTTTTACATCTATATAGATTTTTCCTTCTGATTAATAAGAATTTGTTTAACTGCTAGATATGGTTTAATTGTCACCAGTTATTTGAAGTAGTTCAATATCGTGAGATTAACTTTAATTTTTTTAAGATATATTTTGAGATGCAAAAAGAAATACGAGACATTGTAATTTACCGTTCACTCTGTGCTCTCTATGTCCGCCAACTGTGGTGGTGCGTGCAAAATCCATTGCATAGTTCCTAGCTCTCTATTACTGTCTATGGACATAAGAATTTCTTCGAGAAAAAAGACAATAAATTTTCAAAGCAATATTTTGGCTTTTGGGGATTTTCCATAAGAGAGCCGCCGTAGAACCAACATCCATTTACCCCGGTGGTCTCTAATCATTCCCCCTGCCCTAGCTATACTCTGATTACCTTTCCAAGCCCCATTAATATTAAATAAGAGAGTGAGGATAGTGTCTCGACGATTTTGTTAAAAAGTATTGTTTAAGGTTCCTAACATCAAATGACATTACGCCTAACAGTGCTCTAACTCAATATTTCTCACTTGAGTTTGGAGTATTTTAACTAATTAGGCCACACCATCGGTGGCAAGTGCTCTACAATAATTCTTCCTTTTTTTTTTTTTTGGTCTCGACAATAATTCTAGTATTGTTGAATGATGAAGCGTCGAGAAGAGGATTGAGTCCATGCCTTTTTGTTGGGCTGCTTAATGACGATGTCACTGGGTTTCACCTCACATATGCCCGGCTCTAAATTACAGGGAGCCCATTTGAGGTGGATCAAAAGTCGGATGAGTGGGTATCGCCAAATTGGATCCACATACACCAAAGGCCAAATCCAGATACATACATAGAGACCCTGTAGATTATCCAAACTTCAAAGTTTTTAGTTAAAACCAAACCTTAGCCCAGACCATTCCAAGGTATTCGCTCTTCTGAATTATGCCCCATCTGCCAGACTTCCGCCTCCTGGGGTCCAGAAGATAAGGGACCCCTGTCTGTCGAAAGTCAAGAAGCCTGCCTTTTTCTGCTGGAATGCCCCTCCATCTCCATTGGATTGGGTAAAAATGAATGATCACTAATGGTGCAGCCAAAGGAAACCCCGAGAATGCAACTTCAGAGGGTTTATTGAGACACCATAAGGGGATCTGGCAGTGGGGGTTTGTACTGAATGTTGGGTTGTTGCAAAATATAAAGTCTCATATTAATAGAAACATAAAAATTTTAACATTACTTATAATACTTTTAAACTTTCTCAAGTGTTAATTTAAAAATTTAAGTGGATTTGAGATTTTAAAATTTTATTTGACATGTAATTAAAATTTTGTTTATCCTTTTTATCTGTACTCTCTCATTACTTATGAATTTAACCCGTTTCAGTCTAATTTTTTTATTTTATGTATTAATTGAATTTAGCACATTTTAAGAGAGAGTGTTAAAAAGTATAAAGTCTCGTAGATTTACCTAGATTGGAGATTCTAAATTTGATTTAAGATTCGAAAGTATAATTTGACAGGTTCTGTTCGGCTTTCGTACTGAATTATAGGGCTGTAACAAGGCTTTTGCTATGCCTAGGAAGCTGGTTTTAAGAATGTTATTGTGGAGGCTGACTCGAAAAGTGCTCTACAGGCTATCCAGAAGGTGCATTTGCCAAGCCACCCTTAGGTAAACCTTATCAATCAATGTAGAGAAGTCTTGCAGCGCCATTGGGTTGTGAAATTGGAGCATTTATACAGAGAAACTAACATGGCTGCAGCTAGGTTAGCCTCGGCTGGGTCAAGCAAGATTTTGGGGTGGTGAAGATCCAGCAGCCTCCACCTACAATGATGCAAATTCTTTTCGTGAACAATTTTAAAAAAGAGTATCGTTATTACTACATAAGCTTACTTAAATAATACTAAAATAATGATAATCTCATTTAACTGTATATAATAATCTTTTTTTAAATTTTGATAAATTTAAATATCAAACGGCGATTACTACTTTAAAACTCTTTACGTGAAACTTTCAATTTCTTTTTTCCGTTTGTGAAAACCTTCTTGTCAATTTTCTCTCTATTTGATATAATCCGTGCGCAAGTCTCCACGTGATGACTTAGCACATTGAGGGAGTGTTGGGATGACATTATGGAATCACAGAGGGCCCAATAATGGCAATAAAGGTCAACGGTCAACTCGGCTGTGTCGAATTCTAATGTTAAACAGCCCCCAGTATTACCGTTTGCTTACACATTCACGAACCCTTCACGATAAAACAAGATTCAAGAACAGTTAAGCATCCCCGAGGATCAGGTAGACGAGAAATTTGGGCGCAGACAATTTGACGCATCCCAGATTTCGGCCCGAACACAACGCGAAAGGGTGCACATATTACTATCCGAGCTATCTGATCTGCATTTGATGAGACTTCTTCTCCAACCGAGTTGAATATCTCACCAAGGTGATTGAAGAATGGACGTAAAAAATACATATCTAACAAAAAATCTAGGCTTCACCGATTCTCCTGCAATGTGTGCCCACAATTACAAGGACTTCATCCGAATTGCCATGTCTAGACAACCCCAAGTCCAGGCAACCCATCCGAGACCCAAAGCCGGATCCTACCGAACCCATCTTTGATTGCCATTGTCAATCTCCGATCTCTCCGATTCAAACATGGGCAACAAGAAGGTTAAAATGGCAAGTAGATTCGGAATCAACACTGGTTATCGCTAGCGATTAACAATTGCTTTGCATTAAAAGACATGAATCAACACGACTAGACCAATGAAAGAGTATACAAAAGAACACTTTCTAATCTCTACACGATTCACATCCAATCAAAAATGCAAGAAAATAAATGAGTTTCCCAATCTGTTAACTCTATTAGATCAAATCTTTTACAGGGAACAGAGGTATTGAGTAGCAATGTTAATAGAAATGATTCACACTTTAACACCATTTCCCCCCTTAATTCCATTGTATCTGTCATGCCAAATGGCCTAATGCAAGAAAAGTCCTTGCAGCAAGACAGATTCACTAGTTTCGCCAATAAAAGGACTCATCCTATGCACAAAGTGTTCTCGAATTTAGTGCGAGAGTAAGGAGAGGGTGAGCGCATAAATACACAGCCTTCCTCTTGCATTTTGCAGGGAAACTATTTCTATGTTTCGAACCCGTGACCCCGAGTTCAAACAACTCAATTGTTGCACTAAGTTTCGCCCTCTCACTAGTTAACCAGATTTATGCAGATTCCAAAGGAGTCAATTCTGCATGGAGTTCAAGTAAAACTTGCAGCCAAGACAAGACAAAGTGAACAAAAAAAAAAACATCGGAAGTAGGGAAAGACTGGAACTTTTTCAATCTAAACACAACAATTAAAGAAAATATCTTTCTTTACAGACAATTTTATCGATATGCAAAAAAGAAATGATATGAAACTGGATTGAATTGGAAGAGCACAAAGTCCATACAAAGCCAATCCATAATGGGATTCAAGTCCCTTCTTTGTAATCAGTATCATAACACAGAATTGGAAAAACCCATGTGATAATATGATAAAAAATACCAATAAGAAAAAAAAAAAAGGCAGTAGGATAATAATTACTCTTCAATACCATGGATGCATACTCATTAGAGTTTAAGATCATTTCATCTTAAAATCTAATCTCAGTAATTTCTTCTTCTTTTTTTTGTTTTTCTTTTTCGGCATTTAAACCAATAAAAAAAAAAGAAAGGGGAAAAAAAAGAAAAAGATTGGATCTTTATCATTGATGAGTAACAATAATAGCAATGATTATCATCATCAGCAATCATCATCGCCATTAAAGGCATAAAGCAGTGCAATGTAGAGCATCATCATGATCATGAAAGCCAGCCACAAAGTCAACGTGATCCAACGGTGGGAAATTGAGATCAAAAGGCAAAGGAGATAACTTGCTGCTGCTGCTGTCGCGGTGGCACAAAGAAGAAGCGGTCGCCAAATCTCCGTCGTCGACCACCACCGAGGAAGAAGAATCACAATCACTATGACAATCCTCCGGCACCACCGGCGGAGTCCGGGGATGGTACCTTGTCGGACGGCCACCCACCGCCGCCACCGGCAATTTCTCCGGCGGAGGCGGGCGGGGACCGCTGAAGGACTCCACGGTGCTGCTCAAGCTGCTTGAAGTGGGCCTCTGGGGATCCAATTCTTGAAACCCATTTGCCGAATATAACCTCCGATCCATGTACGGGTCAGGGAGAGGATTCCCGTAGGCGAAACCGGAAAAATTCGAGATGGGGAAATTGGTTTTGGCCTTGGGGCCACGAAGGGTGCGGGCTGCGGCGTCGTAGGCTCGGGCGGCGTCCACGGCGGAGTCGAAGGTGCCAAGCCAGACCCTTGTTTTCTTCCAGGGGTCTCTGATCTCGGCGGCGAACCTCCCCCACGGTCTTTTCCGGACGCCTCTGTATTTAGGCTCTGTGATATTTGGTGCACCTGCAGCAGCAGATCCATTGTTGGCTTGCTCAACATGGACCTGTTTTGCTGCTGCTGCTATGGCTCCTCTATTTCTCCTCATGATTTCTCCAAAAAAAAAAAAAAACAAGAAGAAGAAAAATAAAGAACAAGAAGAAAAAAGAAGACCCAAAAACAAAGGTTGGCCTTTGGGATGGATTATAAGGATCAGGAACCTCAGAAGCAGAGAAGATTAATCAGCCTTTGAAAAAATTAAAAACAAAAAAGACAGATTTTCATATGTATTAAAATGAAAGAAAGATGGACATATGATTTGATAGGGAGCACAAAAATGGCCTCAGAATGAGGGGAAGAGAGAGGGAGAAGATTTGTGGGTTTTCAGACAAGAAGAGAAGAAAGGGGGGGATTGATAGGATAGGACCTGGTTGGAAATGGAGCAAGGTTGTCCTTTTCTTTTTTTTTTTTAATTTTTTTTATTTATTATCAAAAGATATATTTTTTATAAATTATAATCACAATGGTGTAATTCTTATCTCCAGCGAAGAAGGTAATGGTTTATCGATTGTAAACTGACCTGAACAGACTTATTTGTTAACAAGCAGGTTTCCAATTTTAGAAATGATATTTGTTAAGAAAAATGATAATTCAAAACTACAAACAAATTTTAAAAATAATTATTCAACTATTATTTTTTTACCATAAAAAAAACTCTTCTCCTTAAAAACTCTCATGAATTCCCTTTTCAAATTAAAATTTAAAATTTTTAAAATAAAAATAAAAATTTTAACTTTTAAAATGTTATCTGAAAATTTTTATTTTTTTTAAATATTAAAAATAAATATGATTAAATAAGAGTTACAAATATAAATGTATAACTGTTCTTTGAAATTAATGGACGGGTGTGTAAATCGTGTATATTTTCTATACGTTCAATAATATTTTTGATTTTCTATTTTTTATGGTTGTGTCTTCCTTTGGTTTTTCTTTTGCTTTTGGGGTGGGGAGTTTTCATGGCTGAGGTGGGTTTTTTTTTTCTTTTTTTTTTTTCGTTTCTTTTTATTTTGGTTTCTCGATTTCTCTTTAGCTTTCTCTTGCCCCCACGAGCCGACCCACCCACCCGAAACCATTGCTTCTTTCTTTCTTTTGCTCTTCTTTTGTTGATTTTACCGTTCATTCTTTTAAATAAATCTTTTCTTTTCTTTTCTTGGACAGGCGAGTTTTCAAAAGGATCTTTGTGGTTGAAACCACCGTATGGCTTAAGCTACTTCTCCTTGTCATTTATCACTTGTCATGTAGTGATTCGCAACTAACCAAATTTAATTTGAAAACGTAATTAAATAGTCTCAAACAGTGTATCTCGACTATTCGTATTAGAAGTACGAGACGTGCCTTGCTTGCTAATTTTGGGAAAATAAAAATTGAACATTTAATTCGTTACTCTTAATTTGTTAAATTATTATTATTATTGTTATTTTGATATTAATATCATTATTGTTTCAATTATTCTTTGGTAAAGCCATAAAGCTCTTATTTTAACTTCCATGAGATAAAACATGTGAGCCCAAGCAAAATAATTTCTTGTCCAAATCAGAATTTTTTTTTAAAAAAAAGACTTGAATTTTATCCCTAATTCTTTCTCTGTTTTTCCCCCCAAAAAATGAACTAAAAATTGGTATTCAGCCCTGAAGGAATGCTTGCCTAATTATGACGCAATTTAACAAGCTTTTATTTTTATTTGGTGGAAAAATTGTGCATGTGGTCTCATACATAAGCACGCGATCAAGTGCGATACGTGCAAAATTCGTATCTTGTCAAAAATCCCAAGTTTCCAAATTTTCCTAAATTTCAAGTTTTGCATTTGCTCAAAAAAAAAAAAAAAAATCATGTTTTGCGTAGTTTTTGGTTTTCAAGTCTACAAATAAAGTGTCCAATAGCGCAATATTAAGTATATTTTCAAATTGGATCCAAAAAAAAAAAAAGTATATTTTCAAATTTCAAGGGCTTATTTGGTATCATATTAGGTCAACACATAAGTTAATTCAGTTTAATTCTAAACATAAAATCTAATTCAATCGATTTAATAATTAAATTTAAAAATTAATATCGTGTTTACCACAGAATCCTTAATAAAAGATTTCGATTAAGCTTTCTTGTTTGTTGATTGGTTTAAGGGGGATATTCAATTGAATTCCAATAAAGTTTTTGCATATTATAATGAGAATTATTAATTTTTACACATTAATATACTTTAGCTCTGACAAAGTTATTTTTATAAAAAAAATCTTTGGTGAAAAGAAAATTAAGTACAGTTCGTTCTTTCTGAAACAAAATACAAAATGTTTATATGTTTCTGACATGGACTGAGATACAATGATGTCCCATATTTTAAGATCCTCTACGTTGTTGTAATTGGAATTGGTTAAAGCCCCGTTCACAGCAGCACCCTTATGTAACTCAATTTTTAAAAAAATAGTAGTAAATAAGTAGTTTATAAGGAACTCGCTTTTAGTAAAATATAAATAAATACATAATTTATTTAATAATATTTAATAATTATTTTTTTAAAATTTTTTTAAATATCAATTATTTAATAATTCATATTATTATATATCTATATATACTTAAATAAAATTATGGTCTTTCAAATTTTACTGGTGGCGAAAGATTGGAAGGAGAATGAATCAATCGGTAATTTCAAATATTTATACTCCATTTTTTGACATTAGAATATTTTATTTTTGCCGCAACTGTAACTATATGTTTGCCTGTGGAAGATCTCACATATTTAAATGACACACTGACGCACAATATAAGGTAGTCATGTTTCCAATCAAAAGAGACCATTTGTTTGAATATGACTTGCACACCCTAATTTTTTTTTTTTTTTTTTTTTTTTTACTTGGTTCGCTTTGACATCATATAACTTGAATTCAAAGGGAAGAAACTGAGCGTTCAATATTTACTGAAAGAACAAAAAAGGAGGCAAGCGAAGCAAGCATGTTATATTACCTTTTAAATATTATGATTTTATTTTATACATGTATAATAATTTTATAGCCATATTTATATTATTATGATTTTTAAGATTTGATTTGTGCTCGTATTAATATTGTCGTATTTGTATTCATGTCCGTATTCACATATCCATTAGTTGGATATAAAAGACATATATTTAGTATTATTCACATTTGATATAACCTGACTGCAATATAAAGAATAAAACAATCACTAAAAACATTTCCAAAGCATATTCGACTTATTGCATACCATATGCCAAATAATTGGTGGGAACTCGACGCCATAAAAGATAAAGATTGCCGCCCAGGGATTGTTTGTACTCTCAATTCACCGGAAACAATGGCATATCTTTTTCGGTACATACTTGGTGCAGTTTTGACACCATGCCCTAAAGATAAAAGAACCAAGCCCCTTTTCTTTTTTCGATTAAAAAATTTATTAAATCGTGAGTTATACAATATACTAATTTTTTCTATTGTCACAAATTTCGTATTTATTTTTAAGAGTACAACTCAAAATCTTAAAATAAAAATTTAAAATTTTAATCACTGAAATATTCTTGATAAACTCAAGCCTACCTTTCATTATCCTTTTTTTCTACTGGTTGATGTAGTAGCTGTTTTTTTGGCTTTGGAAAACATGGCTGCCTCGTGGTAATGCCTCATAATTCACTTTTTTTTTTTTGGGAGCATACTATTGTTCAAAAATGATCTTATGTAGACATCTATGTGGTGCAAATGCAATTTTGACCTTCAAATCAGATCATGATTATTTTGTGAAACCGGCAATCTGAAATGCATTCACATTTTCAGACGTTGTGATATTTATTATTTAGCAATTGTGGTATTTAGGTCTTCAGCTAAAATTAAGGTCACGAATAACGATTCACTTAAGAAAGTGGACTAAACCTATTTGCCTGATTGCCTCCCGAGCTTTGTAATCTTCTTAATATAGATTATAAACGCCTTGATTTATTAATGAAAATAATTTATTTGCTGTTCGTTGTTTTGGAATAAGAGGATTATGATTCGGATTTTATATTTACGGCTTTTGCTCATGATTTTGTTTTTATTATTAGGGTTTCTTCTCCATCTTTTTAGATTTTTTGTTCTTATATCGAGGGGATATAATTTTCTCTCTTAAATATTATATGTTTTTTGATTGAGTATTAATCTAACCGAGTTATTCTTATTTCTCATGTTTGATCTACTTTAACGCATGAAAATTCACTATCAAGACACTATTCAAATGTTGAATATCTCTATAAATTTCTCTGATGCAGAGTCATCAAAGGTACAACACGATGAAATTAACGATGAAGCTAGACAAGCGATTTTATTAGCTCATTGTAAATGTCGATTAACTTTTAAAATGGGAAAATTTTCTATTTTTTATAAAATAAACACAGAAAAAAAAAACTAGGATTATATATATATGGTGGGTTTTCCATGTCTTAAAAATTTTTAGATAATCTGAAAGCTTCAAAGGGAGTAATTAATCATAGCACTTGAAGTTTGTGTCAAAGATGAGAGTTAAGGAAAGCTAAGTTTGTCTTACTTTCAAAGCAGGTGAGATTAATACAAAAACACAACTATAATCAAGCTTGTTTCTTTGCAGTTACTTGTCTCTTGTGGGTGATCGTCTTCGAACAATACAATCAATCACAATTCAAACTTTTTTAATTTTAATCTAATTGAGAAGGAAAAAAAAACAAGGTAAAACAAAATCTAATTAATTGGGTAAGCTAGGCTCAATCAGTGGACAGTACCTAACAATAAAACGGGGACAAGCCAAAGTTATCGTCAACAAAGCTGGATTACCTTTGTCATCGGGCACTAGAAATGTAAGATTGTGGCATCTTCGCATTCGATTTGGTACTCCATTCAATTCAAATTGTTATACATATATAATATTATTTTATTTATTTATTATTTTGTATCCTGTTGCTTTCACACCTCTTACAAAGGATTTCAAACACGATGGTTGAATGAAATCATGCATACACATGGAAATGTTTGATAATTGCCTTTCAAATAAAATAACATATTATTAATTCGAAATAATACTCTAGTTAGTTTACTAGTTAGTTTACCAGTATGCTTTCTCCTCTATTAGTCTGAATTCGAGTTCTATTACTATCACTCACTTCCTAATAAAAGAAATTTATATCAAGTGTGCAGCACTGAGACTCATGCGCATTAATTTTACGATTGGATATAGAAAAGGCCTACTTGATTAGTAAGTCTATCCCATAAGATAGTTAATTGAAGACGTTAACAATAATAAAATGGCCTCGATGCACTGATACTATAACTAACATACTGACGACTAACTTTGTTAGTTGTTAAAAAAAAAAAATTATTGAATTCACCTTCCAGTTTTGTCTTTAATTCTCTTTTCCCTTGATGCCTTATTGTTTCGAGAATTTTGTGTTTCTTTTTTTTTTCCATTTTTTTTGGACTTTTTTTTTTTTTTTTTCCATTTTTTCGGTGGGTTGGGGGTGGGTGTGGTTCATCAGTTAGCTGGTGACGGTTGTGACTCGTGAGGAAATAAACAATGTCAGGAAATACCTAATATTTATTCATACAGAATAGTAAATTTCTGCCACTTAGGACATTTTGTTTGAAATTATTTATGGTCAACTTTTTTCAATAAACGGAAACAACTCATATCGAGTCACTGATCATCAAGGGAAAAAGGCCAGGGGAAAAAAAAAGGCAAGGTCAATAATAACAATAATCTATACAATGGATCAAAAAATATTGAAGAGCGAAAGAAATAATCATTTCCGAGCTAAGCTGATGCTCATCCCTCAGGCCTTACCACTGTCAAGTAGCATCTGTAAATTGTCAAGTGGCATCTGTAAAAGAATCGATCAAAACTAGGCCATAAGTGTAAGGCTTAAAGCTTAAATTTTTTTTCTTATACTTTGTTACCAACATATTATTGAAATTGAAATGATTGCCACATTTTTTTTATCATGAAATGAATGCAAAACATTACACAAGTCTAACATTATATTTTTCTCAAAAATATTATTGTGATTTGAGAACATTTGAGATTCATATTACAATAAAATTTGATGATTTTCTTGATTATTATATTATTTTGTAATTATCGTAATTTTTTTTACACAGAAAAAATGTGCATCGTTGGTATATAGATCATCATACTTGTGGGCCAATGTCCAGTGTTACTTTAACTATTCGAGTATTGTTGGAGTCGAGTAGATTTTCCTCAAACTGATAACGGTGTTAATGAGTCTGGAACCAATACTACACAGTGTATAGCCAAATTGACAATTAAAGGAAGAACATTAACTCCAAAGTATAGTCGTTGGGACTCAAATTTGAGTCAGACGTGAGAGAACTATGTCAAATCACTACAAAACTATCATCTCAAGTGATAATTTTATTTAGATAGTTGTTAAAAATCATATTGATTAGGACTATATTGAGCCGGTTGGGTCTTGCAATCTTGTAGCTCTATGCATACCACAATTTCTCACCGGCTCCTTAGCCTCTACATTAACACTCAAACAAGCAATGGAACCCGGGTGCCCTCTATCTTTATAAATAGAAGAGCTATTGTTCTCTACAAGGAAATGCCTCAAAGAATCCTTCTAGCTCTTTTCTATCATACTGTCTTGGCTCTGAAGTCTTCCGTATCAAAGTGTTAATGGCGGATTCCGACCCAACAATTTGTAGTTGTGTTTATAATTTGTAGGTATTAGACATCGATCTTAGCTCAATCTCGTATCCAAGGAAAATGATTTTCATCGCATATAAATATTCTTCTCCTGTGTATACCTATCAATATACGCTTGAATAATAGGTTTTCTACGTTCACACAATTGAGCAATATAGTAAAAAGAATGAAAAAGAAATGTATAAAAAATAAAATTATTTTCCATTTGAGACTGAAGAAAATAAAAAAAATGGTTAAATAGTAAATTAAACAATGTATATTAGGCAGAAAACAAATTTGGCACCTAGAGATCCACTTTTCCTTCAGTTTCTCACCGATTTGCTGGGGCAAATAGTCTTTTTATTCATTCGTAGGACCACATGAAAACAGAGCATGAAAAAAGAGCATCATTAGTAAATTTTATATAAATAATAAAAGAATTAGCAAAACAGTACCATTAAACAATATCTAATCATATATATATATATATATATATATATATATATATATATATATATATATTTAAAAAAAAAAAATTCAACCATTTAATTATTCATATTATTTTAAATTTATTTAAAACTTGAAGTTATATATATATATTTTATTCACTTGAACTATTGAACTAAAATGGTAAAAAAGGGTTTTTGGTCTGCCATGGTAAAAAGTTCAAACATGATAGGGGACACAAATGGCACAAATCAAAGGTCGCCATAGCCTGCGAAACAAAAGCCAAGATCTCTATGGGCCCCCACGTGGCCCAACCTAGCCAGCCTATCGAACAGCATCATGCCCAGACGGCCCCAACCGGCCGACTCCACCGCCTTATTATTAATAGAAAATTATTATTATTATTATTATTATGACAGATAATTTAATAATTAAAATTTAAATTTATATTAAATTGGAATCTTAGATAATAAAAGAAAAGATTTTTAATAGGAGAACTCATTTTTTTATTTTTCATAACTCTGGCCCAATATATATATATATATATATATATATATATATATATATATATATATGTGAGATAATCAACTTTTTAACCCTCAACTTTTGTGATTTTTTCTATTTGAGGTCTAAACCTTTTAAGTTTTTTATTTAAAGTCTAAACTTTTATTTTTTTTTCTATTCAAGTCCTTTTATATGATTTACCGTTAACTTTTCCGTTAGATCTAACGGAAATAGGATTAAAGTTAACGGAAAAATTAACGGTTTTACTGTAAAAGGACTTGAATAGAAAAAAAAATAAAGGTTTAGATCTTAAATAGAAAACTTAAAAGGTTTAGACTTCAAATACAAAAAATTACAAAAATTTAGGTTTAAAAAGTTGGTTATCTCGTATATCATATATATATATATATATATATATATATATGTGTGCCATTCTCCGTAGTCATGTTCGTGTGGACCCCCCCGCTTACCAGTGGCGACCAAAACAGCCGCAGTTTCCAGTTTTTATTTTTGATTTCAGTAACTTAAAAAAATCATTTATTGTATCTGGAATAAAAAAAACAGAGAAAGAAAGTAAAATTAACACAAACAATACGATGAGATTACTAGAATGCTTGTCAACCAAACCAACCGGATTTGTCTGATTGGCTATTAGCGGTTTTTTTTCAGGAGGTGACGAGTGATTAAGTGTCCACCACCTTTAAATTTTTTATTATTTTTTTTGGAAAGTCTTCTCCTTTTTAAGAAGTTGGGGTGCTCTGCATAAGATGCAGTATTTATAGGCATGTTTTCTCATCTTTTTTTAATAATTAACTAATTAATTACTTGCATTTTGAATGTACAAAAAAAAAAGGCTCATCAACCTTCAGGTCAAAAGGGAAAAAAAATAAAAATGGCAAGACTATGTTTGACATATTTAGTAAAATACGTTAGAGATACGTAATTAATTAAAGAGTATTCAATAATTTATTTATTTTTTAAAATTTAATATATTTTTCACGATTCAATAGTTTAAATAACTGCTTGCTGATCGCTAGAGGTGTCAAAAAGTAACCCGACCCGATAACCCATTTGAATTCACCCGAAAAAATTAGATCATGAATCTGATTTTTCAACCCGAATCCAAAAGTGACACAACCCAAAAATGACCTGAAAATTTTAGGTTGGATCTGAGTCACCCGTTGGGTTAAAAAAGAGATAAAATAGTAAATTTTTTTTTTAACTTTTACCTTTGACTTATCTTTTTTAAATACTAATTAGTACTATTTTCGTAAAATATAGATATATATGACGTAAAAATTAAATTTAAACGTTTATTCATTATAGACATGAGTTTTAAATTTAATTGAAATATTTTATTTTAGTAAAAAAATGACTTAAAAAAAAATGGTTCAGAGCGAATTCGACCCGAATTCGATCTGAATCCAACCCGAATCTGAAACGACCCAACTTGAACTTGAAGCGAATGTAACGTGACCTGAAAGTAACCAAACTAAAAATGACCTGAACCCGAAACGACCCAACCTGAACTCGACCCAACCCGACTTTTTGACACCTCCACTGATCGCATTCTTACGATAGCTTGCCATTTAAAATTTTTCACATTAAAATAGTTAATTTTATAAGTGAAATTCGATAAGTTTTATTTTCCCGTTTTCTCCTACTTGTGGAGAAAATTTTGGGAAATTTTCCTAAGCATCTTGCAAATAAAGAAAATATAAAATCAGTTCAAACTTTCTCTCCCATTTTCTGACTCCTATCTTTCCTTTTTTTTTGGTTGGGGGGCGGGGAGGGGGAATAGTTTCAAAATTGTTAGGATTTTATTAAGAATTTTATACAAAGTGAAGTTTGTTTCAATTTTATAATAAAGATGAGTGATAGTATTTCTCTCAAAGATTTATTTCACTTATAGTTCTTAAATTCATAAATAAAAATTTAGTTTCGTAATTATTTAAAATGTGCCCGGTTCTTTAGTTTAATACCATCATTATGTTTTAGTATATGTTTAACCAATTGACAACTGATGCTAAATGGTTTTTCACTTACGCATGGTAACTAATAATTAAAAATTGACCACTAATAAAATGAATATTATTTAACAAAAGTACTTATAGCTACGAAACAATTATATTTATTAAAAAAAAAAAACCTTCGAAAATAGTTAGTTTTGATAAATTAAAGCGATTTTCATTGACCTTTCACCGGCATCGTCTGGTCTCAACCACAGACAACACAGCGGATCTATCGGCCTATGCTCGTCAGTCGAGGCCACGGTTACCGACAGGTGTGTTTTTTCGAACGCAGTGAGCCTGTAAAGAACCGACGCGTGTAAAGACGTGTCGCATGATTGTACGGTCGTTTTTGACTTCCTTTTATTTGTTTACTTTTTGTTTTTTTTAATGATTGAGACCACTTTTTCTTTTATAAAATTGTAAATTCTCGCCTGAACAAAAAAAAAAATTGTAAATTCTTGATTTTTTTTGTGTGCAGTACACCGGGTTAAGCGGGTGGGTTAGTGGGTGGGTGCTTGCCAATGGGCCCGCACTGATGGGCCTGTCTGAGCAAGTATTTGGTTACGTTCAGGATAAGCTTCAGTTGACCTCTAAGGGCGCGCCATGTAACCATCATTACATTAAATGAACTATTTTGAAACCAGCAAGTGCCTAATTATTTTTTGAGAGGCAACAAGTGCCTAATTAGTCATCTAACATTACGTGTAAATAAGAAGTGGAGACCTCTTACCAATCTGTATATATATATATATATATATATATATATATATATATATATATATATATATATATATAAAGTTAAAATTGAGAAAAAATTTCAATCTTTTTTTCTTTAATATGTGATGATTCCTCTATATTTGTAAATTTAAAATAATATTAAAATATTTTATAATTATAAAAATTCTATCCCAATTAAAATTAAAATTCACAATTAATATAAATCTAGTTATAATCAAATAAGAATTCTATTAATTCATATATGCTTACTTTAACTATAGTTAAATCTCTATAGTTATAAATTTTATAATAAAATAAAATAATAATAACAAAATTATTTCACAAATCCTCCTTTAAAAAAAGATTAAAAAAACCTCTCCAATTTTATAATAAAATAAAATAATAAAAAAATAATTTCACAAATTCTCCTTTTTAGGAAAAAAAAAAGATTAAAAACAATCTCTTAAATTTACTTATAATTTAATTTCATGATTATTTATTCCTCTCCAATTCTATGATTATAAAAAGATAGAACTATATATACAATAATAATTCCGCAAAAAATTAAACGATCAAATAATTTTATGGTTATTTATTCCCCCGATTAAAGTATATCATATACCAATATATATCATCATCCACCTATACTAGTATATCTTGAATCATTCGTATATGTGAAAAAATGACAAAATATCATATAAGAACAGTCAAATGGCCATATTAGTTTGACCGAATTGAGATGAAGTCAGGCATCTCTAATATGATAATGAAGTCGTGACAATTATTTGACCCTCCTTTGAGCCAACTCATCCTACCAGCGTGCCAACTGGTCTACTGTATAAGAATTTGGATAAGTCAGAGCAAGATAAGGTCCTATACTAGTATTAGACATAGGTATAAGATACATAGTGGTAGTGTAGAGAAACTATGATTTAGCTGAACATAATTAGAGTTATTGTTTAGAGTAAATCACAAACTCTAAGAAACAATTGATTATGATGATAATAACAAAGCTGAAAATTTGTCCAGCAATACATATATTTATTGTAAGGTTATAATTAAACAGAATCTCAACTTTTGATTAAATAAAATCCTAATTAATCTTAGTCATTCATATAATTAACTTATCACATGTTAATTACATGACTTCTAATTAAAACTAATAACTAATAAAATATAAATGATAACTTATACAGGGACTCTCATGCATGGATCAGATCAATGTTAATAAACCACCAGCTCATAATCCGAAGCATTTAGACCAAAAATTTACGCAAACAAATGGACTAAAACACACTATTCAAAGAAAATCTCCTTTCAAGTTCCACCAATAAAAAATCTCTTTCTTTCTTCCTCCAATCATCCTAAATTGAGATTTGAAAAAATTACTCATAATCAATAATCAGATATAGCAATAATTATAGAGTCACATGAGAGAAACAACAAACATAAAATATATATATATATACGAACAATATAGCTAAATGAAAATAACTTCAGCAGAAAACTACACGACTTAAATGCTCACCTATAATCAATTCCTCTCGATGAGCTGGAATTTTGGACTCTGCTCTGTTAAAATCAACCTAAATCCACAAATCACTATCCTTGGAAAATTTTTAAGTTTCGAATCAAAATTTGAAAACAAGAACAATTAACTGCATAAACCACAATTAACAACAAGGCAGTCACATTAATTAAAAAAATTATGCAATTCCCCATAAATTAATTTTTTTAACTAAAAATCTTTTCAAAACGATTTATGTTGACAAACCACCAGCACTTAAAGCCAAGCAGCTAGACCCAAAAATTCTCACAACCCAAAGAGACTAAACTTACTAGTTGGAGAAAATATCCTTTCAAATTCCACCAAGACAAAGTCCATCTCTTTCTTGGCACTAAACAAACATCAAATGATCCTAAATCAAGAGAAAATGTTTTATTTCACATTTTCAATAATCAGATATCGTAATAATTAAAGAATCACAGAACCCCTGGAGAAATGGGAGCAGAAACAACAAACATCGAAAAGCAAAGAATCAATAACTAAGAATTATAAAGGAAAATAACTAAGAGATGGGAGAAACCGACGCATAACAAAATAATAATAATAATAATAAAAAAGTTGAAGCTTTAAATTCCTCCCCCAAAATCAAAAGCTAATCAAGCGGTTGAATGAATCCACAGAAATAGTCAAAAGCAACTAAGTTAACAACCCCCGTCCTATCTCACAACCAGAGTCGATTCTTTATCTCTTACTTCTCAATCTTAACGGAAGTCAAGAACCCTTTGACTCTTCTGAAACGAACACCAAAACCCAGCAAGAAAGTTCGAAACTCTATGCTTGCCAACAATTTTATATTTTATTTCACATGAAATAATCGCCAACGAAAGACTAACAGAAATAGAAAAACACAAAATACAAACGAAGAAAATACAACTAGGAACTAAAAAAGAGAAAGAAGAGGGAAGAGAGATAAATGAGTTTTTTTTTGTATTTTTTTAATAAAAATTCTTAATAATTTTGCCTATAATTAACTTAAAAAAGAAATTAAAATTTTCAAATGACATGTTAGCATTAAGTTATAACGCAACAGGTTGATGTAACGAATTTTATATGAGGTGGCAGCCAATTGCCTTCGCGTCAGTGGACTTAACAACAAATTTAATGAATGAGCCGATTTAATTTAACAGAAATAATTGTGACTGACTGATTTTTTTTTAAAAAAAAGGGCAATGTAGGTAAAAGTTAAGAAATATGAAAAAAGTTTTTTTAGGTGAAATTGATCATTAATAAAGTAAATACTTTTCTTTTTTTTTTTTATCAGAAAAGAAAATACGTACGTTTTTTGATCTAAGGAATTTCGTATCAAGAAAGTACGTAGAGACTCCTTCTTGTTCTTAGGCCGAGTAGATACCTGCGGAAGCCCAAAAATACCAATTATCTGGAAAATCATGTGAGGCCTGCCGAAAATCAGGAAACTAACAACTTTACAGGCCCAACAGATCCACAGATGTTATGCAACAGTCGCATTGGTGAGGTTTGGGCCATTAGGAGCTAAACCATCATTGCTAGGAAAGCAGATTCAAATAGCCCATAACAACCAATCGATTTTTATCTAGCGATATTCTCAAAAAAAATAAAAAAAAAAAAGAAAAGAAAAAGGGGCGTCGCTTAAAACGTACGAGAATGATTTCAAATTTTAATAACATGGCCTTAAATATAAAAAAATTAAATAAATAGCCTATGTCAACCATAATTTCTTTAGTGAAATTAATGAAATTTCAACAGAAGGTATGGATCCACAGAAGCGGAAATTTCAGAAGTGCGCGGAAAGTTCAGGAGCGGCACACCTATTAGCTAGCGCAAATTAAAACTTCAGATCCTCAGAAACAGAGAGATAAACAGCAGGAAAATTAATTACATGCAATCATTTTATTTTCTTTTCATAAATCTCCCAATTTCACTACAAAAGGCATGCCTTTAATCAGACGAGTCATAAGATGCAACACAGAAATAATAGGCATGCACCAACAGAATGTTTCATATTTTTCCAGAGGAACACCCCGCAACTATCAACTAATCACAAAATTTCGTATAAGCATATCAATGGCGCGAACGTAAGAGCTAACATACATCCCTCCAAGCCACTGCCAGAGGAAAATTCTTCCTCAAATTTTAACTAATAAAATGTGTTAGATTTTAACGTAACTTAATTTCTGTGTAGAATAAATTTTATTAATGCGATATCATAATTTTATGTCTCAAAAGTTTTATGTTTGATACATACTAAAAATCTTATATTTGATACACACTATTTTTATATTTAAGTTCGAAATTCTATAGATGTTTATTTTGTTTGTGTTTTTTCTCAATGAACTTTCGTGTGAAGAGTTATAATAGACCTATATTTTGTTTGTATTTTTTCTCAATGAACTTTCGTGTGAAAAGATATAATACACCTATCTATACGTTTTTCCTAATAGCACTTTTTTTAACTTCAAAAGCAAAAAAAGATCATCATAAATATGTTCGTCTTTCGACTTGTGGGCGGATACTAAGACTTAACTAATAGCTCAAGTCTTTGCATTTGGATAAAATGATTTACTGTTAAGATAAATGAGTATAATGTAATTTTCGTGGTCCAATGACTTTGGTATAAATTTGACCGTAGTTATTTAGAAAGAATGCAATCTCTTCTTTCGTTCATGAAAGCCCGTGACTACCTAACCATGTCTTTAGTGTTCTTGAACTTAAGATACGGAACTTGACTCGAACCTGCCATTCATTTCAACGCATCAAACGAGAACAAAAAATTATTCAGGTGCTCTCCCTCAAACTTATGGAAAACGAAAATCCTCGCTAAGTCTTAAGAGAAACAAAAAAAATAAGGAGCAGACGCACGGCTCCTTTTTCCTTATTCAGGAGGCAGTCTATCAGACCGGCACATTCATAAACTATAAAGAGATACTTGGTTGCCATATTGATTGTTAGTCTCAAGGTTTGAACCTTGATTACTAGTAAACACGCTCATAAATTCTAAACAAAATTTTACAAAAAGAATTTACAGAAACTACTAGAATAATTCGTCAAACCTCAAATATACACCAACTGATTTGTATAATATTGATGTTTAATATGTTAAGAATAAACTGATTTAGTAATAACACCCTTAAGTTATTTACAGAAAGAATTACTTCCATCGTTGATCAACCTAAGGTTTTGAATTTAAATTATTAAGACTAAGAGTTCAACCATTTTACTACTAAATTATGCATTTAATAGCAGATACTCTATTGATGGATTTATCACTGTGTACAGGAGAAACACCAATAACGTGTTTACATACATTTGATCATACCACTTGAGTTAACCCGGCTTCAAACTCTTAATTTTTCACACGAGGACGAAGTTGTTAACTACTTGAACCACCCAAGCATGGTTATCTATCGTTTCTATCATCGACGCTAAGCAACCGTGTTCCGTTGTCAAAATAGAAGTCAAAGCCCACCAACGAGCAACTGAAGCAGACGGCCAACTTTTCCTTCGTCCAAATATATATGTTCATTTTTTTGACTCAAAAAGATATATATATATATATATATATATATATATATGTTCATTAGCTTGGAAACGTTCATAATCTCCCACGAACTTTCAACTAACGTTGGCTCATGGAATTGCTCGCGAACATATTCAACTGTTTTGTGGAAGCCTCTGAATCCGAAAGATATGTTTGTGAAAGGGACGTTTTGTGTTTTGAGAACGCAAGAATAAAAATAAATAGGGCAAGAAGGGACCACAGACGAAAAAATAAATCTAACAGCACGAATTTGATTGCTCCTCCTTCAACAAAAATGAACCAAGTTAGATTTAAATTACGGCTTAGGTGAAGGTCTTTTGTTGATACATAATTTGTATCGTTGTTCTCTACAACAAATCCACCATATGGTATACTTATTGTAAACAAATCTATTCATATTCTACTGCTGCTTCAAAGTAATTCAAATCTCACACAATCAGAATTCTAACACTAATTAAAACTACTTCAAAAATTCATCACGGTTTTAAGGATGGAATTATTTGAAAGTTAGAATGTAATATATCCATTGCCCATAAAATTTCACGTTTGATCAATAATTTAAAGATATGTTTTTCTATTTTATATCGACAATCTAATTCCAATGTTGATTAAGGATAATAAAATATTTTCACGTTGATTGCTTACCTACAATGCATGCAGTTTTAAATAGACTTAAAACAAGATTTTATCCTTGACGTGTGGGCATATTTGTAATTTTATCCACTTTGTTGTTTCTGTTAGATTCTACCCTTTAACTTTTTTCCATCCATTATTTAATTAACAGTTATCTCTATAACGTGACATGCATCCAACTGCAAAGTAGGAATTTTTTAATAGATTAGGATGTCATATCAACAAATAATGCTAACATGATAATTTTAATTTTAATTTTAATTTTAAATTTTTTTACAAAATTGTAATTGTGATTTTTTTTGACAAATTTTGTGGTTTTTTTTGTAATTTTTTTTTACCTAAAATCATGAATAGCTAAGTTATTTAAAAAATTTATATATTTTATTTTTAAAATATTCTTAATTTCAGTTAATAACATCAGGGAAAAAGAAAAAAAAAAAAAAGCTTCGGAGACCACCACCACCACCCTAATTTCTTTAAGAATAAATGTTGGTGGGCCGGTGATTTTTGTGCCGAATGAAACTGAAATTGTTTTTTTTTTAAATTAAAACTGATATTTTTGAATCAGTTGTTATTTTTACATTTCAAAAATATCAGTCGCAGTTTCAAAAATAACAGCTACAGTTTCATTCGATACAAAATTCCAGGACAAAAGTCCCGAGATACGTAATTGCACTCTTTGTCCAAAACACAACAGTAACAACCATCGTCACCGCCTCTTTCTTGGAATAAGGCCACAACAGCAACAATAACAACCATCGTCTCTCTCTCGCTCTTAAATTTTTGTATTTTGGATTCTCTGCAAATCAGAGAGAGGGGAAGACGGAGGAAGATTAGCTTTGAAGTGAAGGATTAGGTAATAGTAGAGGACGCCAGAGATTGTCGGAAAGGGGACGTGAAGGCGAAAATTGCAATTTCGGCTAATCGACTTTGCTTCTTGGGTTCGGCTTTGCTTCTCCATTGCCGAAACTTCGCTTCTCCAAGCTGTGTTCGACTTTCCTCTTTTGATTTTTTGATTTTTTTTTCCGTTGTTTTTTTTTTTACTTTTTCTTATTTTTATTTTTTTTTCTCTTTTTTTTTCTTATTTTGTCTTATTTTTATTTTCCTTCATTTTTCTTGTTTTTTTTTTTTGACTTTTTCGGCTTCTGTGATTATTAAAAGAGAAATTTTTTTTTTTACTTTTTTTAGTTATAAAATGCTAAAACTATAAATATACAAAAAAAAAAAATTTTGTTTTGCAAAAATGCACCGTCAACAATTGACGTGCTATGCTAACCTTTCAAAAATGCCACATGACAGTTGACTTCATATGACAAAGATAACAATTAATTAATAACAGAGGATATAAATAGTAGACGAAAATAAGTTAGAAAGCATAATCTAACAAAAAAAAAAAAATAAAGTGATTAAAATCAAAGAAACGCTTGAACGTGTTATGTAATATAAGATTATAAATAAATTATATTCATTTAAAAATAAAAGTCAAATTAAAAATTTTTATAAAGTCAAAAGTCTATTACCGTCTGAAATGGGGATCCAAACTTCTCTACCAAAAAACAATCTGTATTTCTAAACCACAGATAATTCTGATAGAAGAGGGACGTCCTCCAAACTGAAGAGAGAAAACTAATCCCAGTGAAAATTGCACACATTCCTAATGGATCCGGAGTCCTTGTCTAATGGCAATCAACGATCACACGTTAAATGAAACATATAAGTAAATGATTTAAGCTCACATGGAGACATCTAGGAATTAGCTCGATAATAATTATGTTTGAATCGATTGGTAAATAAATTAGGATTGAATCAGTAGATAATGCTATTCCAAATAACAAACATTCACCCATCCATCTTTTCACGCTAAATTTTCAAATTTTGTAATCTCGTCATGACTACTTAGTTGCAATCTTAAATCAAGAATCAACTACTTAGGTTAGAATAAACAACAAAAACATTCGGGGTATGGTATAAATAATGATGCAATCAAATGGCCACCTCGACTTGGGACCCTAACTATCACCTACCTGATAAGTAAACAATTTGTTCTTTGCTAAGCCTCTGTGGATGTGGTAGAGTGAGGCAGTGCACATACCGACTATATTAGTGCAGTAAAAAGGGCAGATCAAAAGGCCAAGATAGTGTTGGTAGCTGGATAAGTAAACAATTTGTTCTTTGTTAAGCCTTTGTGGATGTGTAGAGTGAGGTAGTGCACATACCGACTATATTAGTGCAGAAAAGAGGGCAGATCAAAAGGCCAAGATAGTGTTGGTGTTCAGTAGAAAGCCAGGTTGGTGATGGTGTAGCAGTCTAAAGTAAGACACAAGCAAATAAAATACTTTGCACCAAACACGAGCAGATCAAAAAAGGGCCCCCGAGCACCTACCGTTTAATAACATGACATGGATTTGCATCGCAGGCATCAAAGTAACTAATCCGTGGATTTCTATTTCCTAATAAGAAATTAACATAGAATAGATAGCTCAAGACTTCTTAGGCTCAGGGACCGTCAGAAGAAGCCTAAAGGCAAAAACATATTTTAGAAGACTTATATTCCAAACATATTCAGAATGTTCCATACATCTTTTTAGCATATTCCCTAAATGTTTTATAACATATCCAGAATGTTCCATACATCTTTCTAGCGTATTCCCTAAATGTTTTACAATACAGAATGTTCTGGAATACCTAGTGTTTAACTATAAGTACATATGGAAGCCTAAGGGCTAAAGCACTTTACTGACATATTTCTTCACATATTTTCGTGTTATCTTTTTCTTTAAGAAGTTTCGTCCCAAAGCTTAATTGTGTATTAGTCATAAGCATAATTACTTTTTATGGTAGCATCATCAAAATAAATTAGAAGAAAAAACAAACCCAATTTCATCACCTAGCCGAAAAATCCAAAAACTTAGATTAAACATATGCATCCCTTTCTAGGACGTCCTGAGAATAACAAAATCCAAAAACTAGTTAATCTTGTGAAGGTTGTGGAGGCATTGCTGCTCTGAAAGGAGTTTCGCTTGACTTCAGCAAACTTGAAGCTTATACACCGAGATCGTGTATCCTCCCCCAACGTCAGTTGTTTTTGTTGACTGTTGATATCGCCCCAGTTCAACTAACGTCCAATGGCTGGATCCCGCACAAGGTTAAAACAAGACAATAAAGATCATTGCACAGTTAAACTCAGCGTCCAACACTTGAATCCCGCACCACCTCCATAGGAACAGTGCTGTTCCCAATTGGCAGCCCAGACAGGACAGCAGCTCTGATATGCGCAAAGGTCGTGACAATTATACTATGTTTAGGCGATATCCTCCTATCCTCCTGTTAGAATTGTCTCTTATGGCATCCCTTCTGACCCTTAATTCTATCATTTTTTTATAACTTCTCTTATACAATTTCTTATCTGGTATCTCCTAACTATGAAGATAGGGTTACATGAGAACCATATGGTGTGTTATATTTCTGCTTAAGCTGTTGAAAGACACTATGTTAACGGCAGCTCACGTTAATCTGTCATTTGTTCTCAACAATTATGCTCTGCACACAAAAATCCTATATCCTAATCTGCCATTTGTTTAACATACCATTCAAAGAAGATATCCTTTCAAATTCCACCAATAAAAATTCTTTCTCTTGTAAAATTCTCTCTCCTGTGACTTCTCATGTGACTAAAACCCTCAGATCATCCTAAATTGAGATTTAAAAAAAATATAGTAATAATTATAGAGTCACATGAGAGAAGCGAAACCCCCTTATATCTCATGGCCAGAGACGATTCTTGATTGCTTTTGCTTTTGAAATGAACACCAAAACCCAACAAGCAAGTTCCAAACTCTATGCCTCCCAACAATTTTATATTTTATTTCACATGAAATAAATCTCTTTCACAGAAACAAAAAAAAAAAAAAAACACACAAAGAAAGAATTTACAACTAAGAACTAGGAAAGAGGATAACCAATGGATGGAACAAAGCTTTCTCACCCGAAATCCACGTAAAAAGCGCCAAGAAGTATTCCCAATTGGGACAATCACGATCTCCTCGACAGTCAAGAACTCCTTAACTATTATTTGGTCGACGCCAAAACCCCCGAAATCCAGCAAGAACGTGAGAATTTCGCCTAAACACCCAAAACCCAACAATGAAAATGCGATTTCCCCAACCATAAACCTCTCCTGGCTAGGAAAATTCCTTTTTTATGGTTGATTTTGTTTGGGGATCACTGCTTTCTTTGTTCGATTGGGTCGACAATAGCTCAAAGAGACTTCTAAAAATGCGGATTTTTTTTTTTTGTTTTTGAGGATTTTTTTTGATTTGTTATTTTTTAGACCGATTTTTTTTCAAGCCATTTTGTAGGGGTAATATTGTCCAGAACTTTAGTTTCACTAAAAAGTTATTGAGAGGGAAATATCAATTATCAATTCATAACATATGTCAATAAAAACCTAACAATTAAATGGAGGAAAACCAATAAAATCCATTTTTATGGAGCATACATTGTTAACCCACTTTGTTTTTTTTTTTTTAAATAAAATTTTTTATTAGAGCAGCTAAAACAAAAAAAGGGTAAAGGCTATCGTTAGCGATGAGAGAGGGTCAAAGTGGGTTAATAATCGGCATTAATGTCTAAAATAATTTTTAATTTTTTTAAATTTAATTAAATTAAAAAATCTTTTTTTTTTCTTTTTTGGACTTTAAAATACATTAAAAAAATTTTTGCTTTTTTTTTTTACTTAAAAAGTGACCTAATTTGATTTAACGAGTTACTGAGTCAATTAAATTTCAAAAATTCAGTCGGATCAATCAAAATTTTCCTATTTAAAGATCCAAACGGTTTTTTTGACAAATCCAACTCAGTCGAATAGTCGAATAACCAATTCGACCAGCTGAGCCAGGCTGGATTTTATAATTATGGGAAGGGTTGTTTTGTGCACTGACCAACAAGGTCAAGGCTGCCATAAAGATTTGTTTTCTTTAAAAAAAAAAGGGGAAAAACAAATAGTCTGACGGTCAAAGCTGGCCGGGGCAGCGGCTTGCCCAGGCCGGAGTCGGGGCAATTGAGATTTATTTAATTTGTTATCTTTTTTTTTTTCGTTTTTGAGTTTATTTAATTTTTACTTTTTTTACAACAAAAAATACCGAAAAGTTTTACAAATTGCCACTTCAGCAGGCTCTGTTCAAGTAGCATGTTGACTTGTCTAAAGATAATAATGTATCATGTCATAGGGCATAGTATAAGCGCATTTAACTAAAAAAATCTAACAAATAGGTCGAATTTAACTAACGAAATTAATGTTTAAGATAAATTGAAAAAAGAAGATTGAATATAAGAAACATAAAAAATATTGTGAGTGAAATTTACTTCTAAGCCAATGAAATTTCACCAAAAGAGTTTTTAAAGGAAATATTATTATAATTCTTCAAATCCATATATACAATAAATGAATCTTACAACAATAAATATATGTATATCAAGAATTAAATAATTTAGTGATAACGCTATTCCACGAAAGATTAGATATATGATAATTGAAATTAATATAAATTAAAAATAATCTTCTTTTATCATTAGTTACAGGATGTTTGGTTTTATTTTTAGAAAGATGCATTTGCATTTTATTTTGAAAAAAGTCAAGAAATATGTGTTTGATAAACTTTTTTTGCTGCTATTAGATTCTACTTATTTTCTTATACGATTTTCTAAAAACAATTAATTGAAAAGCAACTCAAGACTATTTTTTGCTGCTTTTTATTTTTTTGTCTACTTCTTACATTATAATATTAATAATAATTTATATATATTACATTACCCTTAAATATATTTATACAACTTCGTTATTTTTTTTACTTGCAGCATAAATTAGACTTGTTAGTTATTACTTTTTTCATGAATATTTATATAAACACAATATTTTATTTTTTTCAACAATTGTTAAATAATAATTTTTTACTTCAAATTTCAATTAATATTGACACTTAAGAAAATCTCAAACATTATATTTTTTTTACCATCTAATAAATATTAATAATTTTTTAAATAAGTTAAAAATTAAGTGAGATAATTCATACTATTATTTATAGAATATTTATTTTAAAATAAAAATTATAAAATATAAAAATAATTTTGTTAATATGATATATTAATATAAATTAAATGTCTAAATCAGTTATTTTATCATTCAACAGCAACAGCAAGTACAAAATTAATTGAACACTTTATTAGTTTTTCTAACAATCAATAACAAGAAATAGCAATCAACAATCAACAATCAACAATCAATAAAACAATCAACAACATCGATCAACAACAACAATATCAAAAAGATAAACAAAACATACTCTTAATCTCAAGGTTTGAATATTCATTGTTGTGATTATTAGTTCAACACACTCATGAATTATAAAGAGATCCCTAATCACCACATTGATTATTAATTTTAAGGTTTGAATCTTGATTACTAGTTAACACACTCATAAATTTTTTTAAAAAAATTTACAAAAAGAATTTACAGAAACTATTAGAATAATTCATGAAACCTCAAATATACAATAACTGATTTTTATAATATTAAAATTTATTATGTCAAGAATCAACTGAGTTAGTAATAACACTATCAAGTTATTTACACAAAAAATTACTTTCTTCATTGATCAATCTAAGGTTTTGAATCTTAATTATTAGGACTAAGCGTTCAATTATTTACCACTAATTCATGCATTTAGTAGCAGAAATACTATTGATGGATTTACAATCGTGGGCAAAAGAAGTACTAATAATTGATTTACGTACGTTTAATTTTACTATTTAACTTAACTCGGCTTCAAATTCTTAATTTTTCACACGAGGAGAAAAACGTTAACTACTTCAACCACCCAAGCATGGTTACCTAGCATAGCTCTCATCGACGCCAAGCAAGCGTGTCTGTTGTCAAAATAGAAGCCAGAGCCCACCAACCAGCAACTCAAGCAAACGACCAACTTTCCATTCTTCCAAATATATATGTTCTTTTCTTATTTTTCGAACAACAAAAGAAGGTGCATCGTATACCTCCTGAGACATATGCAACGTAAGTTTCTTTAATTGGGAGAGAAGACTCAGGTGGAGGGAAAGTCTTGGTAAAAAGATCTCACAATGTTCCAAACCAATAGACAATTGTGATAAAAGAGGAACATTCTCTAAAGACAAAATATCTTTGGTCTCATGAACACCAATAACTCGAGATTTGATTTAGAGACACAAGCCTTTTCATACCTTTGCAGACAATCATTACCAGCGACTTCAACCTGTGGGCTTGGCATGGAACATTCAGACCAACTATATTATTTGTTTGCAACACTCTAAACTCTTCAAGGAATGGGCTGTTAGGTAGCAAATAGTCAAGAGCCTCTTGGTTGGTATCAAGAGCAACCAAATGAATGATTCTCAAGTTGGAAAACCCAGTACAAAGATTATTCGTAAGGGGCAAAGTTAAAAGTCGCTTATTAAGTGTCTCTGCACCGGGAAAGGCATACTGATGCGAACCACCACCACCAAGATACAAAAAGAGTTCTCGCACTTTCTTTCTGAACGCAAACTGAAACCAGCCATTAACTATAGAAGAACAACTAGAATCCATGTCAAAACCAATGGAGAAGTGATCCACAGTTGGAATGTGATGCAATTCTAAGCAGGGATTAACTTTTCGCACTAACTGCTGCCTTGACTCCTCCTTACTTTCTGACCTATCTCTATCTTTGAGGCGCTCTAAATCATCCAGACATAACATCAAGTTAGGGCTACATGTCCACATATTCTCCCGTCGACGCGAAAGGACACTGATTTGAGCTGCTTCTAGAAACACAACTTCGACAATATGAGAGCAACAATCTCATCTGGCAATCGGCTGAAAAGATCCTCCTTTCCCTCCTCCTCCTCCTCTAAATTAAGGTTAAGTTTTTTCTTAATACGCTGTGTGCAGGTGTGTCAAAATCAAATATTAAAAAGACACTATAACAACACCAGGTAATAAATAACATAAGTCTACAACTACAACCAAACGAGCAAAAAATAACAAAAGAAAACCCCAAAGCCTAAAAATTTATTGATGTAAAAGTAAAACATTCAGAACTAAAATATGCATTTTTTTTCACATACCTCGTCCAACACAAAATTTGATCTTGTTCCCATCTGATTCTGATCTGATGAATTAATTAAATTAATTGGCCTGACCTTGTTGGAAAAAAAAAATCAATGAATCAATCTAGGGATATATTCAATTCAAGCACTTAGGCAAAGAAAATAAACACATTTTTTAGATATTAGAATATAAATATAATTTAGAGGTGGAACAGACCTACGCTTGTAGCGGTCCAGGCGAGGAGGTTCTTCACAAGCAGAGAGAGAGAGAGAGAAAGAGAGAGGGAGAACGAAGAACGAAGGATGGAAAGAGGTTCGTCTTATTTGAGTAACTTCCCTTCAGTGAGCCTAGGAACTAGGAAGTGTAAATAAGCAAGATAAATAAATACCCTAATGCTATGAACTGACACTGACGCGAACACCAATGTGAAACACAAATATTATGCAATACAGATAGGGGACATGGTAACTTTTACAAAATTAGAATAATATATATATAGTTTTAATATTTTTTACATTTAATTTAGAATCATTATTACATTATTTTATATCCTAAGAATTTTAAAAGAATATTATATATATATATATATATATATATATTTATTTATTTATGTCTGTCTGTGTGTGTAATATAATATTTAAAAAAAGAATTTTATATGTATAATATTATTTTCTCAAAACATATGCTTTTTGGTCCTTATTGCTTTGAATTTCGATTCAAAAAGGAATCATCAGTGAGAATGAGAATAAAAGAGATGATGGAGGGAAGAGAGGGAAATGAATTTTTTTTTTGTATTTTTTAATAAAAATAATTAAAATTTATTTTTATTTTGCCAATAATTAACTTAAAAAAGAAATTACATTTTTAAAATGAAATGTTATCATCAATTTATAACATGATATGATAATGAGTTTTATATGAGGTAGCAGCCAGTAGCTACGACATCAGAAGACTCAACGACTACGTTAACAAATTTAACAATAAACTTAATAACTGTGTTGATTTAGTGTGACAAAAATAATGTTGTGGGTTAATTTCAAAAAAAAAAAAATGTCACCGTCAAAAATTAAGAAATACGAAAATTTTTTTAAGTAAAATTAATTATTAATAAAACAAATACTTCTCCTTTTTGATAAAAAAAAGGAAAGTATGTACCTTTTATTGGTCAAGAGAGTACCTTCCTTTTTTTGGGTTTACTGAAGTGTATACTTTAGAGACTCCTTTTTGTTCTTAGGCCGAGTAGATAACAGCATAAGCCCAAAACTACCAATTATCTAGAAAGTAGAAATCATGTGAGGGCTGCCAAAACTCAGGAAACTAGCAACTTTACACGCCCAACCTAACAACAAAGGTCAATTTTATTCAAAATTTTTATCTGTTTGTTGATTTTTATTTATTATATTTTTTTTTGTGTGAAAATCAATTTACTATATTATCTCTGTTATAATAATTTTACTCAACTGTTACTTTATCTGTTAAATTAACTAACGTGACAATTAATAGAGTGTCACATCAACCAATTTGTCTCCCACTAGTTGTCACATCATCTAATAATGATAACGTGACATTTTAATTTTATTTAAATTTTTTAATTATTTTTATAAAAAATTATACAGATTTTTTCATAAAAAAATTAATTTCTCTATTTCTCTCTCATCGCCCCTTCTCTCTTTCCTTTCTCTCTCCTCCTTCCTCCTTCTCTCTCTCCCAAAAGAAATGGAGAAATTGATTTTTTTAAAAAAGTGCACACGTTCGCAATGGCTCCGGAATACTTGTCTAATGGCAATCAACAATCACACGTTAAATGAAACATATAAGTAAATAATTTGAGTTCACATGGAGGCATCTAGGCATTCTACAAGGCATTAAGTCGATAATAATTATGTTTGAATTGGTTGGTAAAAAAATAAAGATTGAATCAATAGATAATGTTATTCCAGATAACAAACATTCATCCATCCATCCTTTGACACTGAATTTTCAAATTTTGTAATCTCGTCATCACTTCTTAGTTGCAATCTTAAATCAAGAATCAATTACTGAGAATAAACAACACAAACATTCGTGGTACGGTATAAGTAATAATGCAATTAAATGGCCACCTTGACTCGGGACCCTAACTATTACCTACCTATCTGGATAAGTAAACAATTTGTTCTTTGCTGAGACCTGTGTTGATGTGGTAATGTGAAGCAGTGCACATACTTATTAGTGCAAAAAAAAGGAAGATTAAAAGGCCAAGTTGGTGATGGTGTTCAGTAGAAAGCCAGGTTGGTGATGGTGTAGCTTTATAGAGTAAGACACAAATAGATAAACTACTTTGCACCAAACACGAGCAGATCAAAAAAGGGTCCTAGAGCACCCACCGTTTAAAGACATTATATGAATGTGCAGTGCAGGCATCAAAGGAACTAATATGTGGATTTCCATTTCTTAGTTAGAAATTGACGTAAAATGAGTAGTCCAAAACTTCTTAGACTAAGAAATCATCCAAAGAAATCCCAAGGGAAAGACATATTCTAAAAGAAATAAAAAGACTTGCATTCTAAACATATCTAGAATATTCCAAATATCATTCTAGTATATTCCTTAAATATTCTACAGAATGTTCTGGAATACGGTAGTTATAGAATTTAACTATAAATACACATGTAAACTCAAAGGGCAAAGCATTTTACAAACATATTTCTTCAAATATAATAAGACATATACTTTTTCATATTATCTTTCTATTTAACAAGTTTCTCTTCCTAAATGTTAATCGTGTATTATGTCAAAGATTGAGCTCTTTTGAGATTAGGCAAGTAGAAATTTAGAAACCTTCTTTTGATAGTGTTCATCGATCAAATTAGGCAAGTATAATTATTTTCAATGGCAACCGATCCGAAAAATTATTCTTTAATTATTCTCTTTTTAGACGTTAATTATTCTTCTGAAGGAATGGCTGGTCTGTATGGCACCCCACGCGGCCTCACCAAAAGCAAACCATCTGCCCCAAGAGACCCAGTGAAAAAAAGACGATAAATATCATCAATTGAACAGTCTTCTAGCATCTCCCAAGCGTCCACAACCTCTTAATGCTACAGTTACAATTATACGTTCTCGATTTAGGCAATATCCTGCCATCCATTCAGTCGATATCGTAAGGGCAAGATACGGTTCCATGAGATTTCTACTGGAGCTGTTGAAAGCTCTTGATGCAGCCTCAAAAGTCATTCACGAGCACAAAAGAAAAGAAAGAATCTACAACTAAGAATTAGGAAAGAGAATAATTAATAGATGGAATAAAGTTATCTCACCCAAAATCCACGAAAATAGTGTGAAGAATTATTCTCAATTCGGACAATCACTATGTCCTCGACAGTCAAGAACTCCTTGACTCTAGACGCCAAAACCCCTTAAAATCTGTTAAGACCCAGAAGAGAATTAGAGGAAAATTAGGGGAAAGGGTGAATAAAGACGGAGAAAACGGAGGAAGTTTACAGAGAAAGAGAGAGAAGAAGAAGAAGAGAGAGAGAGTTGAAGAGAGTAGAGAGCAAAATTTTAGAGAGAGAATAGAAATTCAATTATTATTCTTTCGTTGTCTATTACAGTTAGCAATTAAGATATTTATCTAAGAAATTCACTATCTGCTAATTAGGCTTAATAGGCAAAGCCCAACCATTGGCCCATTCCCCTATTAGTAGTATTGGTTCATAACAATTCCCTGCCCTGAAACAGGGCTTGTCCTCAAGCCCAAAACAAGAAACACAAAAAAAAAACATTGAAGCTATCTAAGGCCGAAAGCAGGAATGGAATGTCAAAAATTCCAAGTCAAATTGTGCCATAGCTACATAGCCCAAAAATATCATGCACCACATTGCCACTGCCGCTGTGCTACTCAAAACACTGCTGGACTGGACTAAAATTCTTGAAAACCCCATTTTCTGCTTGAACCATAGAATCATATCCATCTTCCAAGTTGAACATATCAATCTTTTTCCTGGTGCATTGCAGTGCAATTTTAGCATAAGGACCTCCAAGATAACTCCTTCCAATATCAACATTCTCATAAGATAAACTTTGGAACTGTCTTTGAGTTTCAGTAGGACTTATTACTCTTATATCAAACCCTAACAATGCTGTTGAACCTTTTAAAGTATAGAATAGAGATATATTACCACCCCAAAAAATTTCTCTAGCAAAAGAGAAGGCACGTCCAAGAATCCATGCCCCTAAAGACAAATAATGCCACCAATTTGTGTTAAAGATGTAGTTTCATTCCCACGCTCAAGTCGTAAAGATGAATTTCTGCAATCAATCTTGAATGTGTCAATTAATGACGAAAGTAGACCATGTCCAAGTTGCCTTCGTACTAACTTGGAAGCCACCTGTGATCTAACTAGCAATGTGCGCCATACAAGATTATGGAACAAGTGCTGATTCCCTGAGGAAAATAAGCCAAAAGATAGGTCCAATGATCCCTTTGTAGAATAAACTTTCTCGTAGTCTTGAAATAGCAAGAATAATCGTTCTGTAACATATGGAACAAATTGTTTAAACGACACTGCTATGGTTGTACTCATTACTGCCATGTGGTCATAACCATATGCCAAAGACCCATCCCAAAAATTATATCCAGTTACGTTCTCCAACTTGAGTGATTCTTCAGTAGCTACAAATCTAACCTTGCCTTTGACATATAACCTAACCTTGCCAAATAGTGGGTCATAGGTCCCTGAATACTCAAGTACAATCAGCTTATTAGAGTGGCAAGTAACCTGTGACAAGAGAAGCATGCACATCAACTTGCTCAACAGTTCACTGCCACTTCTCATGCTTTCATCACTGAATAATGTCAGTGCATACAAAAGTGAGAATGTTGCTTTTTCCACTGCTTCAAAATTTCTTTCAACTGAAGATGCACTTATGGCAGCTCTACCTCTGCCATTCTTTTGGCTATTCTTTCTTATTGAACAAACAAATGAAGTCTTATACATTGACCAAAAAACTCTAGCAAAGGCGTCCCAAACAATCCTTATTATCATGACCATTGTTGCAACAAGCACAACATTTCCAATGACTGACTTCAGGAAAATATTAAAAGAAAACTTTATCTTGACTCTGGGTTTCGAATCCTCCAAACATTCCTGATCAAGCAAGGAATCCATCCAAAAGAATTCAAGAAAATGCAAAAATTGATTTTCCCTAAGCAAAACACTGCCGCTCACTTTTGTATAACCCATAAACCCGCCATATAGATTCTCCTTTAAACAATCAGAGAGACAGATCAGAACATTCATAGGCCTTTCACCACTTCCATCCACAAAAACAAGATTCAGCAATTTCACCTTAGGAACCCTGACTTTTCCAATCTCGACAAAAGGAGACTCAATAGTTACCGAAGCATTCCTTCCAATCACAATTTCTTGTTTCTTGATTTCATCGAATGTCTGTGTCAACAACTCCATCATGTGCAAGAACATAGCATTGCATTTCGCCCACAACGTTTTTAACTCTTCTACAGGCCTGCAAATCACTTCGTCTGTACCAGCCACCATTGTTGGATTCGGAGTCGTAGTAATCACAATAACTTCAATCTTTCCACAAATAAAATCAAGGTCAGAACCTAGTGATCGGAACTACTCTGCTTGATCTTGCCGCGTTCCGGTTTCCACCGTCGTTGAAGGAACACGTCCTGAACCTTCCGATGTCATCTTATTGCGCTCCAACAGTTCGGCCATCTGCTGCGATAAGAGTTCCACCACCTGGGTTAACTTGGCATTGCTGTCACGCAAACTTCCAAACTGCTCCTCCAATCGTCGAATAGCATCGTCCTTGTCTGCCGTCATTTCTTGGTTCACAACTTCCGTCGTCTATGGTTTCTTCACCAGCTTGGAAGTGTTGAGGCACCTGAATCGATGCTCTGATACCAAATTGTTAGGACCTAGAAGAGAATTAAAAGAAAATTAGGGGAAATTGTGAATAAAGACGGAGAAAACGGAGGAAGTTTACAGAGAAAGAGAGAGAAGAAGAAAATTTTAGAGAGAGAATAGAAATTCAGTTATCATCTTTTTTTTTTTTTTGGTCTTTAACTGGAGTATCCACCGTCGATCATCTTGGAAGTGTTGAGGCACCTGAATCGATGCTCTGATACCAAATTGTTAGGACCCAGAAGAGAATTAAAAGAAAATTAGGGGAAATTGTGAATAAAGACGAAGAAAACGGAGGAAGTTTACAGAGAAAGAGAGATAAGAAGAAAATTTTAGAGAGAGAATAAAAATTCAGTTATCATTCTTTTTTTTTTTGTCTTTGACCGGGTATCTACCGTCGATCATGATGACTAATCTCCTCGCTAATTTGCAGGCACTTCGAAGGGTGGGACAGTTGGCCCAAGGTTTTAAAACTGCTCCATACCTAAAGTCAGGAATCGAACCTCTAACCTTTGGTTAAGGATGGATGAGTCATTTCCACTCAACCACACCCCTTAGGTTATTCAGTTATCATTCTTTGTTATCTATTACAGTTAACAATTAAGATATTTATCTAAGAAATTCACTATCTGCTAATTAGGCCTAATAGGGAAAGCTCAACAACCCATTGACCCATTCTTCTATTAGTAGTATTGGTTCATAACCAAATCCAACAAGAACGTGAGAATTTTGCCCAAACCCCAATACCCAACGACAAAAATGCGATTTCCCCAATCAGAAACCTTCGTGGTGATGGATTTTGTTTGGGATAGCTGCTTTCTTCGTTCGATTGGATGAAGAGAGACTTCTAAAAATGCGGATTTTTTTTTAGAATTTTTTTATTTGTAATTTTTTGGGCTGATTTCTAATCTGTGCTCCCCTTTAAGTTTACAATCAGGTTAGTAATTATTGACTTTGGTCAAATAGGGTCAGCAAAAAAAAATTATTCAAATAAAGTCAGAACATTTACAAATCATCTAAATTTGGGTCTTCCGTTATATCAAACATTAATTGCTGATATGTCATGCATTGTGGACGCTAACGTGGCCTTGATCAACAAACGCAGTCAACATTTAATGCTGACGTTGACAAAATGATGACGTGGCGAGTTAGAAGTGGATCACTATTTTTAATTCCCACCAAAAAATTGAAATTTTGAAAAAGATATATGAAAAAAAGTTCAAAAATTCTAAAAATTCAAAAAATAAAACCAAAAATTTGTGAAAAATATTTCAAAAATATTAAAAATTCAAAAATAAATTTAAATCTTATATAAATCATAAATTTCAAAATGTTTTAAGATAATCCACCAAAAATTAAAAAAAAATTATAAAAAATTGAAAACTTCTAAAAATACAAAGAAATCACAATATATTAAAAAATATAGAATTTTGTTTTTAAAAAATATAAATTTCAAAAAATTATATAATCTAAAAAATTGAAAATTTTATTAAAAATCAAAAATATTAAAAATTATTATCAAAAAAATGTAAAAATTGAAAAAATTGATAAATTAAAATAAAAGGTTCTAAATGAAAAATGAAAATTCTTTTAAAAAAATGAAATTTTAATGAAGAAGATAGCCAATAGGCATCTCCGTCACAACTTCACCAAACCCAAGAAACCCACAAGACCAGTAATTTGGAGGCATCGTCGGCACTTTACCGAAGCAGTAAGTTGGAAACAAGACCCTGAATCCTATTACTTATTATTATTTTTATTTGGATTGCTTTGTGGCTAATTTTTTAGGCTAGAGGAATGGAAGCGGAAGAATTTTGTTAGAACGATGGTGTAGCATCCTGTTGTTGTAGTTGTGGTGTTGATGATGGATGTTGTTCTATTTATGATTGAGAAGACTGCGAAGTGCGGCAGTGATGCTACCATCAGGGAATTTGGGGTGGAGAGGATTTTTTTTTCTTTTTTGATTTTTAATAATACTATTGGTTTTTTTTTTGTTTTTTTGGAATTCTTTTGAAATTAATATTTTTTAAGAAAAATTAATTTTCAGAATTTTCATATTTTCGAAATTCTTTAAATTTTTTTGAATTTTCAAAAACTTTTAAAACGTTTTGAATTTTCTCTTAAAATGTTATGCTCTTCAAAAATTTTCTATTGAATTTTTGGATTTTATTTTAAAATTACAGTTTTTTAATAGAATTTTCAATTTCCATCTAGATCCATTTTTTTAATTCATGAATTTTTTGAATTTTTACATTTTTTGATAATAAATTTTTAATATTTTGGATTTTTAATAAAATTTTTAATTTTTTAGATTATATAATTCTTTGAAATTTATATTTTTTAGAAACAAAATTTTATATTTTTAATAAATTGAGATTTCTTTATATTTTTAGAAGTTTTGAATTATTTTTATTATTTTTTATATTTTTTAAACTTTTGGTGGATTACTTTAAAATATTTTGAAATTTATGATTTATATAAGCTAAATTTATTTTTGAATTTTTAACATTTTTGAAAAAATTTTCACAACTTTTTTGTTTTACTTTTTGAATTTTTAGAATTTTTGAACTTTTTTTCACATTTCTTTCTCAAAATTTCAATTTTTTGGTGGGAATCAAAAGTTAGTGACCCACTTCTAACGCGCCGCGTCATCATTTTGTCAACGTCAGTATTAAATGTTGACTGTGTGTATTGATTAATACTACGTCAGCATCCACAACGTGCGACATGTCAGTAATTAACGTTTGATTTAGCAAAAGACCCAAATTTAGACAATTTATAAACGTTTTGACTCTATTTAAATAAATTTTTTTTACCGACCTTATTTGACCAAAGTCGATAGTTACTAACCTTATTATGAACTTATCCCCTTTTCAAGCCATTATGCAAGGGTAATATTGTCCGGAATTTTAGTTTGCCCAGTAAGTGATTGAGAGGGAAATATCAATTATGAAATTATAATCATATATTAATAAAACCCTAACAATTTTTCTTTTTAAACAAATGAAAACCTAACAATTAAATAAAGCAAAACCAATAAAATCCATTTTTATGCAGCATACATTATCAATCCACTTTGTTTTTTTTAATAAAATTTTTAATTAGAGTTGCCTTTCTTCTAAACAACAAAAAAGCAAAGGCTATCGCTAGCGGTGGGAAAGTCCAAGTGGGTCAATAATTGATCCGACTGTCTAAAATAAATTTTAATTTATTTCCTTTAGGCTTAAGTAAAGAAAAAAAATCTTCCTTTTTTCTTGGACGTTTAAAATACATTAAATTTTTTGGCATAAATATTGATTTCACCTGTAACATTTGTTTCTTTTAAAAATTTTGCATATAACATGTTTTTGGTTAGAATACAACTTTTACGTTTTTGCCGTCTAACTTTTTCGCTATTTCTGTAGTTAACCGTTAAGTCTGACACGTGGCAATCTAATCAGTATTACGTCATCCAAGTCAAATGTCATGTCAGTAAAAGGTAATGACATAGCACACAACACTTTTTCTACCTAATTTTTTTGAAATTTTTATTTTCAAATTTCTTTTTTCTCAATAAATTTAATTAGTAAACCCTTTAATAATTAAATTATTAAATAGTATATATAACTAAAATAAAAACTCAATTCCCTCTTTTCTTGGGATTCTTTTCTTGAATATCTCTCTCTCTCTCTCTCTCTCTCTCTCACTCAGTGTTTTTGCTTTTGCTTCCTTTTGTTTACATTTTCCTTATAAAATCAAATTCTTTCAAGATTTGGGTAAAATTGCTAAAACGGATATAGTTTTAATAACCATTGTACTTTTACTGACGTGAAAAAAGTGAAAAAATTTACCAAAAAGAATTAAGTGGAAATATTGTTGTGTGTCACGTCATCACCCTTTACTAACGTGACATCTAATTTAAATGACATTAAACTGACTGGACTGTTACGTGTCAGACTTAACAAAGTTGGACGGCGAAAACGTAAATGATGTATTCTGACTAAAAAAATATTACAGGCAAAATTTCCAAAAAAAAACCAATCATTGTAGGTGAAATCAGTATTTATGTCATTTTTTTTTTTTTGATTAAAAGAGTGGTTTAATCTAATTCAACAATTCATTGGATCAACCGAATTTCAAAAATTCTGCTGGATCAACTAAAATTTTCCTATTTAAAGATCTAAATACTTTTTTTGATTAATCTAACCCAGCCGAATAGCCGAATAATCAGTTCGACCGCTGAGCCGAGCCAAATTTTATAATCATGGGAAGGGTAATTTTGTGCACTGATGAACAAGGTCAAGGCTCAGATAAAGATTCTTTTTTTCTTGAAAAAAAAAAATGGAAAAAGACAGTCCTACGGTCAAAGCTCACCGGGGCAGCGGCTTGCACGGGCGGAGCCGCGGCAATTGGGATTTATTTAATTTGTTTTATTTTGTTTTTTTTTTCGTTTTTGACTTTATTCAATTTCTCTTTTTTTTACAACAAAAATTTTTTACAAATTGCCACTTCAGGGGACTGCGTTGATGTAGCATGTTGACTTGTCTAAAAAATAATAATGTATCATGCTACTTGCCATTATGTAAGCGTATTTAACGAAATATCTAATTTGGTGAAAAAAAAAAACGAAATATCTAACAAATAGGTTGAAATGAACATTTAAGACAAATTTTTTTAAAAAAATTGAGATTGAATTTAAGAAATGTGAAAAAGTTGTGAGTGAAATTTGCCTCTAAGCCAATGAAATTTTATCAAAAGAGTTTAAAGGAAATATTATTATAATTCTTCAAATCCAAGTATACAATAAATGAATTTTACAACAATAAATATATGCCTTTCAGGAATTAAATAATCTAGTGATAACGCTATTTCACGAAAGATTAGATATATGATAATTGAAATTAATATAAATTAAAATGATCTTCTTTCATCATTATTTAGAGGGTGTTTGGTTTAATTTTTAGGGAGATGTATTTGCATTTTATTTTGAAAAATGCTAAGAGATATGTGTTTGGTAAAATTTTTTGCACTGCTATTTGATTATACTCATTTCCTTATATGAATTCCTGAGAACAACTCATTGACAAGTAACTTAAGATTACTTTTTGCTGTTTTTAGTTGTAGTCTATTTTTACTTTATAATATTAATAATAATTTATATAAATTAAATTACTCTTAAAAGTATTTATACAACTTAGTTAGTTTTTTACTTACCACATGAATTAGATTTGTTAGTTATTTCTCTTTTTTATAAATATTTATATAAACACAACGTTTTATTTTTTTCAACAATTCTTAAATAATAATTTTTTTCACTTCAAATTTTAATTAATATTGACACTTAAAAAATATCTCAAATATTATATTTTTTTTACTATCTAGCAAATATTAATAATTTTTTGAATAAGTTAAAAATTAAGTGAGACAATTCTCAATATTATTTATAGAATATTTATTTTAAAATAAAAATTATAAATAAAAAATAATTTTGTTAATATGATATATTAATATAAATTAAATATATAAATCAATTATTTTATCATTCAATACTAACAGTAAATATAAAATTAACTAAACACTTTATTAGTTTTATTAACAATTAATAACAAAAAATAGCAATCAACAATCAGTAATTAATAGAGCAATAAGTAACATTAATCAGTAACAATATATCGAATAGATAAATTAAATAGAATCTTAATCTCAAAGTTTGAACCTTCATTGTTGTGATTATTAATTCAACACACTCATGAATTATAAAGAGATGCCTAATCACCACATTGATTATTAATCTTAAGGTTTGAACCTTGATTACTAGTTAATACACTTATAAATTCTAAAAAAAAAATGGAAAAATAATTTACAAAAACTGTTAGAATAATTCATCAAACCTCAAATATACACTAACTGATTTTTATAATATTGAAATTTATTATGTCAATAATCAACAGATTTAGTAATAACACTGTTAAGTTATTTAGATAAAGAATTGCCTTCATCATTGATCAATTTAAAGTTTTGAATTTTAGTTATTAGGGCTAAGAGTTTAATTATTATACATTATTAATGAATTTACAATCGTACACCAGAGAAGTACTAATAATTAATTTACATATGTTTAATTTTACTATTTAATTTAACCCGACTTCAAACTCCTAATTTATCACACGACGACAAAAACGTTAACTATCTCAAGCACCCAGCGTGGTTATCCAGTGTTTATGTCATCGACACCTAGCAAGCGTGTCCGTTGTCAAAATAGAAGTCAGAGCCCACCAACCAGCAACTCAAGCAAACGACCAACTTTCCATTCTTCTAAATATACATGTTCACTTTTTTTTTAAATAATAAAAAAAAGTACATCGTATATACCAATTATAATATTTATAAGCTGAGACCAAACACTATTTGTAACGAAAACGGGTTTTACCCACCTTTACTGAAAGTTTACTCAACAAGGGAGCCGCTTTTACCAAAATAGTTGGCCAAAGGAGGCACACGCCACCATCTCTACTGATAAAAACTTCAAGATGCTCCAGATTGCTAAATGTAGGGACTTCTTGGGGTAAGAAAACACTTTTTTTTTTTTGACAATCTAGAGAACAAGAAAAGGTAGAACAAACTGAGGTAAGAGATAGATGTAGATAGGGATGGAATCCAACACACCATGGTTTAATATACCTCCTGAGACATATGCAACGTAAGTTTGTTTAATTGGGAGAGAAGGCTCAAGTGCAGGGAATAAAAAGATCTCACAATGTTCCAAACCAATAGACAATTGTGATAGAAGAGGAACATTCTCTAAAGACAAAGTAATCTTTGGTCCCATGAACACCAATAACTCGAGATTTGATTTAGAGATCACAAGCCCCTTTCAGACTTTTGCAGACAATCATTACCAACGACTTCAAACTGTGGGCTTGGCTTGGAACATTTAGACCAACCAGATTATTTGTTTGCATCGCCATAAACTTTTCAAGGAAGGGGTCGTTAGAAAGCAAATACTCAAGAGCCTCTCGGTTGGTATCAAGAGCAACCAAATGAATGATTCTCAAGTTGAAATTCCCAGTACAAAGATTATTCGTAGAGGGCAAAGTTGAAAGTTGATTCTTAAGCGTCTCTACCCCAGGAAAGGCATACTGCTGCGAACCACCACCACCACCAAGATACAAAAAGTTGCACTCCCTTTCTGAAGGCAAACTGAAGCCAGCCAATAAGGTTCAAGCGAGGAGGCTCTTCGCCTGAAGCCTGGATATAAACACATTTTTTAGATGTTAGAATATAAATATAATGTAGAAATAGAAGAGACCTAAGCTTGTAGATATACATTGATTAATAAGATTACATCTCTCTTTTCTCTCTCTCTAAAAGTGACTCTCTGAAACCTCTACCTCTCCAGAAAAACCCACCCCTGGCCGGCGGCGGTAAATTCCATTTCTGCCTTTCCACTGTCTTCTTATCTCTTTTTACACCGCCTTCTTCTCTCCCTGTCCACTGTCCCTCCATTTCTGCCTTTGTTGTCCTCCATCACCATCTTATCTCTCTCTCTCCCTCAAACAGCCATGGATAATGCTGTGCTTCTGCTTAGATCTAGTGCAAATAAGGCCTAAGCCATCTACACCATCTTCTTCTCTCCCTTGCCATCGTTCCTCCATTTCTATCTCTGTTTTTCCCCATCGTCATCTTATCTCTCTCTCTCCCTCGTACAGCCATGCATAATGCTATGCTTCTGCTTAGATCTAGTGCAAATAAAGCCACCAATCGCCTTTTCGGTGTAAGATCCGAGGTCCTCGTCGTCTTGGCCATCTTTTTGCTACTACTGGCCTCACGCCCACCACCAAACCCGTCATGCCCGTCGCTAAAGCTGTCGCGCCGGTCGTCGTTTCAGCCGCTGGAGCAGCTCCACCAGCTACTATGGCATCCCTGACCCCGACAACGACTCCACTGCCAGTGCGGTTCTATGGGCCACCGGCTCACTCATCGAAGCGGGGTTGGTTTCTGCAGAAAACGGGCTAGTGCCACCGCCTTTGCCAATCAGCTCCCTATCTCCAGCCCCCTACTCCTGGCCTCCATAGTCCTCCAATGATCCGGCGCTGCCGCCACCTCCCTTGTCCAACAGATGATCGATGATGTTGTACAGGAGCCATTTGGTTGCCTTTAGAGTTACTTGGATTGGTCTATGGCCATATTTTGTTTGGGTGTTTGCTGTGATTTGTATTGTAGTGTTTAGGGCATATGTCGGGAATGTAGTGGTTGTGGAAATTGTTGTCGAGAGTACTCGGTTGTTTTCCATTGTAGTTCCGCCGTGGTGTGGCAGTTGCCGCTTGATGCAGATTCGTCCAGTTTGTCCAGTTAGTACTTTCTCCGTAGGATTTTGTCTACATGGTCTTCAGATCATGTTTGTTTGTAGGTCCTTAGTATTGTTTGCTCCTGCTTTGTGCAGCTTGTTTCCAACACATTCAAGTTGGACTTATGTACAGAAATCGAATTAATTAATATAACGATTTCTTTTGATCAAAAAAAAAAAAAAAAAGGCTTGCAGCGGTCCAAGAGAAGATGCTCTTCGCAGGCAGAGACACAGAGAGAGAGAGAGAGAGAGAGGGAAAACAAAGGATGGAAAGAGGTTCATCATATTTGCGTAGGTTCCATTCAGTGAGTCTAGGAAGTAAAAATAAGCAAGATAAATAAATGCCTTAATTCCATAAACTCACATGTACACGAACACAGATATGAAACACAAATACTACGACACAATACAAATAAGGGACACGGTAACCTTTACAAAATTAGGATAATAATACGGTGTGTATATATATAATATTTTAAAGCATAATTTTATATTTATAATATTATTTTCTCAAAGCGTATGCTTTTTGGTCCTTATTGCTTTAAATTTGGATTCAAAAAAGGAATCAATAGTGAGAAAGAGAATAAAAGAGACGACGGAGGAAGGAGCGAGAAAGGAAGAGGGGGGGAGAAAAAAATGAGTTTTTTTATTTTTTTAATAAAAATAATTAAAATTTATTTTAATTTTTTTCATAATTAACTTTTAAAAAAAATTAAAATTTTAAAATGACACGTCATTGTCAATTTATAACATGACATGATTATGAGTTTTATATGAGGTGGCAGCCAGTCACCGCTATATCAGAGGACTTAACGATCATATTAATAAATTTAACAATAAACTTAACAGTTGGATTGATTTAATATAATAGAAGTAACGTTGTGAACTAATTTAAAAAAAAAAAATGTTACAGTCAAAAATTAAGAAATATGAAAAAAATTTTAAGGGAAATTGATTATTAATAAAGTAAATACTTTTCTTCTTTTATCGAAAAGGAAAGTACGTACTTTTTTTTTTTATCTAAGAAAGTGCGTACTTTTGTTTGTTGTTTTTTCTTTTGGTTTACGAAAGTACGTATTTTTTTTTTGTTTAGTTTATAAGAAGTCTTATTGAACGTTTAGGAAAAGAGAAGTGAGCAAATACTTAACCTCCGAAAACACATATTTTAGAGACCCCCTTTTGTTCTTAGGCCTACCAGCTGAAGCCCAAAACTACCAATCATCTAGAAAGTAGAAATCATGTGAGGGCCTGCCAAAACTCAGTAAACTAGCAACTTTACATGCGCAACATATCCACAGATGTCATGAAACAGTCCCGTTGGTGAGGCAGGGCCATTGGAGGCTGCCCCATTCTTGCGAGGAAAGCAGATTCGAATAGCCCATTACAACCAATTTTAATCTAGTGATATTAAGAGTTATCTCTTACTGTGTGCTCGGTACTAGATTAGAAAAAAAAAAAAAAAGGGAAAACAATTACACCCAAAAAAAAAAGGAAAACAAAACACTGAATTCGAGGCATTTTCATTTGTTTGTTAAAGAAGAAGAAAACAATTGGAAAGGTATTGGAAAAAGGAAAAGAAACATGTATCATATAAGGAATATATATATATCTATATATATATATATATATATATATATATAATGACTAAAATAGTTTCAGTCCATTCAATTAGTTATAAGGGTATTTTTATAATTTTAACAAATTATTCAATTTTTTGTGAGGATATTTTTGTCATTTTATCTATATATTTTTCTTTTCACATTTTTTCATGCAATTCAAATATAAAATTTTACTTTCTCATCATTTTTTCATAACTTTTTTTTTGCACAATTTTCTTTCTCACTAAAATCTCACAATTCAAAAGGACTATCAAAGTATACTATCAAAGTATACGAGAACGATTTCAAAATTTAATATTATAGCCTTAAACATAAAACATAAAACAAAAATTAAGGGCCCATTCGGTTACACTGTCAGTTTTTTATTGTTATTTTTTGTTGTAATTGTCCTGTCAGTAGTGTTTGTTGTCCGTTTTTAGTTGTCTGTTTTCATCTTTTTTTTTTTTTGACATGCCTGTTTTCAGTTTGCAAGTTATAAAAAATATTTTTATGTCATTTTTGTTGGTTTATAAAAAAAATATTAAGATAACTTTCATTGCTAAAAGTCCACTGTTTCTTTGGCATGCAGTCATAGCTCAAGGAAGAATAGCTTGAATATATATATGTAAAATTATGCAGGCGACAGGCTGAAGAGCGTGGATATTGGCTCAGGCAAGAGCAATTGAAAACTTTTTCAACTTCAACAATATAGTCAAGATTGGCAGATGGTGGAATCTGCACACCAGAACCCAATTCTGCACCACTCTTTCCAAACCCCAGTTTAGGAGAACCATTAACTCTCCTTTTCCCTCCTGCCTTCACTGACCTCAATACATATTCTAAGCCTTCACACATTTCTTTGCTGTAAGGCCTTGACTGTGTTACCAGGGCCAAAGGCTTTTGGTTACCACCAAATGTGTCAACAAACATCTGTCCACTCCCTTCAACTTGACCCTTGAGATCAATCACCACCAGATCGCCTGGCCTTGGAGAAGCACCACCATCAACTCTCAACTCATAGTACCTGCCTGCCATACACGAGTAAGGATTACAAGGGGAAGTGCGTTAATAGATTTTTTTTCTTTTATTTTTCTTCTTTAAGGGAGGTTTTTTAAAAAGGCCACTTGTAGCTGTATGGAATCTGAGAAACTTTACCTTGTGCCATTAGGCAATACTACCTCTTCTTCCTTCTCAACAATTCTGTTAAAAAGAAAACATTGTTACTGCTGAGTGGCACCATGTTGAAAAATCAAAGCTATGGAGCAGGGGTGGGGGCTTTGTATGTATATGCATATAAATATATGGTTTAGAAGCCTAGCAAAATTTCTCATTCATTAAGTTCATTTGATGACTCAAACATTGCCCCAAAGCTACATTGAAATTGTTTTCCAAAATTGTAATTCTTATGTGCCCAAAGGTACCAATTCTAAAAACAATGAAATTATATCCTAGTTTTACCAGCTTTAAAGATAAAATATTTGTTGAATCCTGTAAGCAAAAATGAATACGGCATAAAACCTAAACCAGTGAATACAGAGTGTTGACTTCTTGCTAAATGAGTGTGAGACTTGAGAATTCAAGGAACAAAGCATTCAGAGTAATTAGAAAGAAAACCTATACCACAGACCTTGTATTGGCTTCTTATTGGGAGACTTCAAAACGGGTCTTAATTTGTTATGAGATAACACCAAACTCATAATCATTCTTGGATTCAAAAAGCAACAAGCACCATTTTTCCCTTGGTGCTGCGTCCACTTCTTCCTCTACCTTTGTTAGCTTGATGAGTTTTGCCTCTGTTACGACATTTCTGAGTTGACCATTTATTATGGAAGTGTAAAAAAAAAAAAATCAGTGAAAGCAAAATCAATCTTCATTCTTCAACCTGGTAAAAGAAATTTGATAGAAAGCTGCGTTAAGGTCTAATTACCCAAATGAATTTCCGTCATCTACAATCCATACGTGGTACCATAGATGTAGAGATTATTTCTTTCTTTATTTTTGTTTTTTTTTTCGACTTCTAATTTTCATGTTAATTTTGAAATGGGCTTTTTTTTTTGTTGACAAAACTCACACTGAGAGAAGAGAGAGAGGTGTTGGAAACTAGGGTCTAGAACTGCAGACAAACAAACAGATATGCCTTTTAACCATGTAAAGCAAGTAAAATTAATAGCAATTAATGAAAAATCAAGAGGCAATACTCAAATAATTCATGAATTGAAGAACAGATAAGAAGTTTACAATCACGAAGAGAATTAAGAGTCATATCTGAACAGAGAAAGGGTGGAGTAACAGAAGAGAGAAGAGAGAGGGAAGGAGCAAATACCATACATCGTCGTCGTTGCCTTTGAATTGAAAGTCGTCATTGCCTTTGAACTACAACCACAACGAGGTGAAGAAAGCGTGAAAAAGATGCTTCACGCCTGCGTTGTAATTTTTTGCCAATGTTTTAATTTGAGGCGCAAAAAACCGAAACCAAGCATAGCCTCCGAACGCGAGTTCCGTTTTTCTAGCCAAAATACAACCAAAAACCAAAAACCGCAATGTAGACGAACATAAATAAATAGCCTATGTCAACCACAATCTCTTTAGTGAAATTAACGAAATTTCGACGGAAGGTATTGATCCTCAAAAGCGGAAATTACAGGAGTACGTGGAAAGTACAGGAGCTGTATACTAGTGCAAACTGAAACTTTGCATCCTCAGACACAGGAGGATAAACTGCAGAAAAATTAATTACATGCAATCGTCTTTTTTCTTTTCATAAATCTCCCAATTTCACTACAAAAGGCATGCCTTTAATCAGACCGAGTCATAAGATGCAACACAGAAATAATACACATGCATCTACAAAATATTTCATTTTTTGCCAGAGGAATGCCCCGTAACTATTAACTAATAACTAAATTTTGTATAAGGATGGAGCTGACACACCACAATCCTGTTTAACACACATCCCAATCCAATCAATAGCTCAGATGTAAGAGCTAACACACATCCCTCAAAGGGTTGCCAGAGGAAAATTCTTCCGCAAATTTTAATTAACAGAATGTGTTAGATATTAATGTATAATTCATTGTTTAACGTAACATAATTTTTGGGTAGAATAGTTTTTCTTGGTATAATATCATAGTTTTATGATTGAGAAATTGTATATTTAAAATACACTATCTTTACATTTCATTTCGAATTTCAATAGATGTATATTTTGTTTGTATTTTTGTCTGTTTGCGTGAAGAAATATATCAGATATATCTATAAATCATACTTAATACTACTTTTTTTTAACAAAAAAAAAAGAAGAAAGGATCATCGCAAAAATATTAGTTATTGCACTGATAAGTTAATGTTAGGACTTACTTAATAGCTCAAGTCTTTGCATTCGGATAAAATGATTTATTGATAAGATAAGCGAATATAATATAATTGTTTTGGTCTAATGACTTGGTATAAATTTGACCGTTGTTATTTAGAAAGACTGCAATCTCTTCTTTCCCATGACTACCTAACCATGTCTTGAGTGTTCTTGAATTTAAGATAAGAAACTTGACTCGAACTTGTCATTCATTTCAATGCATCAAACGGGAATAAAAAATTATTCAGGTGTTCTCCCTCAAACTTGCGGAAATAGAAACTACTTGCTGAGTCTCAAGAGAAACGAAAAAAAATAAAAATAAAAATAAGGAGTCACACACTGTCCATATGGGAGGTCTCCTTTTCTCTTAATACGACCCCATATTTCAGAGGGAAGACGGAAGACTGTCGGCAGCAGGCTTTGGAGAGAAAAAAAAAAAAAAAAAGCTTATCATGTTGGTTTCCGTCTCGTATTCAATAGGTGAGTATTTATAACGAAGTACATACGCATATTTTTAGAATATTTGTAAAGTGTTCTTTTAAAAGGGGATACTTACTCCTATTGAGCTTAGTTTTTGGGTCTAATAGAGGTAATGCTAGGATTTCCCCTAACCATCACGGTTGTAGTCTCCTGTTTATATATACAACTAACAATGTTTATTGCATTTTTTTTTTTCAGATCCATGCCAAACTCGAGAAGCCTCAGAATTGATAATTTAAAGAACTATATAAAATTTAGTAGTAATCAAGTTTAAAACTCCCACTTATAGAAAACTCCCTGTCAACAACCGAAACTAAAAAATAAAAAAAAAATAAAAAAATGAAGAACAAGGTCCATGTCATTTACCTCATCTTCTAACCTACTACAATATAAAAATGGGAAAGCATTATCAGTCAATACATAGAGAGAAAAGAAATCAAACCAATGGGCAAAATTTGTCAAAGCAACAGATAACAATCACAACTACTCATCATATATGGAGGCGTGAATGAATACACAAGCAAAAAAAAAACAAAAGCAAAAAAAAAAAATCTCCAACTGTCTATACATATATATTTGAAAAATAAATATTATTCATCCTATCCAATTTCCAACCTAAGATTCACCAAATTAATGAGACTCGTCATCTTCGTCCAATTAGTATCCAGTGGGGAACTCGCACTTTCCGAACCCTGCACCAGAAGGTAAATCAACTATTTAGCCTTTTTTTTTTTTTCACAAAAAATGCTAGGTCAAATATTGCAAATAAATAGAAAGATGAAAAAAATTGCAACCTGCTTTTTTAATTTGTTACAATTGGACTTACTAATTTAAAAAAAAAAAAACGGTAATAGTAGAGCTAATGGGACATATTTATTTTTTTAATGTGATTTTCAATAAATATAACGTTACTATTTACTCAACTGCACAAGGTCCTAGCATTCTTGTGCGGACATGAGAGACTATAATCTTTAATGCATACTATCACACTAAGAAATTATAACTCGATTGATTCTACGGCAGTATATAAAATTGAATGTCTCGAATTTACAACCCAACTGCAACCAATCAACAAAAATAAATACATATTATATAATTCAGTATCACTCACGTATCACCAAATTGCAGTTATATAATAAACACAACTTATGACTCTTCAACTATGCTCACAGCCGTTGGTTACCAATAATTATCGTCCTCTTAATATAGTCTCAATAAACAGAAATTAATGCCAATATAATCGCATGGTAGGGGATTATTATTGATTACTAATCAAAGGTTAAAATTCTCAGAAGTAGTTGGAGATCGTGTGCTTACTAGGAGGTTGCGTGACCACATAAGCCGCACCACCAAAATCACACGTGCCAGCGCCACGTGCATTCTTCTGATAGTAACTGTTGAAGGCGTACGAAGCGTGGGCCTCAAGCGTATCCGGATCGTAACACGTGGCGCCAGGCTGAATCGGACGGCAATCAGCGGCTCCCTGCCCGCAAGCATAATTCAGCGCAGCCTGTAGCTTCTCCGCCGCGGCATTCCCATTTGCCACACACCAAGTCTGGCCCGCCGTCGACGTCGACACTTCAGCGGCCGCCGGAACAGGTGCCGGAACCTGGGTTTTGCTGCCATTGACCGGCGTTGACTGCCAGCTCGCAAGCTGCTCCTGTGTGAACGGAACACTGTAAACTTTCTGCTCATTAGGATAAAACAACCCGTAATTTCTCTCTGATGTGGGCCCTGATTTTTGATTCTCATTGAAGAGAGCGAATAAGTAGACGTTAAGTGGGTCCTGGGGTCTAAGAGGGGTCCCACCTCCGGTTAAAACTCTCTTAACCAAATTCCCATTATACGACGCCGCATTAGCCTGGCCCGCACCAATCTCATCAGAATCACCCAGGGAGGGCCATCCTGTTTCAGTTACAACCGCCTTTACGTCGCCGTATTGGATGGCGGACATCGCGGCAAAAACGGCGTCGAGTTGGGCCTCCAGCAGGCTATAGTATTTCAACCCGTTACCCGAATCCGTCACGCCCGGGTTCTGCTTAAACAAGGCGTAATCCAAAGAGATTTTATCAGAATTTGCAGAGTAAGCGAAGAAGGGGTACGCATTAACCATGAGATAGGACCCGGACTGACGCAGGAAATCCAACATGGGCTTGATCACGGGTATCAAGTCGGGTTTGAATGACCCGGATGACGACGGGTAGGAATTTTGGAGGGCACTTAGAGCTATTGGGGAAGAGATTTTAATGGAAGAAAGATTGAATTTCACCAGAGAATTGTACACATTCTTCATGGCGGGCACGAGGAATCGGGTCGTGTTATTCGGGTCGACAAAGACTTCGTTGCCCACTGCAATGGCTTCGATTTGGGTGGCGGGGTAGTACTTGGAGATGTTGGCTTGGACCCAGTTGTCTGCGAATGACTGGTCAGCAGCGGTGGAGGAGAGGAGCTCGTTGGGGAGGGCGACAACAACGTTAATGGCGGAGTTCGCAAGCGCCGTCAAGACGGAAGAGTCGGTATCATAGAGCTTGACCCGGTTGATGCCTTGAGATTTGAGAAGCTGCATCACTTGCGACGGCGGCGGTAGGTTGTTAGCCACTCGGCCATAGTTCACTCCTATTGTTCCCCCTGCTGCATCTGCAAGACACCCAAAAAAACAAAAAAAATCAAAATATTAAACGTCAGACAACAATAAAAATCACAACAACAAAGTCTCAATCTCAAATTCAATTGAGTTGGATACATAAATCTATTCTCGTTATTTCGTTCCGTCCGATAGCAAGTTATCTGTAAAATCTAGTTTTCTAAATCCTGTCCAACAACGATTCAATAACAACAAAAGAAAAACAAATTAAGACACAACACAAACGTAGGAGAAGACAGTTTCAGTTTCAGAGTGAGAAAACTACCGGAGAAAGCGGAGAATGAGATGAATACAAAGAAGAAGGATAATGAGAAGGCTAAGGCTTCCATGCTCTGGTTTTTGGGAAAACAGAGCACGAGAGAGAGAGAGAAAGAGAGAGAGAGAGAGTGGGTGGTTTGAGGTGGGATAGTGACCTTTATAATAAGCTAAGGCTGGTGGGGTGATCATGGCGTCAATTGTGGTGGCATGCGCAGTAGAGGTTTTGGAGATTTTTTTTGCCAATTTGGAAATGATTTGGTTCAGATGTGCATGCTAGTTGCTTAACTTGCTAATACTCTTGGAAAAACTGAACAAAAAAAAAAAAAAGGAAAGAAAGTTGTATATTTATTGGAATTTGTTAACAAAAAAAATGTAATTTTTGAAATAAAATTATACTTTGTAACTAATATCATGATCTAATAATAACTTAGTGAGGCATCCATATTACATAGACTTTGGGAAAAATAAAATTGGTGTGAATTTATCGTACATTTGATCTTATCAATTTTTCAAAGTCTCTTGTAATGAAAATATTTTTTTAATACAAGTTAAATACTCATAGAACTAATAGATATGTTTTTAAATGTCCCCTAGATTTCACTTATTTTACCACAAATGAAATTAAAAAAGCATTTGTGTTTATTTTTATTTACATGAAAATATTTTATAAGAAAAAACTTTTCTCATTTTTTAGATTTTGTTGCATGTTTTTACAATAAAAATTTTGACAAAAATTTTAAAGTTTTAAGAAAAACTAACTTATTCTTTTTCTGAATTGATATTATTTTCTGAAAAAAATACAAACTATACTTTAAATAAATTATAAAAAATTATTATTTTTATTGTAAATATTTTTTTATAAATATTTTAAAAAATAAATTATTTTACAGTTCGTGATCAATTTCCTTCTGCCACAACTGCGAAACCAACGGACCCCACCAACTTCCAACTCCTACATGACCGTTTCGCTGCCAGCGGTCGTGGTGGATCCAAAAAGGCCGATTGCTTTATTTTGTATGTTTGAGTCAAACTCTAGCTTATAAGGATCGACTTACAGCCGTACACGTGGCTTATCGAACATGTCAACAAGGTTGCCATCACCGGCAGGTGGCCCACTTTTTCCGACAAATGGTTTTACAGATAAATGATCTTTGATTTACCATTAAATGAACGATTTTTTTTGGGTGTAAAATTTGTCTGGTTTCACTAAAATATGAACGTTGGATTTGTAACTTTGTGCGCGAAGAGAAAAACAGAAAGCAAATAAGACCGTTGGATTTGTTTGGTTGTGATTATTATTATTATTGGTGCAAAATTCTGACATCTTTGAGAAATGATTCATGAATAATGGAATTTTGGACTACAATGACTGTTGCGATTATTTCGGAATATATTGTTATGTTAAGGATAAAGATTAATTTAATGATAAATACTATAAAAGATATTTGTTAAAAAAGATAATCTCAATACTCAACATCATCTATTTAGTTAGTTTCGTGTGACTCAAATGAATAGTTTAGCTTGTAAGAAGCATTAGGACTGAAGGGGAAGATTTAATAATTGAATGTTTTCTTATAGAATTTTGTCCAAAAATAAAATTTTGTCAAAAGAAATTGAATTGCTAGGACAATCTTCCTGATTGGGCTAACACTCCTGTTTTTTTTTTCTTGACACAAAAAAAAAAAGGAGTTGCTAGAGCATAGATTAATGGCTGTAATTAGAACCTAATGTTCTTGTCGATGAAACCAATGACACTTGCGTAGCCAGTTACAGGAGGAAAAGTCAAGATAATATATACGCAACGATTAAGTGGTCATCAATTTTATTGATTAAAAGTGTGGTCGGAGAGTTGATTTCTTTCATATTTTTTTATTGACTGAGTTTAATCATTCCTTATGATAAAAAAAAAAAAGTCAAGAAAATTATGACGTTATGTTCAATTTTGTTAAATTTCACCAAAAGAGATATATATAATCTCATGATTCAAGAGCAAAAAACCCATCAGATAACACGCATGTTTGTTATTTCCTTTCTCCGGAGGGTTGTCTTGGTAGATAAACCACTTCATTCTTGTCAAACCAATAAATGAGAACACAAGATTACAAGGGGCCTTGCATGTTCCAGAGCCAAGATTTTCTTAAAAAGAAACTAGAACAACAAGAACTTTTTTTAAAAATAATAATAATAATAATGGTTGCCATAGTAGTTGGATTGCTCATAGTAGGGTTATTATTATTATTATTATTTGGTCTAATAGTAGGGTTATTATTGCTACATCATTCTTAATTTTGTTTTATTTTTTACATCATTCTTAATTCTGGTCACTAAGTGTTCAATTAAGGATCATGATTTTGAGTCCAACACCCTTGTAAAATAATTACATTCTTTTACATAGCTATTTTGGTTTTTTTTACTTTTATTTGAATATGATATTTATTTATTTTTTTATGATCATTGTCGAGATTTGAACTTTAACTATTAAAATTAACAGTCTAACTACGTAATCACCAAATCACATGACAGGTAATACATCTGGTGTCTTAAAATAACTTCCTCGCCGATTGATTAATTAATTTGTCTAACGGAGATTATCAGAAAAACAAATAAAGGAATCCATACCCCTATTGCTAGTTCTCCATTTCACATTGCATTTCGTTATCATTATTTAGCTTTATCATTATGCCTGCTAACTTAACCGGCAATATTTCTGTCCACATCAATTACTAATCAAAAAACCCAAAAGAAAATTTAACCCCAGAGTAAGGTTGATGTTAAATCAAATCAAGCATCAATTTAATTTTGTGTAATATTTTTTTTCAAATTCTTGATTGTCTATTTCGTTGTTTATTTCAAGCTTTTTTAAAAAAAAAATAATATACACTGATTTTTCTTCTCTTTCTTTGTCTTTTCTATTGTCGATCGATGCAGCTCCACGCAACACGTTCAGTTGTCCGATTTAGCCTAATTTTTAGGAATAATAACCCAATAATATATAGGACTCCATCGTGCATTTATGAGCTCTTATTAATTATCGGTGCTCACCGAATTTTCTTTAAGCTCCCACAATTTTTTAGAGACAGGATTTATTCCGTCAAATCTTATTATTTATGATTCACAGATTTCCATCAACAGGACATAGACGATAATTTGCTTTTAATCACTTAAAAGTTTGTTTTTTAACTTGAAATTTTTTGTGATTAGTCTTACAAAACTAAAAATAATTTATATGTGTTGTTAAAGTTTAACATATAATACACTATTAGATTTCATTCAATATCTTAAATTTGCAAATTGAAGTATTCTAAAGTATTAAGAGATCAGATTACACCTCTCTTAATTTTTATATTTAATTATGAATTTCTATACACGGTCATTTAGTTTGGGAGGAAAATAATTTATATGTGTTGTTAAAATTTAACATATGATACACTTTTAGATTTCATTCAATATCTTAAATTTACAAATTGAAATATTTTAAAGTATTAAAAGATCAGATTAGACTTCTTTTAATTTTTATATTTAATTGTAAATTTTTATACACAGTCATTTGTTTTGGGGAGAGGGGGGAAGAATATGTAAGAAAGGATGACACGACACAACTTTCAACCTAATAATTGACAACTACTATAGATATTGCCAAAGTGTTGCCTGGTTGTTTTATATATCGTTGTCTCGAAGTCAACATTCTTCCGCTGCATTTTCATATTATAAGGGTCACTAACAGTGTCTATGGTAATAATAATAATAATGATAATAATTTATCATTGTTGAATTTTATGCTCTAATTCTTCCAAAGGACGAGACAAAGAGGAAGCCACCTGCTTCTGTTGTGGTGTCTCGCATGACCAATATTGACTCCCCAATTGATGACTAAAACAATTATTGATAATAACTTTATAACTAATGCTTGTAAATTAACCAAACAAGTATGCCTGTTTTCATTTGTATTGAAATGCAATTCAATATTCCTTGTACCTAACGGAACTAGTGAAATAACTAAAGATCGGTCTTCAGGAATGTTCATTTTCCATTTAAATCGACAATGAATCTCGCGTGCACACCTTGCAGGAGGGTCATAGTTGTACAGATCACTTAGCAAGTATAGGCTTAACAAGCACTGAACATAATACAACTTGGGACCATCCACCAGCTAGTTTGTTACCTTTTTTCCGCGTGGATATGGTTGTAGTAGGTTTGCCAAGAAGGGGAGTTGCATAGTTTATTTCTTCGCTACTTATTGAACAGCTAGTGTTTTCTTTTTTTTTTTTTTTGGTTACTGTATGTCATAAAAAATATATATTTTGTGGGATTAGATTAATCAGCCACATACGTTGACCTGTTTCTAGTTTGTTTATTGTAGGAAAAAACTTCAAGTAAACGAATCCAAAAGGATAAAGATCAATGTCATCTCTTATTTAAAATCTCAATGATTGATTGCATTTTGTTTCACGATATGATTAAGCTAAGTTGTGATACTAGATTGCAATCCAAAAAACAAAAACACATTCATTTTACTGTGCATACCATTTCATACCCTTTACTTGCTACGTACGCCGAAATTATAGTTGATTTCAGTTGAGAAAAAAGTGTGAAAACATTGAAAAATTAAAATGTGTCGAGCATGAGCAAGAATGTCCAAATCAATGTTGACTCGTTTTGTTTAATTGCGAAATCGCCCCTCTCTGATCTTATCTCTTTTATTTTGGCAATACAGAAAAAGAAGGAGAAAAAGAAGGAAAAAATTACGCTTTCAAATAAAAATGACGGACTTTTGTGCCTAATTGCAACAAAATTTTATCTTTTTTTTCAACTGCATTAATACTTTGTGAGATAATAAAATAAAATAATTTTTTTATTTCATATTTTATCAATATAATTACAAAAAAAATGAAGATTTGCTACAATTTTACGTAATAATCGGATAAAAATTCGGGTAAATTTCTCCATAAAGTTAAGGGCACCCAAAACAGAAATATCATGTCCTGATCAGTCGGTAGGCTTAGAAAAGAGACATTGTTGGGCATAATTATGAGTAGTTATGACAATTTCTATCTGAAAGAGAGGTCGGCCGATATTTGTTCACCAAAACAAAAGGAGTGAATGGGAGGCTTGATGGTGGAGTCGGCATTAGCCGGTTTCTGTTGGGAGTTTCTTTGCCTTCACTTCTTTGGAAGTTTGTACACATTTTTGGTTTTGCCACATTACATTATTGCAGTGGAGAGAAATTCAAGCTGCTTTCCTTTACCTTTTCCACCAAGAGAAAGTCCTCCATTTCAGATTTTAGGGGCAGTTGTGTTTGACATTTGGGTTGCCTTTTTGGGTCTTTTTATTATTTTTTTGAGCAAATCTTCTGTTTTGTTCTGTTTTGTTAGTTTACCTGATTTGTAGTGTCACATTTTTTTAAGTTGCCTATTAGGCATTGGCTTACCACCTGTAAAGAGTCCCAAATTGTGGCCCTAAACAAAAAATATCTCTTTGGCGTATTCCCAATTATGCAAGAGAAATATTTGTGTGCTTGATTTTTGGTATCTTAATTGATATCTAAATAAAATAAAATATACAATTTTTACAGTAAAATTAATAATATTTATAATAAAAAAATAACAACTTTAATTTTTTATTATAAAAATCATCAGTTTTGTTACAAAAAATATCAATTGTGTTATATTTAAGATATTAATTGAAATACTAAAAATCAGAATATGTATTAATGTTGATTAAATAATAGATTACTTTTATTTTTTTTTTACTTATTTCGAGAAAGAAGTAATAGGTTGCTTGACATAGGACAATTTCTTTTTTTTTTTTTTTTTTTGATCTGAGACATAGGACAATTTCAGTGGCAGCACTTGACAAGGACAATTTGATCTGGGCCCTTTTGCCAGATCTGTGTGAAGACTGAGTTTGATTGTGTGCACCAAAATGTCGAATGTTAGGCTGTGAATTGGGTTGGACTTCATATCATAGGATCGACTTCGGCTAGACTTCGATGTTGGATTTCATTTGACAAGTAGTAGCAGGCCGGAATCCGGCAGAAACATGGACCCTCGGGCCGTGGAATTTAAGTTTGCTGCAGGGCCTAGTGGATCGTTCTTCTTGCTTGCATCATCCTCAAGAACCAAAAAAAGTGAAACGACCTTGCCAATGCCCCTAACCGGGCTTTTAGTAACTTCGCGTTAGATCATCTTTTTGGTTATTGGTTTTAGTGGATGTCAAATGTCCTGTTTGCTACATCAGCCCATTGCTACAGCAGCCCAATTACCAACGAGATTGTTGGTATTAGAGTAGTCTTAAAAATTGAAAATTTCAGTCTACGTGAAAGTCAATTGAAAAAAACAAAAGAAAACTCCTCTGAGTGAGAGTGCCGATGATCATTATTCTAATTGTTGACCTTGGTACCCCATCACTCTTTGAGCTCGGAGCTACTAATCGTGAGCTCAGTGGTAAAAACGTGAAATTTGCCCAATTAACAAAAATTTCTGGACTCACCTTTGAATGTTATATGGTCAGTTTAAACGGTAAAACCCATAGCAAAATCTCATTTAACCAAAGCACATTTTTCTTTTTTCCCTCCTAGCTTAATGTAACTATGACCAAGTATGACTTTATACTAAAAATTTTCAACATGCCTAGTAAGCCATACAATTTCTTTTCATCTATTACTTCAAGGACACTTTTAATACTGCTACACTATTTTATATTCATTGAATGATTATAGCTATTTCCCACGTGCACAAGTTCACAAACGTTAATCAAGTTTGATCTGTCACTGCCATACTTAAATGGAACACCCTTGCTGCCAATTTATGGACCTGTCTATGTCAGACAAGAAAGCAAAAGCAATAACTGATTGTTTTAAACATTGAACATGTAAATAACAGTGAAGGAAATTGTCTGGAATCCTCTTATTAACGCATTGCCATCTAGAAAAGACAAACCGCCCTTTAAAACAGATTATTCAATAGATTAGATTACTACAATCTGGAGAAGGAAGATGTTCCAACATGATTCTCAGATTCCAATTTGGCTGATTTTGAGGTCTTGTCAGCGGGAGCATCATTTCCTGAGGCCACTAATGTTCTTGCCATTGCCCTTAGCTGGACTTTCAGGAATTTCCCATTGGACTTTGGAATATCATCCAAAAACTCCACTTTCTTTGGAACCATAAAATGTGGAAGTCTGTTCCTGCAGTAGGCAATAATACCAGATTCTGTGACATCATGACTTGTTTTCTCATTTGGATTCTTTCTGAGTGTGACAAAAGCGCAAGGAGATTCCCCCCATCGAGGATGGGGCATTGCCACAACAGCTGCGTCCACAATACTTGGATGAGTGCGAAGCACAGATTCCACTTGTACACTGCTGATGTTTTCGCCGCCTGATATGATCACATCCTTTGATCTGTCCTTGATTTCCAGGTACCCATCTGCGTGAATAACCCCAACGTCTCCAGTAGCAAACCATCCGTCTTTGAATGCCTTGGATGTAGCCTCAGGATCCTTGTAATACCCTTTCATGATGCTGCTTCCTTTCAGGAAAATTTCGCCCATTGTCTTGCCGTCCCACGGCACGCTGATCATTGTCTTTGGATCCTTGACATCCACATCTTCGAGTGTTAAAATGCTGATCCCTTGCCTTGCTTTCAGCTTTGCTCGGTGATCGCTTGGAAAATAATTCCATTTAGCTTGCCACTCGCACACGAGGGCTGGCCCTGTGGCCTCTGTCAGGCCATAGGCGTGAGTGATATGGAATCCCAATGGCTCCAATTTTTCAAGCAGGGCAGGAGGGGGCGGAGCACCACCGGTGAGCAATTGGACAGGGGAGGGAATTGGTTGGCGCTCTTCAGGCTTGGCCTCCAGGAGAATGTTAAGAACAACAGGCGCAGCACACATATGAGTCACCTTGTGTAGAGAAATATTGCGATATATGTCATAGGCGGTTGTGTTGCGGAGACAGACATTGGTTCCACCGCGTGCCGCGATTCCCCACGTGAAGGTCCAGCCGTTGCAATGAAACATTGGAAGAGACCACAAGTAAACAGGCTCGGTCCCCATTTCCCAGCCAAGAATTAAGCTGAGAGTGCTGAGATACGCGCCTCTGTGACTGTAAACAACTCCTTTTGGCTGTGATGTGGTACCTGACGTGTAATTCAGGGAAATGGCTTCCCACTCATCCTGAATCTCCTCAGGAACATACCCTGGATTGCCCTCCTGAACTAGTTGTTCATACTCCAGCTCACCGAATCGGGTTCCTGTAGGAGACTCAATGTCATCAACGACAATGGCAATTGGGGCACTACTCGATTTGGAAGCTGCGGAACTACTCAGTAACTGGAGGGCCTCAATTGCCTTTGGCACAAACTGGTAGTCCACAACAAATACTTTTGCTTCAGAGTGGCGGAGAATGGTGGCTATGTTATGGAATCTAGCCTGGTATTGATCGCATTCAGGATAGCCCCCGCCATTGGCACGGCAAAATGCATCTCATACAAGGCTGGAACATTAGGGGCCAGCACCGAAACCTGAACAAAACAAACACAGACATAAATGCAAATTGTGCAAAATGATGAAAAACAAGGAGATAACCAAAATTGTACGACAACGAATCAATCTTTCAGGGGTTTCCCCAAGTTGGAAGCTGCTGCCTCTAACCACTTCAGTTATTACTAAGTCCTTAACAACTAATCAATCTTACGACGTCGTTCCTGACAATGTTGAGGGGCTTGAGGGAAGAAGCAAGGCGGCGGCAGCGCTCGTAAGTCTGTTGCCATGTGAATCGGGTGCCTTCATGTATAATAGAGGTGCGCCTGGCGTACACCTTGGAGGCTCGCTTCAGGAATGTTAAGGGTGTAAGAGGAACGTAATTTGCTTCATATTTTGGAAGCTCGTCCATTGGAAATTAGGAGTTCAGGTTATGGTATTCTCTTCTCAAGGGACTGGAGAAAGACACCGTAGAAGATGAATGGAATTGGGATTGCTGATTTCACACTCTCTGCCACACACAGCAGCTTCATGCTATAGCCTTTTTTAAATAGGAGAAGATCGCGTAGCAATTGGTTCATTTGATGTTTCCTCTTTTTTTTTTTTTGGCTTGGGGCTAGTTAAGGGCTACACAAATGAGTATGTAATTAACTCACTCACATTTGACAGTGTATATGTTTTTTTTAATTATTTTTCTTAAATCCAGCCAGCCAACTCTATGTATTATTTTAGGGAAAATATTTATGATTAAACTTATAAGATATACAAACAGCGTTTAGATGAGATAATAAGTGATTTTTATGTAATTATAATAATAAAAAATAAAATAAAAAATATCATTATTTTTTTCGATTCATAATTTTTATTATAGTTATATAGAAATATAGAATGCATAAATTATTTACATATAGACATAGTCCGAATGTCTTTTAAATATAGTTATGTAATGTGACAGTACTTATCACTTTAATATTGAGTGGCATGACCGGAGTCTTGCACGTTTTTTTTTTTTCGTTTTTTAACTAAATTTTAAATAACATGTAATATTATCTTAAATATACTTAATTATATATTAAATTTTTATTTAAAAAAAAAGAGTCGGCCAACTTGTGCGGCCCGAATTTTTTCCTTTAACATTTGCTATTTCCTCAAACAAAAAATTTGGTATTCATATGCTGGTATGTAGACTTGGTATTCATCTTATGATGAACTTATTTATTTTAACTACAAGACTTATTATTTTTTTTATAAAAAATATTACATTATTTTTTATTGTAAAAATAATAAATCTTATCACAAAAATAAATAAATTCGTTACAATATAAATATTTAAATTTAGATACCAATATATAAATACCAACCTGAACCGTTGGTCAAATTAATACCCGGTGGGCCACAAGTTCCTTGTCCCCACCCTTTGACAGCTTCCTCATTCAAAATGAAGTGGTCCGTCTCTATCTGTCAAGGGTTTCGTCCGCGTAACGTCGGCAAGTATATATAATTCATAAAAGGAAAAAAATTAAACTTTCGAATTTTTTTTTTAGAATTTTTGTTCAATCGTGACAAGATTTTAATTTTTTATAATGACAGTGAAAATTTCACTCTATCTCTTAGGCTTGATTTCTTGATTCCTTTCACTGATTTGGGGTTGTTTCCATCTCTCTCTTTCTTCTCTCACTCTATCTCGGAGCTTGATTTCTTGGTTCTTTTCTCTGATTTGGGGTTGTTCACTTTCCCATGAAGGTTGGTGTTTGTTACTGTATTTCGTGTAACTACTTGAGTGTGAATTTCTTTGTTTTTGCCTTAGATTAGCTTGTGGATTTTTTTGTTCATTTATCGAATTTGTGGTTTTCCCTCTGATTTCTTGTTTCTTACATGTGGGTTTTATTTTTTGGCAGTCATCTCACAGTTTTAAGTAGCCGCCACCTCACTCACGGTCAATCTCTAATAATTGTAAGTGTATTGCTCTCCATCTTTCCTATTTGTTGTGTTTGTATATTGATCAATCTTCTCTTCTTTCTGGGTATGCAAATTCTGTCTTTGGAGAAGTGTATAGTTAATTGTATATTGATCAATCTTCTCTCACTATGTGGTTTGGATAATTGTTTCACATTATTGTAGTTGATTATGCTGATTGGGTGTTTTTTTTTTTTTTGTTTATGCTTTCACTTCTTTTCTGGTGTTTATCGCTTAATTCTACGTAGCCTCATATTAGATTTTGGCAGCAGAGAGGTCCCGTCTTATTGTTATACGAGAAAGAGCTGCTTTTATTAATAGTTTATGTGTGTACAACACTGTCATTACAGTGAGATGAAGTGCTGACTTTGATGATCTCCATTTTGTTTCTCATTTAGGTTGTTTGTGTTATTTCTTTGTGCAATTTTTTGGCCAATGCATTAGAAGAACGGGTTTATTTGGGCTATATATATTGTTGTGGGATTTGGGGGAGGGGATTGTTTGTGTTGTCTCCAATTGATCTTTCCATGTTTTGTGATTGGTTTTTGCATTAGTCTATAAAAGATTCTTGTGTTTGTAGTTTGTTACATTAAAAGGACCATCTATTCATGAAAAGACCACAACGTTTTATCATATATCTTGTTAATGTTTGCTTCTTGATTCTAAATATTCATGTTCACTTTCGACGATTAATCACTCATTGTTGCAATTATATTGCTCTTCATCGTTTATATTTCTTGGGTTGTTAATCAATCTTCTCTTCTTTCTTGGTTTATAACTTTCGTGTGTTTGAATAAGTGTGAAGAGTTAACTGCAGTTAAGAGTCTTTAACTGATGGGTATGCTTGTTAGAATGAGAAGGAATTCCTTGCCTAGTGGTGTGTGTGAGCTGTTTGTTCTATTGTAGGAATTGATGGTTTAAATAAAATAAAATTCTTGAATCCAACTCCCTAGCTATTTCTAGATTCAAGCAAGAGTTCAAGGCAATGCATTTGTATATGTATATGTCTACCCTTATGTTCTATAATTAATTCGTTATCTGCTTGTATATGTATATCCATATATGATTAATGATTGTGGGGATTTTGTGATTGTGCATTAAAACCTCTAGCTGTGTCAGGTGGAAAATGAGAAGCCCAATGAAGTAAACTTGCTTCCAGCAAAGGGATACAAAAGCAAATTGCATGGTTGCAAGCAAAGGTTATTCCAAGCAGTTATAGAAGGGGCAGATCATTCCAAGCAGCTATAGGAGGAGGGTGAAGAGGAAGAGAAGAGGTCCATGTAGAGCTTAGGATTTTACCTTGATGTAAGCATTGATCACAAAAGGCTAAAATATTTAATGAGATTGCACAAGGTTTATGTCAAAGATGTAATAATTAATCTATGCATGTTATTTTTAATAGTATCTTCTTTTTTACGAGTACTTTTTGTGAAAATTATATATTTTTTGAATAATTTTTATAATATTTTTAATTCTATCTCTACCCAAAAAATGACTTCTCTTACTTTTGTTGTTAATAATGTTTACTGAATAGTGTTTCTTAAAAAAAAAAGCTTTCAATAATAAAAAATTTTATTATTATTAAAAAAAATAAAAATTGACAACAATAAACACAAAAATCAACAAACAATAAAAATAAAAAAATAAAAAATAAAAATAAAAAATAAAAAATAAAAAATTAACAGCGTTTTCAAACAGATTTTTAATTTACTGTCTTTTATTTTTTCTTTTTTCACTTTTTGACTTTCTTTAATGTCTAATTTTTTTACAACAAAATACATAAAAATCTTTTACAAATTGCCACTTCAGCAGGCTGTGTTGACGTATCACGTAGACTTGTTAGTACGCAGTGTCGCATCACTTGATATTATGTAAATGTATTTAATAAAAATTTAATAAAACGTAAAAAAAAAAAACTTTATGTATTACGGTATAAATAAATTATGTTTGAGTCAATTGATAATAATTATTATCAATTGATTTTTTGAATCAATTGATAATAAATTATACTTGAAGGCAATAACCAGACAATAATTTTTTTTTAGATAATAATTATGTTTGAACCGATAGATAAATAAATTATGATTGAATCAATTGATAACGTTATTCCAAAAAAAACAAACATCTATCCATCCATCCTTTGACGCTGAATTTTCAAACTCTGTAATGACTACCTAGTCGCAATCCTAAATCAATAATCAACTATTTAAGTTAGAATAAACAACATAAACATTCGTATTACGGTATAAGCAATGATGCAATTAAATGGCCACCTTGATATGGCCACCTTGATTTGGGACCCTAACTATTACCTACGTACGACCAATTCAGTACCAGAAGGCAGTTTCTCACGCATCTCAGCTGCCAAATTCTCCAGCACATCTCGAGAAACTGATTTTGCAACATTTAGAACAAGCTTATCGAGTGATCCAGCAATAGACAGCAAGTGCTGAGCAAGTTCCAATTGATTTCTAGACCCCAAAACATGTTTTAGCTCCACCACCTTAAGATGCGGGTGAGTTTCTTTTGCGGCCTCCTCTAGCCTTCTTCGGTTGATTTCATACGTGAGATTTCTAATTTTTGCCGATTTAGGCGCTCCCAACTTCACCTTGTAACATTCAAATACAAACTGGCAGGAAGAAACATAATCAACCTCCTCATAACATAAATATTAAAAGGACTGCGGTTTTACATAGAAAATGGAGAATTAAAAGAAAGCTTCAGCATGCCAATGATGTGGCAAGTTTGAATGCAATGCAATATATGGATATATAAAATATTTGGACTTGTTAGCTACTTTTTCAGTGGCTTCCTAATTTTACGATTTCCTGTTGTAAACATCTTATGCTGACCCTAAAACTATTCTATACAGTAATGGACTGTTGCAGAAACTACCATGTACTTCTCTTCTTGATTATTTCCTTATCCAGTTTGGCCATGTAATCAAAAGGTCCAGCCTAATGCACAGGGGAACCAAAAAACAAACATAACTAATTCGGTTGCACAATCAAAAAACTGTGGCAGGAATTAAATTATCTCAACATACAATGCATAAATGAGAAGTGCATATCTGAATGTCAGGTAACACAGATTCCAGCTAATAAAGAATTAAACACTAACTATGATCAGGAATAAAAAGATTGCAACCAGAGCTACAAGGGCTCAAGATGCTAGGAGCAAGGCAAACTTAGCTAGCAAAAGCCAAAAACGTCTCCTTTCCTTTCCAATATGAAAAGACACAAGCTTTGTAAATCTATTTGTGCATATTTATGTTATCAACTCAATGATTTCTACTTGTTTTTGCTTCAAAAGTACAGGAAAACTATCAAGCTATATTTAGATAGGCCAAAAATGCAGGTTATGAAACACGACATAAATTGGGCATGGCTCCATAGCACCCATGTTATGTGAAACAATTATCAGCGTCGCAAGGATGGGGTTTACCCACCTCTACTGAAAGTTTACGCAAGAAGGGAGCCGCTTTTACCAAAATAGTGGGCCAAAGGAGGCACACACCACCATCTGTACCGATAAAAACTTCAAGATGCTCCAGATTGCTAAATGTAGGGACTTCTAGGGGTAAGAAAACACTTTTTTTGACAATCTAGAGAACAAGAGAAGATAGAACAAACTGCAGTTAGAGATAAATGTAGATAGGGATGGAATACAACACACCATGGTTTAAAATACCTCCTCAGACATTTCCAGCGTAAGTTTCTTTAATTGGGAGAGAAGGCTCGAGTGCAGGGAAAGTCTCTGTAAAAAGATCTCACAATGTTCCAAACCAATAGACAATTGTGATAGAAGAGGAACATTCTCTAACGACAATGTAATCTTTGGTCCCATGAACACCAATAACTCGAGATTTGATTTAGAGACCACAAGCCTTTTCATACCTTTGCAGACAATCATTACCAGCGACTTCAACCTGTGGGCTTGGCATGGAACATTCAGACCAACTAGATTATTTGTTTGCAACACTCTAAACTCTTCAAGGAAGGGACTGTTAGAAAGCAAATACTCAAGAGCCTCTTGGTTGGTATCAAGAGCAACCAAATGAATGATTCTCAAGTTGAAAATCCCAGTACAAAGATTATTCGTAGGGGGCAAAGTTGAAAGTTGCTTCTTAAGTGTCTCTGCACTAGGAAAGGCAGACTGATGCGAACCACCACCACCAAGATACAAAAAGAGTTCTTGCACTCCCTTTCTGAAGGCAAACTGAAGCCAGCCATTAACTATAGAAGAACAACTAGAGTCCATACGAAAACCAATGGAGAAGTAATCCACAGTTGGAATGTGATGCAATTCTAAGCAGCGATTAACTTTTTGCACAAACCGCTGCCTTGACTCTTTACTCGCTGAACTATCTCTATCTTTGAGGCCCTCTAAATCATCTTGATAAAACATCAAGCCAGGGCTACATTTCCACATATTCTCCCATCGACGCGAAAGGACACTGGTTCGAGCAGCTTCTAGAAAACACAACTTCGACAATATGAGAACAACAATCTCATCTGGAAATCGGCTGAAAAGATCCTCCTTTCCCTCCTCCTCATCCTCCTCTAAATTAAGGTTAAGTCTTCTCTTACAACGCTGTGTGTTTGTGTGTGTGTGTGTGTCAAAATCAAATATTAAAAAGGCACAATAACAACACCAGGTAATAAATAACGTAAGTCTGCAACTAAAACCAAGCAGATAAAAATAAAAATAAAAAAAAACAAACAAAAAAGGAAAAGAAAACCCCAAAACCCGAAACATTTTTGATGTAAAAATAAAACATTCAGAACTAAATTTTTTTTTTTCACATACCTTGTCCAACACAAAATTTGAACTTGCTCCCATCTGATTCTGATCTGATTATATAATTAAATTAATTGACCTGATCTTGTTAGAAAAAAAAAAAATCAACGAATCAATCTAGGGATATATGCAATTCAAGCACTTAGGCAAAGAAAATAAACACATTTTTTAGATATTAGAATATAAATATAATTTAGAGGTAGAACAGACCTAAGCTTGCAGCGGTCCAGGCGAGGAGGTTCTTCGCAGGCAGAGAGAGAGAGAGGGAGAACGACGAACGAAGGATGGAAAGAGGTTCGTCTTAATTGAGTAACTTCTGTTCAGAGAGTCTAATAAGCAAGATAAATAAATACCCTAAGGGATAAGGATTTTTTTAGTCCTAAATCTTTAGATTTTTTTACGTTTAAGTCCTAAACCTTTTTAACATTTCATTTGAGTCCTAAACTTTTTGATTTTTTACCAAATTAGTCCCTCTGTTTAACAAAAGTGATCAATCTATTAAAAAATAATTTTAACTTTAAAAAAATTATTTAAAAAAGATTAAATATATGAATTGAATGTCTTTTTTATAAAAAAATATACATGTTGCCTATTTAATTCGTATATTTGTTGATTAAAAAAATATTTAATATGCATATTTTGTTGATGAAAAAAATATTTAACTCATGTATTTAAGCTTTTTTAAATAATTTTTATTAAATTAAACTCACTTATTAATAGATTGACTAGTTTTCGTAATTTAAAGGACTGATATAGTAAAAAATTAAAAGATTTAGGACTCAAATGAAATGTTAAAAAAGTTTAGGACTCAAACGTAAAAAAATTTAAAGGTTTAGGATCTTAAAAATATTTATCCCAATACCCTAATTCCATGAACCGACGCGGACACGAAAACAGATATGAAACACAAATACCACCGACACTATACAGAGAGGAGACGCAATAACTTTTGCAAAATTAGGATAATAATACGATGTAAATTGGGTAATAAAATATTATATATATATATATACATATATATATATATATATATATATATATTAAATTTTGATATTTTTTACTCTAATTTAGAATAATTATTACAGTATTTTATATCCTAAGAATTTTAAAAGAATATATATATATATATATAAGTATACACACACGTAACATAATATTTAAAAAGTTAATTTTATATGCAGAATATTATTTTCTTAAAACATATGCTTTTTGGTCCTTATTGTATTTGGAATTAAAAGAGAGAGAGAGAGAAAGTAAAATTAAGACAAACAATACAATTAGATTACTAGAATCAAATAGGTCTTAAATTTTCATTGAAAAAAAAAATTAATAGTGGGAAACAGGGTAAAAGCATAGTAATCAAAATCAGACTGGACCGGTCGGTTCAACCGATTGGACCGGTGACCGATCCTAAATCCGGTCCCATTTAGGCCTAAAAATGGGGAAGTGACCGGACTGGTTAAAATCGGTAAAAAATCGAACTGGTTAAACTGGTTCAATTCCAACTAAAAAATTTTAAATTAAAATTTGACACTAAATTTTATGTAAATTACAATTTGAGCTCTAATTTAACTAAAAATTTTAATTTAGTCCTAAACTTATTAAAACTTTTAATTTAATCCTTAAAACTAAAAAAATTAATATTTAATCACTACATATAAATATTATTTTTTTAATTACTTTTTATAAATATATATTATTAAATACCAGTTCAAATACTGATTCAACCTTGACTCACTAATATTTTCAGTTCGATAACCGATTCGGTTTTAATAACCTTGGGTAAAAGAGACAACACAAGGAAGAGAGGGAGAACGAGGAGATAGGGGAACTGGTAAAGAGACGGAAAGAGAGGGACGAGAGAGAAATGAGTGTATTTTTTTTATATTTTTTAATAAAAATAATTAAAATTTATTTAAATCTTGTCAATAATTAGCTTAAAAATTAATTAAAATTTTAAAATAGCAAGTCATCATTAATTTATAACGTCACATGATGATGAATTTTATATGAGGTGGTAGTCAGTCCCCACCATGTCAAAGGACTCAGCGACCACGTTAATAAACTTAACAATAAACTTAAAAGTTGGGTTGATTTAGTTTAATAAAAGTAACGTCGCACAGGATAATTTAAAAAAAAAAACGTTACAGTCAAAAATTAAGAAGAGGGTCATTACATGGGCATACTGCAACGCCCAACGCCATCCAAACTGCAAGTAGACTGTGGGTCCCACGATTAAAAAAATATTATTAATGTAGTAAAAGAAACAGGATGTAGCAAACGTGGTGTTTTACATTTGCAAATTTGAAATTCAAATTCGATAGAGGAGTGTCGGAATATCTGTTAATTTATTTTATTATTATTTTTTAAATTAAAAGAATGGAGAAGAAAACTTAATCCTTTTAGATTTTTCTCTCAGTCGGCCACCCACGCCTCATCCCATCTTTTTTCCTTGAGCTTCTTTTTTCTTATCCGCAGAAACCATTCAAATTACCCCAATAATTTCAGATGATTGCATGAAATCCGAAGGTCCGAACTTGATTTTACTATTATTATTGTTGGTTTTCTTCAATTAAAGCCAATCGTCGCTGCCACCACCACTGGCTTCTTTCTTGACCTCATTGTCTTCAATAGCAGAATCCGGCCAAAAACAACGGCCGGAGCGAAGAACAGAGGCGACACCGCCATCAACACCGCCTTTGAGGAACCCAAACGCTTGGGTGCTCTGACGCAAACCCGTCGATGGCATTTTCGCAAAAATCTTCAATTTTTGTGACTTTCCCTATTTGAAAAGATTTTGATTTTTATTGTTGTTTTCATTTTTCCTTAATTACAGTTGAGTTTTATTTTCTTAGGCTCTTATTGGGGACTATGTTTATTTTTCAGCATTAAGGTGAAGCGATGGTAGAAGGAAACTGCCACTGAAATTGATTGGGCTGCTGTGTTTTCTTCGACCAATGCAGCCATATATGGGTGAAGCACAGTCCACGGTGTGAAGATATCAATTTTGAAGTTGAATTTTTTTTGACTTGGTAAGGCGTTTATATCCCGTGATCACGAATTTTGAAGCTCAACAAAGTTGAATTTTCTTTGAATTTTTTGATTGGTAGCACGTGATCGCGATTTGAAGCATTGTTGTATGATAAAATTTAGAGCTTTTGGGGGGAAGGGTTCTCTACATTTGTGGCTCGGTAAGGCGTATATAATCCGCTGAGATATGGAATTTCACAATATGAGTGCTAGAAAGTGCAAATTATTGAGATCTTAAGTTTGTTCGTTGACCTTCTAAAAAAAAGAAAAAAAAAATTTGTTCGTTGACTGGTTATGCTCTTGAACAATTCAAGACCTCTGTCGTTAGTAGTGAGTACCTATTAGGCTATTTCCCTCTCGTTTGTTTATTTTTCAGCTTTAGAATTTGGAATTTTATTTTGCTATATTTTTCTCTCTTTTTTTCCTAACATTTGATTAGTTTTCATTGCGACTGATTTGTTACTCTGAAGTGTAATCCAAGTTTTAGTGTTCGGGTGTTTACTCAATTGTTGAATCACATGCACTCCCAGTTCAGATCTCTTAATGGCTTTTTTCTCAGGAAACTTATTGATTTGCATTAGTTCAATAATGCGAGGCACTTTGTGTGAACATGAAATTATTATTAAGACAAAGTTTGGTTTAGACAATGTTGTATATTTTGTGAAACTTAAACATTTCAAATCTATGTCTGTCAATGGACATTTGCATATATGAAAAAACTGACACTTGGACAGCATCATTATTTTGGGTTTCATGCTTGTTGACATTCTAGTTGCTTGATCAAAATAAATAAACGAATGACTACTCCTTTTGATATTGAGGTTCAGCATACCCACATGACCGATACTGCTGTTGCAGATAATGTTGTTGTGGGTTTTCTAGTAAACACCCAACACTAGCTTTTCCCTTCTTTTGATTCTAGGTATATTTTAGATGATTTAATGCCCAACAAATATTTCCTCAATCTTCTGTTTCTTTATACAGATTGTCATCATTGGAGAAGATAGGGAAGTGTGGTCATGTATATGGACTGTGTTTACAATAGTATGTAAAGTATTTTGTAATTTTGTGGGGATGTGCCTTTCTCCTGACTATTGGTGAGAGGGCAATTGCATATTCTTAAATGGTAGTGCTAATTGATGTTTTCTCAGCCACAACTGCAGATGGTTGGTAGATAAAATGAGTAAAAGTTTACCCAAGGCAAGTTTGAGAGTTTCTCGATAGAGCAGTTTTTCCAGAACTTTTGTTTTCACATACCTTCAGTACTGTGCAAACCTGCATTATTTTATTTAATTATTTTTCATTGTAAACGGATCATGGTTTTGATTAGTTTTGCATATGGCCATCAAGAACTAGAATTTTTGGTGGAGGCCAAGAATAGAGAGAACTGCTTGGACAATTTTCGAAAGTTATCTCCTCATATTGCTAACTATGTTTATGCACCGAAGGTGCATTAGAATTTTAAAGTACATCAAAGTTGTTAATCATGGAGTTTATGGATGATGCACAAGTAAATAATGTAAAGGGCCAAGTTCTCAGAGATGGTCCTGTGTTTAAGCATCTCCATCATGTTGGAATTCATCTCATATTCATGTTTGGTTGATTAATGGGATCATATGTAGCCGTTGTTGCTTTCTTTTGGAACTAAAAAAAAATTACTTTCATTTGGAAGTTTTACATGGTTTTACTGGTTGCTTTAGTTTTCCAATGATATAGTTTGCATATAAAAACTCATGTGATTCTAGACTTGGGAAAAATGTCAGGTTTACCAGTTTATTTGTTAGAGGCATTGTGCTATCAGACGGTAAAGAACCGAAGCTTTTTCCTTTAAAAAAAGGGCATTGGTACAAATCCTGAAATTTTTTGCCATATTTTTTACCCAAATGCAATAGGTCTACATTTTTTAGCAACTATAGTAATATTTTCTGCAACCAAAAAAAAAAACAAGTTGTGCTTCTTTTTTTTTGTTGTAGAAAGTATAACTGTAGTTGCAGATAATCAAAGACTTGTTACATCTGAGCAAAAAATTGGGTAAAGAAAAATTCGGGTAATGTACTTTTTCTTATCCTTATCTATATTTTCATGTAATTTATTATGTTTAATTATTTTATTTCGGTCATAAAACCTAATGCAATTGCATTTGTTTCACGTAGGCTCTATTGTGCTATTTCCATACTCAGAGAGATATTTCATAATAAAGTATTAATTGTGCTACTTTGAAAAAATTTACATTTACTTATATGTGCACGAAATGCAAAAAAGTTTACATTTTCTTTTATTGCAGTGAGTTCTTGTCAATCCTAGAGAAGATGCATACAAGAGAGTGTGCAATTCAGCTGCGCTTATCTATGCTCAATGATTTCTATTTTTAGCTTTGTTATTGGGAAGATGTTCGCTGGTGCTATCTTTTATAAGCTACTGGCTGGTATTCAATAAAATATTATTTGATTATGTGCATGGGCCTGTAAACTCAATCAGAAAATGGGAAGACTGAACTTTGGTGCTCAAGTGAGGATCTCTTGTAGTATATATGCTCTTCTTCCTTAAGGATTAGATTTCTGATGAGAGCATAATTTTTTTCTTGGTTGTCAATACCTAAAAGAAAATAAAAGTTATTGATTCTTCACTTGATGCTAACTCGATGGTCACTAGAACAAAGACTAGATGTGAATGTACAATTTAAAAGCAGAAAAAGAATTTAAATGCTCATCATGTAAATTGGATATTGAAACTATGAAATTCCGTACTTATAAAATGGTTGTTAAAATTGCGATTTAAATCGTAAGATTATATCTTAAAACATAGAGTGTGCACATTTCATAAAATTTGTTACAAAACTTTTTTCTTCCTTTTAATTTTTTTAAAACAATACAAAAAATATTTTAAATTTGTAATGGGTGTGTACGCCTTTTGGTATGAAAATTTTTTAAAAAAAATTAATTTTTTTTTATTAGACTCGGTATATTTGGTGCACCTAACATTTCTATTTTGTAAAAGCATCAAATGCATCACAAAGTAATTTTATGGCATCATAAACTTATGGAGAAAATGTTGAAGAAGTGTCAAGTACATGTGCGAATTGTGATAAACATATAATTTTGTGTGCCGTTGAACACTATGGATTAGTAATCAAAATAACATATTTGAATTGTCCATATATATGGTTATGCTTGAATTTTAATCTAAAAAATTTATGGAATGCTTAAAATTTAAAGATTACATTTTAATTGATATTTTTCACTTTTTTTTTTAATTTTAATAGAATCTACGATTTTAAGATTCGATCATTTGATTCGATTCTAACAGTCCCAAAATGATCTTAAGCAGAATCTCGATTTTAACAACCTTCCTTATGAGTAGTATATATTCAAAAGAAAATTGTTATTTTAGGATCATTGTGATGGATTCCTATAAGTTAATTATAATCTTTTTATCTTATTCAATATAATTTTCTCACAAAAAATAATAAAAAAAACCATTTTAGAATAACATTTGCACAAAACCTTAAAAATAAATATAGAATAACTCTGCGCGTATACGACTAGTTGTGGTAATTGGCCTCTGCATTCATACTGCCCCAAACTTTCTAGTTGACGCAATAAAGTATGTGGTAATTTATTGGAACATTTTTTTTCTATAAATTTATAAATTAAATTGAAGTGATACTCAAATTTTAACCAAGTAAAGAGACAATGATATTTGGCTAACGCAATACGAAAAATTTAAGTGGACGAAAAAAAAAATGACGCGAAAAAGACAGTAAACTTTTTTTGTGCAACCAATTGATTTATTTGTACAACCAAACACTGAATTATTGCAATAAAATTTGAAAGTATTTTTTCATCTATTTTTTTATTGCAGAAATTAAGTGTCTTGTTGCACAAATAAACTAGTTAGTTGCACAAAAGAATTTTTTCATCTTGTTCACGTCTTCTTTTTTCGGTCCATCTAATCAAACTCAATGTGATATAGTAATATTAATTTGTTCAAACTTATCTAGTCATGTGTTAGGCTATTTATATAGACTGATTAATAATGAATTGCTATAAATTTCTTAATTTGTAAAACAGAAGGATAATTTACTGAAACTTTATTCTTTTATAAATTTTATCAAATTGACTTATTTAATTTTAACCATGGTTAATTGCAATCGACTTCTTAATTTGAGCAAGAAACTAGGCTACTTGAATTTTATTAAGGAAAAAATGTACATATTGGACATGAGAAGAGCCTAAGATCGTGTAATAGTATGTTACAAGAAAAGCACAAATTTGTTGCACAAACAAAAATATGATTTCAGTTTTCAAACATTGTCTATTCAACAAAATTGCTTTGATTGAATACGTGAATGAATCAGTATGTTCTAATGAAAGCAACTTTGTTGAATAGAAAATAATTTTGTAGCACGAATTTATAAGTTTATTAAAATTTATTATTAATGATTCTCTATTTTAGGTGAACTAATATCACTTTCTTGCCACCCTATGAATTAGTATCATGTAATTAGTTAAACCTAATCAGGTACATCCACACACAAACAATGTGCATCAAGTGAAATGGAGCATACAATCAGAAATTTTGGTGTTCAAATCAGAATTTTAATTTTTATAAAAATAAATCCTACAAAAATATTAAAAGTTCAATGGAGCATATTAAATTTACAACAAGATTGACAGAATAAGTAACAAATTACAAAATCATAGGCAAAATCATAGGCAAATTCATTATCAAACTGTTGCACATCTAAATAATTTAATTGCATATTTGATAGTTATTGTTGCACATTTATTGAATCGATGAGAATTAAGCAAAATTTTATTCAAGAACATGTTTTGCTTAAAGTATGATTATAGAGACATGACATGAGTTATAAATAAGAACTTAATATTGATTCGACAATGAGTATAAACATAATTTTGGGGGAAGTATTTGTTAATTTGCAAATAAGGTCATTGAAAAGTCACTATTGTAAAAAACATTAGTAACATCACAAGGTAACTACAATTTTGACTACTTACGCAGTACTAAGTCAACAATCTTGTCATTTTCCATAACATAAAAAGTTTATAATGAGATGATTTGGTTAGACAAAATCTATATTGTGGATTTAAACTTCAAAGACTAATTTTTTCCTTGTTTTTTCCTAGCATTATCCCCTGAAAGTCTGATTAAATTAGCAACAAGTCTGATTGCTTGAGTAACAAGCTATAAACTCTTATGGAATGCACTAACTTACTCGTTTCACTTTGATATCAGTCTTATTTCACATCCAATAGAAATTATTGTACATCTAGTGAATTCTACATGAAAATTTATCTAATTTATTTCTTGGACAATTTGTTGCTTATTTTGTCCTTTTTGTTGCACATCATATTGTGATTATTTCATATAGTACTCTATTTACTTTTAAAATTTGCTATTTTGAATTTTGCTTTTGTTCTTTTATTAGATAACTAAAAAATGACCAATAATTAATTTGAACATAAAAATGTACTTTCTTAATTTTCGTCCTTAATTTGTTAGTAGACCCCAAAAAATAAAAATTATAAACTATTTTAAGATTTCACTTTCCTATGCATAAGAATAATGTTTCCAAGAGACAAATGTCTAAGAGAGCTTATATAGAAACATATTCTGTAAGTAATTTTGTTTTGATGTTATGTAAGGCCTATGATTATACAAAACAAGTATTTCCATTCTCAAGCATGTTGTATAAATCTCATCCAATCAATTGAGTTTTAATTAAACAATATTAAAAGGTTTGTTGGAATAAGCTTGTAATTTATTGGAAGATAACTATTCTTTTACGAATTCAATTGAGGCAACTTACTTAATTTTGATCAAGCATAAAGATAATAATTCTTAGTAAAGGCAAAAAAATGATGTTGATTTGCTTAAAATTTTTTACCCACATGCCAAATTAGCTACGGAGAGTTGTTAATAGCAATTTCAGCATATTTCTTAATTTGTACAACAAACTGATAATTATTAGAACATACTTGTTCTTTTCTAAATTCAATAGAAGCAATTTTTTTTAATTTTAACTAAGTAGAAAAATAATGATACTTGGCTAAAGTAAGATAATGATATTAATTTTTTCAAACTTATTGATTATTATATCATGTTGTTTATTGAGAGTGATTGATAATGAATTGCAATATTTCGCTTAATTTGTAATGGTAATTTTTTGGAACTTATCCCTTTTTTTTGCAAATTTTATTGGTGCGACTCATTTAATTTTAACCATAATGAATTGTTATAAACTTCCTAATTATAAACTTTTTAAATTTAATCATGTTTATTTTTTCTCAAAAAAAATCATATTTATTTGATAATTTTAAATTCAAGCAGAAAACAATTTGTGCAAGAAAAATTTTTTTAAAAAATCTCAAATTGTCATCTTTTTATAATTAGGAGCCAACTTAATTTTTCCCAAACTCGCAACTACAATTGCAAACGAGTCGAAATGAGCCGAATTTTTTTAGACTCAAGTGTCGATCAGTTTATTAAACGGGGTTAAAAATAAGACTCTATGTAAGTATCATTTAAGAACTTACTGAGCTCAAGTCTAGCTTTTGAACTTTTAACAAACTGAATCATTTAATTTTATAATATTAACAAAATAATCAAAATTAAAAAATTTTATTATTATACATAAAATAAAAGATCAACAAATGTGTATTTAAATAAATTAACGTATTAAAAATATATATTTAATTTTAATGTATAAATATAAATATATGTAACATATAATTTTAAAAAAGAGTATAATGAAATTATTTTTATAACATATTAAATGTGTTTACACAAAACAAATTTTTAAACGAATTGTTAGCGAATCTAATCAAGTCGAGCTTGCCTTTACTCAGATTTAGTTCGTTTATTAACGGAGTTTTAAATTTAAGTTCGTGACTACTCATTTAATTAAATAAACGAGTTCAAGTCCAACCACTGAATTTTTAACGAACGTATCAACTCACTTATAGTCTTGTTGGCAGTGCTAGTATCTTATAGATTTTTTCGGTTTCCATCTATTTTGTAATGCACTTCACTAATTTTAGAAGAATTGCGATTTTTGGAGGTAATTTTCCCTCCTATTTTGCTGCGCTCTCAATCCATCCTGCACTTTTGTTTTTATTTTTTTATTCACCTAGTTGCTAATGAACCATTTTTTTATTTGCCTGCCAGCTCAGATTGGAATAGACAACGATTTTGTGGCACAAATTTATAAGTTTATTGAAATTCACTATTAATGATTCTCTATTTTAGGCGAACTAATATCACTTTCTTGTCATCCCGTGGATTAGTGTCATGTAATTTGTTAAACTTAATTAGGTACATTTACACACAAACGATGTGTATCAAGAGATATATTCTTTACAATAAAAAATTGTAGTGTTTATATTAGAATTTTAATTTTTATACAATAAATCCTACAAAAATATTAAAAGTGCAATGAAGTACATTAAATTTGCAACAAGATTGACAGAATAAGTAACAAATTACAAAATCGTAGGCAAATTCATTATCAAACTGTTGCACATCTAAACAATTTAGTTGCACATTTGATAGTTATTGTTGCACATTTATTGAATCAATGAGAATTAAACAAAATTTTATTCAAGAACATATTTGACCTGAAGTATGATTATTAAGACACAACATGAGTCATAAATGAGAACTTAATATTGATTCAACAATGAGTATAAACATAATTTTGGAAAAGTATTTGTTAATTTGCAAATAAGGTAATTGAACAGTCACCACAGTAAACAACATTAGTAACATTATAAGGTAACTACAATTCTGACTACTTATATAGTACTAAGTCAACAACCTTGTCATTTTCCTTAACGTAAAAAGTTTATAATAAGATGATTTGGTTAGACAAAATCTATATTGTGAATTTAAACTTCAAAGGCTAATTTTTCGTAGCACTATCCCTTAAATGTTGATTCGATTTGCAATAAGTCTAATTAAATTTGCAACAAAACTAACTGATTGAATAACAAGTTATAAACTCTTACGAAATGCACTAATCTACTTGTTTCACTTTAATATCAATCTTATTGCACATCCAATAGAAATTGTTGTGCATCCAGTAGAAATTGTTGTGCATCCAGTGAATTCTACATGAAAATTTGTCTAATTTGTTTTGTGGACAATTTGTTACTTATTTCGTACTTTTTATTGCACATCATATTTTGATTATTTCATATAGTATTCTATCTACTACTAAAATTTGTTATTTTGAATTTTGCTTTTGTTCTTTTATTAGATAACTAAAAAATGACAAATAATTAATTTTGAACATAAAAATATACTTTCTTAACTTTTGTCCTTAATTTGTTGGGCGGACCTCAAAAAATAAAAATTATAAACCATTTTGAGATTTCCATTTTCTACACATAAGAACAATGTTTCCATGAGACGAATGTCTAAGGGAGCTTATATAGAAATATATTCTGTAAGTAACTTTGTTTTGATGTTATATAAGGCCTATGATTGTACAAAACAAGTGTTTCCATTTTCAAGCATGTTGTATAAATCTCATCCAATCAATTGAGTTTTAATTAAACAATATTACAAGTTTTGTTAAAATAAGCTAGTAATTGAATAGAACATAACTATTCTTCTACAAATTCAATTGAAGCAACTTGCTTAATTTTGATCAAGTATAAAGATAATAATTCTTAGTATGTTGATTTGCCTAAAATTTTTTAATATGCCAAATTATCTATAGAGAGTCGTTAATAACAATTGCAACAGATTTCTTAATTTGTGCAATAAACTGATAATTATTAGAGTATACTTGTTCTTTTACAAATTCAATAGAAGCAATTTCTTTAATTTTAACTAAGTTGAAATATAATGATGCTTATTGAAACAAAATGATAATTTATAGGAACTGAACTCTTTTTTTTTTGTTATAAATTTTATCTGTATGACTTATTTAATTTTAATCTTAGTGAATTGCTATAAATTTCCTAATTATAAACTTCTCAAATTTAATCATGTTTATTTGATAATGTTAAATTCATGCAGAAAACAATTCATGCAAAAAAATTTTTTTAAAAAAATCTCACTTTGTCAAATTTTTATAATTAGAAGCCAACAAATTCTTTCCCAAACTCACAGTTAGGCTACAAGCAAGTCGAGTCGAACCGAGTTTTACCAAATTCAGGTGTTGACTCGTTTATTAAACGAGTCTAAAAATGATACTCAATGTCAGTATGATTTAAAAATGAGCTAAGCTCGAGTGGAGCCTGATATTTTCGGGCTAAGCTTTCAAACTTTTAACATACTATGTTATTTAATTTTATAATATTAACAAAATAATTAAAATTTTAAAATGCTATTATTAGACATAAAATAAAAGAACAACAAAGGTTTATTTAAATAAAATTAACTAATTCAAAATAAATATTTAATTTTAATTTATAATATAAATATATGCAACATATAATTTTAAAAATGAGTATATTGAAATTATTTTTTATAATATATTAAATGAGTTAATATAGAGAAATTTTTAAACGAGTTGCTCACCAGCCTAATTGAGCCGAGTCTATTTTTAGTCAAGTTTAATTTGTGTTTTAAATGAGTTTTAAATTTATGTTGTACTAAACGTTGAGTATTACTCATTTAATTAAATAAATGAGTTCGAGTTGAATTACCGAATTTTTAATAAACATGTTAATTCACTTATAAACTTACTTGCATTGATAACACGCTTCCTGAATTTTATCCTGCTACTCTACCGATTTTTGGCAGATTTTTTCCCACCTTCTTTCAGCTGACATTTTCGGCCTCTCTCTCCCGCTTATTCTTTCTTATTATTTTATTAGCTTTTACGTACTTACTCTCTTGTTTTATTAACTTTTATGTACTTATCATTTTCTTGTTTGTCCCTGCCATGTCAGATTGGAAAAATGTATGACCCAAGGGTTTGGCCATAAACATTTTCCGAATTAAGAAATACAGAAAATTTTTTAAGTGAAATTGATTAGTAATAAAGTAAATACCTTCCTTTTTTATCGAAAAAGAAAGTACATACTTTTTTTTTTATCTAAGAACGTACGTATCTTTCTTTGGTTAAGAAAATACATACTTTGTTTATTGGTTTATGAAAGTACGTACTTTAGAGATTCCTTTTTGTTTTTTTTTTAAAAAAAATGAGAAGATAAATATGGTGCCTCACAATCCCGTCAGAGAGTATTGCCTTTATTCTCAAAATAATATTTGAACTATCTTGATAGTTATAATATAACGCAGCGTCACAAAAGGGAGAAATATATTTAGCACCACTAAATATCCTAATAACCTTCGAAACTAAAACCTTAAATTTAAAAATATTTTACGTTTACCATTAAATCACAACGATTAGTGGTATAAACTCTTTTGTTCTTAGACGGAGTAGATACCAGCTTATGCCCAAAACAACCAACTATCTAGAAATCAGAAATCATGTGAGGGCCTGCCAAAACCATAGTTATTAAACCCGGCCCAGCCCGGCCGGTCGGACCGGTGGCCCAGTGACTCGGGCAGTAGGCCGGGCCGGGTAGAGTAAATAGTAACCGGGTCATGCACACTTGCCATTGTTTCTATTAATAGCTTTTAATCAAACAAAGCTACATCCTGCACGTTAGCCTAGTTGGCTGGACTATGGGCCTTCTTTCCCCTAGCCACAAGTTCGATGCTCAATAGGTGCTTTTATGTTTTTTTTTTCTAAATACTTTTTTTTTTGGTAAAACTTCTTTACATTTCTTTTTTTCTCTTTTTAAGTTTCAAGTTTTTTTTTAAGCCAAATGCTTCTTTTCTTTTTCTTTTTTCTTTTTTTCTCTTTTTGAGTTCTAAAATTTTTCAATTTAACTTTTTAAATAGTGAGACTCGTACACTTAATTATTTTTTAATTTAATTTCATTTATTTTTAAAAGTATTTGAATAAAATTTTCTTATTCTTATACATTTTTATATAGTATGCAAAAGAATTATTTTTTCTATACTCACAAAAATTCTATAGTTTAATCACATGAGAGATAAATTATTAAATGATTGAATTATCATTTTTAAAAAAAAGACATTTAATTACATACAAAAAATAAAAAAATAGTTTTAAAGTATTAAGTTTTACGAGATATAATTATAATATTTATTATGTAAAATAATTAATAATATTTTTTATTTTTCATCGCATAAATTTTTATTATTGTTATAAATATAAATATAAAATTTGTTCCCCTAAAATTTTTTTTAGTTTCGTCCCTGACAACAATTTATCATTGTTCATATATTAAATAACATGTTGCAACTGACACCTAAAAAAAGAGTTCTTTAAGAATTTTTATTAAAATTTTATTTTGTATAAACTATTTTTTAATTTTTAGAAGTACAATTATTGTGTTACATTGTATGAAAAACTTATATATCTATTTGATATATTTCTCTTATTAAGATATAATTAATAATATGGTTTCTTACTATATAATAATAAATATTATTATAAACATTGACCCGACTGGGTCAACCAATGACCCACTGGTTGAACCAATGACCCATTGACCCAGTCTTCTCTCCGAGTCAACGTCCGGGTCGGTTTTCATAACTATGGCCAAAACTCAGGAAACTAGCAACTTTACATGCCCAACATATCCACTGATGTCATGTAACAGTCCGGTTGGTGAGGCCAAGGCCATTACAGGCTGTCCCATCATCGCTAGGAAAGCAGATTCAAATAGCCCATTACAACCAATTTTGATCTAGTGACATTAAAAGTCAGTTCTCTTTTGACAAAAAAAAAAAAGTTATTTCTTTTTTTTTTTAATTAAAAAAATATACATTACTATCGTATACGTAATTGTATATGTGGGTTAAAATTAGAGTTATTATTACTGTCTTTATTCAACCGATCCTACGGGATGGATCTATCATCTGAGTATTGTTATATTCGAGCGTGATTCTTCTAAATTGACCACACACTAAACGAATCTTGAACCCTCATCAGCATGCATTCTATTTGTTGCTAGGCATCTGAGGGCATTACCTCCAACTTGTGTAGACAGGGACTCGAACCCAGATAATGAGTAAAGAAAACATGCTAAATTACTATTAGACAGTCGACTCGATCGATAAAATTATCTGTTAAAGTATACTAAAATGATTTTAAATTTTAATATTATAGCCTTAAACTTAAGACAAAAAATTAAATAAATAGCCTATATCAACCATTACAGTCGGTTTGGTTTTTAGTACAGGGTGAGGAAAATAAACGTTTTTTCTTATGAGCCCACCAATAATTTTTGGTCAGAAAAATAAAAAAAGTAAACTAATTAACTGTAAATTTATGAATTTGTCCTTCTAATATAGGAGGGATTTTGTCTTTTTCTAGACAAATAGTTAAAAAGGCAAAATTGTTCTTCAGTATATATAATTTTTTTTCTTAACTTTTTTATTATATTAAAAATAATAATTTTATTTTTTCACTATTTTTTTCTCACTTAATTCTAACTTATTTAAATAACTTTTTTTTTGATACATTTTTTTCTCATCACTTTCTTACCTCTTACTTTCTTTCAAATCTAAACCCACTAATAATTTCTCTAGTCAAATTAACGAAATTTCGACAGAAGGTCTGGATCCTCAAAAGCGGAAATGACAGGAGTGCGTGGAAAGTACAGAAGCTGTATAGCAATTAACTAGGTTGCACAGACACGGATACGGCGACACGGATATGGCGGACACAGATACGGCGACACGTCAATTTTAAAAAAATTAGGACACGGACACGGTATAGACACGCATTTATATATATATATATATATATATATATATATATATATATATATATTTAAAATAAAATATAAATTATAACTTCAAATATAACATATATAAATTTAATTTTTATTAAAATAAATCTTATAAAATATATTTTTAAGTATATTTAAGATCTCACAATACATATTAAATAATAAATATTAATCAAAAACGATAACTTTAAAAAAAATTTAAATCTTTCCCAATTCCCACTCTCATTCATTTGAATTTAAAAAAAAAAAAAAAGAGAGGCAGTGACAAGCCGAGGCCATCCCTTTTCATTTTTTTACTTTTCTTTTTCTTAGCCGTGTCCGCGTGTCCTCAGCGTGTCCGAGCCGTGTCCCATTTTTTTTTTTCAAATTTTTTTTTGGCGGACACTTTTTGGCATGTCAGACACGTGTCCGTGCCGTGTCCATGTCCGAGAAGTGTCCGACACGGACACTTCCTTAAAATAGGCGTGTCCGTGTATCCTTGGCAATTAGCTAGTGCAAATTGAGATTTTAGATCCTCAGAAACAGAGGGATAAACTGCAAAAAAAATTTAATTACATGCAATCATTTTTTTTTTCCTTTCATAAATCTCCCAATTTCACTACAAAAGGCATGCCTTTAATCAAACGAATCATAAGATGCTACACAGAATAATACACATGCATCAACAAAATATTTCATTTATTGCCAGAGGAACGCCCCATAACTATTAACTGATAACTAAATTTTGCACAAGGATGACGCGACACAACACACATCCCTCCAAGAGATTGCCAGAGGAAAATTCTCATGCTAATTTTAACTAATAGAATGTGATAGGTTTTAATATGTAATTCATTGTTTAATGTAACTTAATTTTTTGGTAGAATAATCTTTCTTGTTACGATATCATAGTTTTATGACGAAAAGTTATATGTTTAACATACATTATCTTTATATTTAATTTTGAATTTCAATAGATGTGTATTTTATTCGTATTTTTGTCTAACTTTCCTATGAAAAGATACATTAAATATATTTGTTGGTCATACTTAATAGCACTCTTTTTTAGCCAAAAAAAAAAGATCATTGTAGAAATGCTCGTCTCTACACTTGTAGACTAAGACTTACTTAATAGCTCATCATCTCATTGTATTTGGACAAAATGATTTATTGATAAGATAAGCGAGTATAATATAATTTTATTGGTCCAACGACTTGATATAAATTTGACCGTTGTTATTTAGAAAAACTGCAATCTCTTCTTTCTTTCGTGAAAGCCCATGGCTACCTAACCATGTCTTTTTTTTTTATTAATACCTAACCATGTCTTTAGCGTTCTTGAATTTAAGATCTGAAACTTGACTCGAAATTGTCATTCATTTCAATGCATCAAACGGGAATAAAAAATTATTCAGGTGTTCTCCCTCGAACTTACGAAAATAGAGGCTACTTGCTGAGTCTCAAGAATAACGAAAAAAAATATATGAAAATAAAAATAAGGAGCATGCTCTAAACGGAAGGTCTCTTTTCTCTTAATATAGCCCCTTATTTGAGAGGGAAGTCTGTTAGCGGCAGGCCTTGAAAGAAAAAAAAAAAAACTTACCCTGTTGGTTTCCGTCCAATTTTTCCGTCCACGTAATGAAACCATAAGGGAAACTGAAAAATATCTCGTGTTCAAAATATGTGAATATTTATGATGAAGTATATACGCATATGTCATTACTTTTAGGGTACTTAAAGTATTCTTTTAAAAGGGGGGGAATTACTCCTATTAGGCTTAGTTTTTGGATCTAATGCTTGAATTTCCCCTGACAGTCACATTTGTAGTCTACTATTTGTATATACAACTAACAATGTTTATCGCAATTTTTTTTTTTTTCAGATCCATGCCAAAATCGAGAAGCCTTAAAATTGATAATTTAAATAACTAAATATAATTTAGTAGTAATCAAGTTTAAACTCCCACTTATAAGAAAACTCTATCAACAACCGAAAATTAAAAAAAAAAATTTAAAAAAATTGAACAACGAGGTCCATGTCATTTACCTCATCATCTAACCTTCTACAATATAAAAGTGGGAAAGCACTATCAGTCAATATAAAAAGAGAAAAGGGACCAAAGTCATGGGCAAAATTTGTCAAAGCAACAGATGACAATCACAACTACTCATCATATATAATATTAAGAAAACTCTATCAACAACCGAAAATTAAAAAAAAAAAAAATTTAAAAATTGAACAACGAGGTCCATGTCATTTACCTCATCATCTAACCTTCTACAATATAAAAGTGGGAAAGCACTATCAGTCAATATAAAAAGAGAAAAGGGCCTAAAGTCATGGGCAAAATTTGTCAAAGCAACAGATGACAATCACAACTACTCATCATATATAATATAGAGGCGTGAATAAATACACAAGCAAAAAGATACAAAAAAAAAAAAAAAAATCTCCAATTGTCTATACATATCTATTTGATAGATAAATATTATTCATCCTATCCAATTTCCAACCTAAGATTCACCAAATTAATGAGACTCGTCATCTTCATCCAATTAATATCCAGTGGGGAACTCGCACTTTCCGAACCCTGCACCAGAAGATAAATTAACTATTTAGCAATTTTATTTTTTTTTACAAAAAATGCTAGGTCAAATATTGCAAATAAATACAAAGATGAACAAAATTAAAACCCTCTTTTTTAATTTGTTAAAATTGGACTTACTAATTTAAAAGAAAAAGTGATAGTAGAGCTAATGGGATATATTTATTTTTTTTAATGTGATTTTAAATAAATATAATGTTGCTATTTACTCAACTGCACAAGGTCCTAACATTCTTGTGTGGACATGAGAGAAAATAATCTTTAATGGGATATATTTATTTTTTTTAATGTGATTTTAAATAAATATAACGTTGCTATTTACTCAACTGCACAAGGTCCTAACATTCTTGTGTGGACATGAGAGAAAATAATCTTTAATGCATACTATCACACTAAGGAATTATAACTTGATTGATTCTACAGTCACATATAAAATTGAATTTTTTGAATTTAAGACCAATTGAAACCAATCAACAAAAATAATAAATATTATATAACTCGTATCACTCATGCATTATCAAATTGTAGTTATATAATAAACGACAGCTTATGACTCATCAATTATGCTCACAAACAAAAGTTTCAGCCGTCGGTTACCAATAATTATCGTCCGCTTAATATAGTCTCGATAAACAGAAATTAATGCCAATATAATCACATGGTAGGGGATTATTATTGATTTAAGTAGATTAAAATCAAAGGTTAAAATTCTGAGAAGTGGTTAGAGATCGTGTACTTACTAGGAGGTTGCGTGACCACATAAGCCGCACCACCAAAATCACACGTGCCAGCGCCACGTGCATTCTTCTGATAGTAACTGTTGAAGGCGTACGAAGCGTGGGCCTCAAGCGTATCCGGATCGTAGCACGTGGCGCTAGGCTGAATCGGACGGCAATCAGCGGCTCCCTGCCCGCAAGCATAATTCAGCGCAGCCTGTAGCTTCTCCGCCGCGGCATTCCCATTTGCCACACACCAAGTCTGGCCCGCCGTCGACGTCGACACTTCAGCGGCCACCGGAACAGGTGCCGGAACCTGGGTTTTGCTGCCATTGGCCGGCGTTGACTGCCAGCTCGCAAGCTGCTCCTGTGTGAACGGAACACTGTAAACTTTCTGCTCATTAGGATAAAACAGCCCGTAATTTCTCTCTGATGTGGGCCCCGGTTTTTGATTCTCATTGAAGAGAGCGAATAAGAAGACGTTAAGTGGGTCCTGGGGTCTAAGAGGGGTCCCACCTCCGGTTAAAACTCTCTTAACCAAATTCCCATTATACGACGCCGCATTAGCCTGGCCCGCACCAATCTCATCAGAATCACCCAGGGAGGGCCATCCTGTTTCAGTTACAACCGCCTTTACGTCGCCGTATTGGATGGCGGACATCGCGGCAAACACGGCGTCGAGTTGGGCCTCCAGCAGGCTATAGTATTTCAACCCGTTACCCGAATCCGTCACGCCTGGGTTCTGCTTAAACAAGGCGTAATCCAAAGAGATTTTATCAGAATTTGCAGAGTAAGCGAAGAAGGGGTACGCATTAACCATGAGATAGGACCCGGATTGACGCAGGAAATCCAACATGGGCTTGATCACGGGTATCAAGTCGGGTTTGAATGACCCGGATGACGACGGGTAGGAATTTTGGAGGGCACTTAGAGCTATTGGGGAAGAGATTTTAATGGAAGAAAGATTGAATTTCACCAGAGAATTGTACACATTCTTCATGGCGGGCACGAGGAATCGGGTCGTGTTATTCGGGTCGACAAAGACTTCGTTGCCCACTGCAATGGCTTCGATTTGGGTGGCGGGGTAATACTTGGAGATGTTGGCTTGGACCCAGTTGTCTGCGAATGACTGGTCAGCAGCGGTGGAGGAGAGGAGCTCGTTGGGGAGGGCGACGACAACGTTAATGGCGGAGTTCGCAAGCGCCGTCAAGACGGAAGAGTCGGTATCATAGAGCTTGACCCGGTTGATGCCTTGAGATTTGAGAAGCTGCATCACTTGCGACGGCGGCGGTAGGTTGTTAGCCACTCGGCCATAGTTCACTCCTATTGTTCCCCCTGCTGCATCTGCAAGACACCCAAAAAAAACAAAAAAAATCAAAATATTAAACGTCAGACAACAATAAAAATCACAACAACAAAGTCTCAATCTCAAATTTAATTGGGTTGGATACATAAATCTATTCTCGTTATTTCGTTCCGTCCGATAGCAAGTTATCTGTAAAATCTAGTTTTCTAAATCCTGTCCAACAACGATTCAATAACAACAAAAGGAAAACAAATTAAGACACAACACGAACGTAGGAGAAGACAGTTTCAGAGTGAGAAAACTACCGGAGAAAGCGAAGAATGAGATGAATACAAAGAAGAAGGATAATGAGAAGGCTAAGGCTTCCATGCTCTGGTTTTTGGGAAAACAGAGCACGAGAGAGAGAGAGAAAGAGAGAGAGAGTGGGGGTATAGTGACCTTTACAATAAGCTAAGGCTGGTGGGGCGATCATGGCGTCAATTGTGGTGGCATGCGTAGAGGTTTTGGAGATTTTTTTTGCCAATTTGGAAATGATTTGGTTCAGATGTGCATGCTTGTTGCTTAACTTGCTAATAGCCTAATACTCTTGGAAAAACTGAACCAAAAAAAAAAAAAAATTGTATATTTATTGGAATTTGTTAACAAAAAAAATCTAATTTTTGAAATAAAATTATACCTTGTAACTAATGTCATGATCTAATAATAACTTAGTAAGGCATCCATATTACATAGACTTTAGAAAAAATGAAATTAGTGTAAGTTTACGTACATTTGATCTTATCAAATTTTTAAAGTCTCTTTGTAATAAAAATATTTTTTTAACACAAGTTAAATACTCATGGAACTAATAGATATTTTTTTAAATGTCCCCTAAATTTCACTCTTTTTTTTAACACAAATGAAATTAACAAAACATTTTCCAACTTATTCGTGATCAATTTCCTTCTGCCACAACTGCGAAACCAACGGACCCCACCAACTTCCTGCTCCTACTTGACCGCTTCGCTGCCAGTGGTCGTGTTGGATCCAAAAAGGCCGATTGCTTTATTTTGCATGTTTGAGTCAAACTCTAGCTTATAAGGATCGACTTACAGCCGTACACGTGGCTTATTAGAACATGTCAACAAGGTTGCCAGCACCCGCAGGTGGCCCACTTGTTCCGACAAATGGTTTTACAGATCAATGATCTTTGATTTACCATTAAATGAACGATTTAAAATTTGTCTGGTTTCACTAAAATATGAACGTTGGATTTGTAACTTTGTGCGCGAAGAGAAAAACAGAAAGCAAATAAGACCGTTGGATTTGTTTGGTTGTGATTATTATTATTATTGGTGCAAAATTCTTACATCTTTGAGAAATGATTCATGAATAATGGAATTTTGGATTGCAATGAGTGTTACGATTATTTCAGAATACATTGTTTTGTTAATGATAAAGATTAATTTAATGATAAATACTATAAAAGATATTTGTTAAAAAAGATAATCTCAATACTCGACATCATCTATTTAGTTAGTTTCGTGTGACTCAAATGAATAGTTTAGCGTGTAAGAAGCATTAGGACTGAGGAAGAAATTTAATAATTGAATGTTTTCTTATAGAATTTTGTCCAAAAATAAATTTTTGTCAAAAGAAATTGAATTGCTAGGACAATCTTCCTGATTGGGCTAACACTCCTGTTTTTTTTTTCTTGACACAAAAAAAAAAAGGAGTTGCTAGAGCATAGATTAATGGCTGTAATTAGAACCTAAAGTTCTTGTGGATGAAACCAATGACACTTGCGTAGCCAGTTACGGGAGGAAAAGTCAAGATAATATATATGCAATGATTAAATAGTCATCAATTTCATTGATTAAGAGTATTGTCGGAAGTTTGATTTCTTTCATACTCTTTTATTGACTGAGTTTAACCATCTTTCAAAAAAAAAAAAAAAAATCAAGAACATTATGATGCTACGTACAATTTTCTTAAATTTCACCAAAAGAGATATATATAATCTCATGATTCAAGAGCAAAAAACCCATCAGATAACACGCATGTTTGTTATTTCCTTTCTCCGGAGGGTTGTCTTGGTAGATAAACCACTTCATTCTTGTCAAACCAATAAATAAGAACACAAGATTACAAGGGGCCTTGCATGTACCAGAGCCAAGATTTTCTTAAAAAGAAACTAGAACAACAAGAACTTTAAAAAAAATAATAATAATAATGGTTGCCATAGTAGTTGGATTGCTCATAGTAGGGTTATTATTATTATTATTATTATTATTATTATTTGGTCTAATAGTAGGTTTATTATTGCTACATCATTCTTAATTTTGTTTTATTTTTTACATCATTCTTAATTCTGGTCACTAAGTGTTCAATCAAGGATCATGATTTTGAGTCCAACACCCTTGTAAAATAATTACATTCTTTTACATAGCTATTTTGGTTTTTTTTTTTACTTTTATTTGAATATGATAGTTATTTATTTTTTTTATGATCATTGTCAAGATTTAAAACCTAACTGTTAAAATTAATAGTCTAACTAGTATATCACCAAATCACATGACTGGTATTACACCTTGTCAGGGAATAGCTGGTTGTGGTGGTCTGGCCAGGGACTCTTGCGGTAATTGGATTATGGGTTTTTCGGGATTCTGTGGGATATCTGTGGCTATTGGAGCTGAGTTAAGGGGCATAACTATGGCCATAAAATGCGCATAGGAAAGAGGCTGACGTCGAGTTGTTGTTGAAACAGACTCACTCATTGCATTACAAAAAATCAGAATGAGGGATTGGGACACAGATTTTTACAAATCTATCATCTTCGAGTGTCGACGACTCTTGCAACTACCTTGGGACTGCTAGCTACAGCACACCCTAAGGGAAGGGAACTATTGCGCCGATTTCTTAGCCAATATTGAAGCGGCTTTAGAAGAGGATGTGCGGGAATGGGAGTATCCTCCACCAGATTTACAGCAACTGTTGATGGCTGACAAAGTTGGAGTTTCCCTACCAAGGGGTGGCTAAATGAGCTTGTTTGTCTATTAGCCTTGTCTTCCTCTTTTATTTCCTTTTATGTACTTGAATCAAAAAAAAAAAAATACACCTTGTCTCTTAAAATAACTTCCTCGCCGATTAATTAATTAATTTGTCTAACGGATATTATCAGAAAAACAAATAAAGGAATCCATACCTCTATTGCTAGTTCTCCATTTCACATTGCATTTCGTTATCATTATTTGGCTTTATCATTATGCCTCCTAACTTAACCGGCAATATTTCTATCCACATCAATTACTAATCGAAAAACCCAAAAGAAAATTTCTTGCTAGTGACCTAAAAAATATAAGGCTGATGGCAAAATATTACTAAAAAATGAAGGAAATTAGCCCCAGAGTAAGGTTCATGTTAAATCAAATCAAGCATCAATTTAATTTTGTGAAATATTTTTTTTCAAATTCTTGATTGTCTATTTTGTTGTGTATTTCAAGTTTTTTTTTTTAAAAAAATTAATATACACTGATTTTTCTTCTATTTCTTTGTCTTTTCTATTGTCGATCGATGCAGCTCCTCGCAACACGTTCAGTTGTCCGATTTAGCCTAATTTTTAGGAATAATAACCCAATAATATATAGGACTCCATCGTGCATTTATGAGCTCTTATTAATTATCGGTGCTCACCGAATTTTCTTTAAGCTCCCACAATTTTTTAGAGACAGGATTTATTCCGTCAAATCTTATTATTTATGATTCACAGATTTCCATCGACAGGACATAGACGATAATTTGCTTTTAATCACTTAAAAGTTTGTTTTTTAACTTGAAATTTTTTGTGATTAGTCTTACAAAACTAAAAATAATTTATATGTGTTGTTAAAGTTTAACATATAATACACTATTAGATTTCATTCAATATCTTAAATTTGCAAATTGAAGTATTCTAAAGTATTAAGAGATCAGATTACACCTCTCTTAATTTTTATATTTAATTATGAATTTCTATACACGGTCATTTGGTTTGGGGAGAAAATAATTTATATGTGTTGTTAAAATTTAACATATAATACACTATTAGATTTCATTCAATATCTTAAATTTACAAATTAAAATATTTTAAAGTATTAAAAAATTAGATTAGATTTTTTTAAATTTTTATATTTAATTCTGAATTTCTATATACGGTCATTTGTTTTGGGGAAGGGGGGAAGAATATGTAAGAAAGGATGGCACGACACAACTTTCAACCTAATAATTGACAACTACAGATATTGCCAGAGTGTTGCCTGGCTGTTTTATATATCGTTCTCTCGAAGTCAACATTCTTCCGCTGCATTTTCATATTATAAGGGTCACTAACACTGTCTATTATAATAATAATAATAATAATAATAATAATTTGTCATTGTTGAATTTTATACTCTAATTCTTCCAAAGGACGAGACAAAGAGTAAGCCACCTGCTTCTGTTGTGGTGTCTCGCATGACCAATATTGACTCCCCAATTGATGACTAAAACAATTATAGATAATAACTTTATAACTAATGCTTGTAAATTAACCAAACAAGTATGCCTGTTTTCATTTGTATTGAAATGCAATTCAATATTCCTTGTACCTAACGGAACTAGTGAAATAACTAAAGATCGGTCTTCAGGAATGTTCATTTTCCATTTAAATCGACAATGAATCTCGCGTGCACACCTTGCAGGAGGGTCATAGTTGTACAGATCACTTAGCAAGTATAGGCTTAACAAGCACTGAACATAATACAACTTGGGACCATCCACCAGCTAGTTTGTTACCTTTTTTCCGCGTGGATATGGTTGTAGTAGGTTTGCCAAGAAGGGGAGTTGCATAGTTTATTTCTTCGCTACTTATTGAACAGCTAGTGTTTTCTTTTTTTTTTTTGGTTACTGTATGTCATAAAAAATATATATTTTGTGGGATTAGATTAATCAGCCACATACGTTGACCTGTTTCTAGTTTGTTTATTGTAGGAAAAAACTTCAAGTAAACGAATCCAAAAGGATAAAGATCAATGTCATCTCTTATTTAAAATCTCAATGATTGATTGCATTTTGTTTCACGATATGATTAAGCTAAGTTGTGATACTAGATTGCAATCCAAAAAACAAAAACACATTCATTTTACTGTGCATACCATTTCATACCCTTTACTTGCTACGTACGCCGAAATTATAGTTGATTTCAGTTGAGAAAAAAGTGTGAAAACATTGAAAAATTAAAATGTGTCGAGCATGAGCAAGAATGTCCAAATCAATGTTGACTCGTTTTGTTTAATTGCGAAGATCGCCCCTCTCTGATCTTATCTCTTTTATTTTGGAAATACAGAAAAAGAAGGAGAAAAAGAAGGAAAAAATTACGCTTTCAAATAAAAATGACCGACTTTTGTGCCTAATTGCAACAAAATTTTATCTTTTTTTTCAATTGCATTAATACTTTGTGAGATAATAAAATAAAATAATTTTTTATTTCATATTTTATCAATATAATTACAAAAAAAATGAAGATTTGCTACAATTTTACGTAATAATCGGATAAAAATTCGGGTAAATTTCTCCATAAAGTTAAGGGCACCCAAAACAGAAATATCATGTCCTGATCAGTCGGTAGGCTTAGAAAAGAGACATTGTTGGGCATAATTATGAGTAGTTATGACAATTTCTATCTGAAAGAGAGGTCGGCCGATATTTGTTCACCAAAACAAAAGGAGTGAATGGGAGGCTTGATGGTGGAGTCGGCATTAGCCGGTTTCTGTTGGGAGTTTCTTTGCCTTCACTTCTTTGGAAGTTTGTACACATTTTTGGTTTTGCCACATTACATTATTGCAGTGGAGAGAAATTCAAGCTGCTTTCCTTTACCTTTTCCACCAAGAGAAAGTCCTCCATTTCAGATTTTAGGGGCAGTTGTGTTTGACATTTGGGTTGCCTTTTTGGGTCTTTTTATTATTTTTTTGAGCAAATCTTCTGTTTTGTTCTGTTTTGTTAGTTTACCTGATTTGTAGTGTCACATTTTTTTAAGTTGCCAATTAGGCATTGGCTTACCACCAGCAAAGAGTCTCAAATTGTGGCCCTAAACAAAAAATATCCTTTTGGCGTATTCCCAATTATGCAAGAGAAACGTTTGTGTGCTTGATTTTTGGTATCTTAATTGTTGTCTAAATAAAATAAAATATATATTTTTTACAGTATAACTAATAATATTTATAATAAAAAAATAATTATTTTAATTTTTTATTATAAAAATTATCAGTTTTGTTATAAAAAATATTAATTGTGTTATATTTGAGATATTAATTGAAATACTAAAAATCAGAATATGTATTAATGTTGATTAAATAATAGATTACTTTTGTTTTTTTTACTTATTTCGAGAAAGAAGTAATAGGTTGCTTGACATAGGACAATTTCAGTGGCAGCACTTGACAAGGACAATTTGATCTGGGCCCTTTTGCCAGATCTATGTGAAGACTGAGTTTGATTGTGTGCACCAAAATGTCGAATGTTAGGCTGTGAATTGGGTTGGACTTCATATCATAGGATCGACTTCGGCTAGACTTCGATGTTGGATTTCATTTGACAAGTACTAGAAGGCCGGAATCCGGCGGAAACATGGACCCTCGGGCCGTGGAATTTAAGTTACCTGCAGGGCCTAATGGATCGTTCTTCTTGCTTGCATCATCCTCAAGAACCAAAAAAAGTGAAACGACGTTGCCAATGCCCCCAGCCGGGCTTTTAGTAACTTCGCGTTAGATCATCTTTTTTATTATTGGTTTTAGTGGATGTCGAATATCCCGTTTGCTACAGCAGCCCAATTACCAACGAGATTGTTGGTATTAGAGTCGTCTTAAAAATTTAAAATTTCAGTCTACATGAGAGTCAATTGAAAAAAAAAAAAAAAAAAATTCCTCTGAGTGAGAGTGCTGATGATCATTATTCTAATTGTCGACCTTTGGTGCCCCATCACTCTGTGAGCTTGGAGCTACTAATCGTGAGCTCAGTGGTAAAAGCGTGAACTTTGCCCAATTAACAAAAATTTCTGGACTCACCTTTGAATGTTATATGGTCAGTTTAAGCGGTAAAACCCATAGCAAAATCTCATTTAACCAAAGCACATTTTCTTTCCTCCTAGCTTAATGTAACTATAACCAAGTATGACTTTATACTAACAATTTTCAACATGCCTAGTAAGGCATACAATTTCTTTTCATCTATTAATTCAAGGACACTTTTAATACTGCTACACTATTTTATATTCATTGAATGATTATAGCTATTTCCCATGTGCACAAGTTCACAAACGTTAATCAAGTTTGATCTGTCACTGCCATACTTAAATGGAAACAACGTTGCTGCCAATTTATGTACCTGTCTATGTCAGACAAGAAAGCAAAAGCAATAACTGATTCTTTTAAACATTGAACATGAAAATAACAGTGAAGGAAATTGTCTGGAATCCTCTTATTAACGAATTGCCATCTAGAAAAGACAAACCGCCCTTTAAAACAGATTATTCAATAGGTTAGATTACTACAATCTGGAGAAGGAAGATGTTCCAACATGATTCTCAGATTCCAATTTGGCTGATTTTGAGGTCTTGTCAGCGGGAGCATCATTTCCTGAGGCCATTAATGTTCTTGCCATTGCCCTTAGCTGGACTTTCAGGAATTTCCCATTGGACTTTGGAATATCATCCAAAAACTCCACTTTCTTTGGAACCATAAAATGTGGAAGTCTGTTCCTGCAGCAGGCAATAATACCAGATTCTGTGACATCATGACTTGTTTTCTCATTTGGATTCTTTCTGAGTGTGACAAAAGCGCAAGGAGATTCCCCCCATCGAGGATGGGGCATTGCGACAACAGCTGCGTCCACAATACTTGGATGAGTGCGAAGCACAGATTCCACTTGTACACTGCTGATGTTTTCGCCGCCTGATATGATCACATCCTTTGATCTGTCCTTGATTTCCAGGTACCCATCTGCGTGAATAACCCCAACGTCTCCAGTAGCAAACCATCCGTCTTTGAATGCCTTGGATGTAGCCTCAGGATCCTTGTAATACCCTTTCATGATGCTGCTTCCTTTCAGGAAAATTTCGCCCATTGTCTTGCCGTCCCACGGCACGCTGATCATTGTCTTTGGATCCTTGACATCCACATCTTCGAGTGTTAAAATGCTGATCCCTTGCCTTGCTTTCAGCTTTGCTCGGTGATCGCTGGGAAAATAATTCCATTTAGCTTGCCACTCGCACACGAGGGCTGGCCCTGTGGCCTCTGTCAGGCCATAGGCGTGAGTGATATGGAATCCCAATGGCTCCAATTTTTCAAGCAGGGCAGGAGGGGGCGAAGCACCACCGGTGAGCAATTGGACAGGGGAGGGAATTGGTTGGCGCTCTTCAGGCTTGGCCTCCAGGAGAATGTTAAGAACAACAGGCGCAGCACACATATGAGTCACCTTGTGTAGAGAAATATTGCGATACATGTCATAGGCGGTTGTGTTGCGGAGACAGACATTGGTTCCACCGCTTGCCGCGATGCCCCACGTGAAGGTCCAGCCATTGCAATGAAACATTGGAAGAGACCACAAGTAAACAGGCTCGGTCCCCATTTCCCAGCCAAGAATTAAGCTGAGAGTGCTGAGATACGCGCCTCTGTGACTGTAAACAACTCCTTTTGGCTGTGATGTGGTACCTGACGTGTAATTCAGGGAAATGGCTTCCCACTCATCCTGAATCCCCTCAGGAACATACCCTGGATTGCCCTCCTGGACGAGTTGTTCATACTCCAGCTCACCGAATCGGGTTCCTGTAGGAGACTCAATGTCATCAACGACAATGGCAATTGGGGCACTACCTGATTTGAAAGCTGCGGAACTACTCAGTAACTGGAGGGCCTCAATTGCCTTTGGCACAAACTGGTAGTCCACAACAAACACTTTTGCTTCAGAGTGGCGGAGAATGGTGGCTATGTTATTGGAATCTAGCCTGGTATTGATCGCATTCAGGATAGCCCCCGCCATTGGCACGGCAAAATGCATCTCATACAAGGCTGGAACATTAGGGGCCAGCACCGAAACCTGAACAAAACAAACACAGACATAAATGCAAATTGTGCAAAATGATGAAAAACAAGGAGATAACCAAAATTGTACGACAACTAATCAATCTTTCAGGGGTTTCCCCAAGTTGGAAGCTGCTGCATCTAACCACTTCAGCTATTACTAAGTCCTTAACAACTAATCAATCTTACGACGTCGTTCTTGACAATGTTGAGGGACTTGAGGGAAGAAGCAAGGCGGCAGCAGCGCTCGTAAGTCTGTTGCCATGTGAATCGGGTGCCTTCATGTATAATAGAGGTGCGCCTGGCGTACACCTTGGAGGCTCGCTTCAGAAATGTTAAGGGTGTAAGAGGAACGTAATTTGCTTCATATTTTGGAAGCTCGTCCATTGGAAATTAGGAGTTCAGGTTATGGTATTCTCTTCTCAAGAGACTGGAGAAAGACACCGTAGAAGATGAATGGAATTGGGATTGCTGATTTCACACTCTCTGCCACACACAGCAGCTTCATGCTATAGCCTTTTTCAAATAGGAGAAGATCGCGTAGCAGTTGGTTCATTTGCTGTTTCCTCTTTTTTTTTTTTTTGGCTTGGGGCTAGTTAAGGGCTACACAAATGAGTATGTAATTAACTCACTCACATTTGACAGTGTATATGTTTTTTTTAATTATTTTTCTTAAATCCAGCCAGCCAACTCTATGTATTATTTTACAGAAAATATTTATGATTAAACTTATAAAATATACAGACAGTGTCTAGATAAGATAAGAAGTTATTTTTATGTAATTATAATAATACAAAATAAAATAAAATATATCATTATTTTTTTATCATAATTTTTTATTATGATTATATAGAATGCGTATATTATTTACATATAGACATAGTCCGAATGTCTTTTAAATATAGTTATGTAATGTAACAGTGCTTATTATTTTAATATTGAGTGGCATGACAGGAGTCTTGCACTCTTTTTTTTGTTTTTTAACTAAATTTTAAATAATATTTAATATTATCTTAAATATACTTAATTATATATTAAATTTTTATTTTCAAAAAAAATAGTCAGCCCACTTTTGCGGCCCGAATTTTTTCCTTTAACATTTGCTACTTTCTCAAACAAAAAAGTTAGATATTCATGTACTAGTATTCAAACTTAATATAAACTTATTTATTTTTATGACAAAACTTATTATTTTTTATTAAAAAATATTATGTTATTTTTATTAAAAAAATAATAAATCTTATCACAAAAATAAATAAATTCGTTATAATATAAATATAAAATTTAAATATCAACGTGGATATATGAACTTGAATCCTTTGGTCAAATTAATACCGGGCGGGCCACAAGTTCCTTGTCCCCACCCTTTGACAGCTTCCTTATTCAAAATGAAGTGGTCCGTCTCCTTCTGTCAAGGGTTTCGTCCGCGTAACGTCGGCAAGTATATATAATTTATAAAAGGAAAAATAAACTTTCGAATTTTTTTTTAGAATTTTTGTTCAATCGTAACAAGATTTTAATTTTTTATAATGACAGTGAATTTTTTTGTAATAAAAAAAGATATTTTATTATTTTTTATTATTACAAAAAGTTTCAATGTAATTACAAAAAATAAAAAATTTATTGTAATCAGGCAAATTTTTGTGTACAAAATATTTATAGAAGTGTAACGACACTCTTCAGAAAATGTTTGTACATCAAATAATTTTGCCTTCCTCTATACTCAACATTAAAATGTAATTAGTTTTAAATTTAGTATAATTACTTTGATATTTTGTATAAAACTAAAATAAAGTTATAAAATATATTTATTTTTATTATTTCATATTTCATTACCATAATTCCATTAAATTATGTTGTGTTTGGTGTGCAAAAGAAAAAAAATGATAGCAAAAAAAATTATAATTATAATTATTTATTTTTTTATATATGTTTTTTTCTAATTTTTTACTCTTATCTAAATAATTTATTTTTTTACAACTTTTTTACTCACAAATTATTATTCATTTTTTCTTTCACTATATTTTTTTTCTTCTAACTTTCTCTACCACTCTAAACAATTTTATTTTTTTTCACTTTTTTTTCTTTTTTCGCTTTTCCTCACCTTTCCTCTTACTTCAAACACATACTTACAGTTAATATACAAAAATATTATTAATTTTACTTAAAATAATAAATTTAATATAAATTTTAAAAAATAATAAATTTAACACGAATTTTATTTGAACTAACAAATTTAACACATAATAATTTCATATGAGTATAATCTGTCAGTTTCGATAATCTATTTATAAAAACATGTCCATTTTGATAATATAATAATCATATAAGTTAGTATCACATCATCGAAACAAATAAATTTTGTTTAACAAATTTCACAGCGTATTAGAATCGTTACTTTAAATAAAATTAGTACTAAATTTATTACCTTTTAAAATTAATATCAAATTTATTATAAGGGTGATGATTAATATTCCTACTACGTTTTGTTTTCCTCAATTAGGCGAGATTGGATATCACAATCTTGATAATTAAAGATAGCATTGGCAACAAACTTTCAAGATTGTAATAAGTTATAACGGGCCCTGTCTATTAAGTAGTATTAAGTGCTTTCCTTTGTTTGCGAGACAATATAATTGAATTAGCACTACGCATATCCCAATGCATAACTACTAATGATTTTACAGTTATGAGTGATTTAATGAGTAGTTCTCTTATCAACCTCATGTCTTATTTGTGAGATTGCAATTGAAAAATTAGAAGATAAAAGTCTTAATTATTATGACGTAGTTGAGAGAGAACCAAAACCTTTTCTGCATAATCGAAAGAGTGAAATTGATTTTGTATATTGATAAAATGAATTAATTCATGAATCAACGCTGTTTTTTTTTTTTTTTGTTTTTGTTATAATCATATGTTTTTTTTGCAAGACTCACAACATATAAGAGGGGCAAAGCCTCCAACGAAGATGTTCCAACATAGTTACATTTTCTCAAACATCATTCGGGTCTTTTTTTTTTTTTTTTTCTTGGTCTTAATAAGAGAGGCAAAACCTCCAAGGAAAAGGGGTGAGACAGCTACTCGGGCAAAGTCCTAAGCTTATAATTGATTTTTTTCAACCGCTACCTGTGAGGTAGGGCTGTCATAATTTTGCTGCTTTTTGCTCAGACGGTAAAAACACAACCCTTATAAGCCGTAAAGTACTTCTACTACTCTCATGCGCATTAATAATAAAATAAACACATAATTTATTTAAAAATATTTAATAATTTATTTAATTTTTAAATTTTAAATTTTAATCAACTAATAATTTACATTATTTTATTATAATTTTATTATTATTTAAATATTATTATTTAATACTTTTCACATATTTAATGCACAACCTTAAGCATACCTTTTTGGGCAGCTACAGCTTCCGTACGACAGCATCGTATTCACCGGAATTTACTTTGTCGTACAAAACACAAGAACCAATAATCAATTAATTGTCGTTCTATACGACCGTGGGGCATAGATTCAATACAATTGGGGTCGACACCTTTCAAGTTTCCTGTAGGAGAGGAAGGAAAAAGAAAAAAAAAATTTAAAATTTTTTATTTATTTTTTTATTTATTTAAATAATTATTTTTTATTTTTTTATAAATTATTATTTATTTTCTTTTTCACAACGTTTTAATCATTATTTTTTATCAATTATAATATTATTATTACTGTATTATTTTTTTATCTATTTCTTTTTTACTTTATATTTAATTTCTTACTATCCAATCACACTGGCGCGGTGGTTACAGTTGCCGGTTTTAAGGACGTGGTCAAAGAGAGTATTTGGAATGCCGGTGGATTGGAGTGCAAGACTATGTTTGGGAGTGTGGAATTAGTGAAAGAAGGAAGGAATGAGTGGATTGTAGAAAGTAATTGTGTTTGGATAGAAAAGAGAGAAAAAAAAAAAAAAAAAGACAAAAATCTGAACTAAAATGGAGGGATTGGAGTAGAAAGCGGTTGGCCTTTCTCAGCGGCGGAGCCAGAGTTTCTGATCAGGGGGTAAATTTATACATAATTAAAAAATTATTTTTAAAATAACATAAAATTAAAATAAGAATAAAAATTATGAACATTAGTTTTTACTATTTGTTATGGTATAACAATGATAATTTAAAATAAATGACAAAATTACATATACATTAATCATCTTTAATATAAGAAATTTTTTGAAAATACGAATAAAATTGAGATATAATTATCTATACATATATTCTGAATTATAATTAATGAAGAAATACAGTTATATTCAGAAAAGTATGCACATCAATTGAAAATATACGTTTGATTTGCACGTATTAAATTTTATCGCATTATCAAATAGGAATAATTAGATTCCAAATATGACATATATCAACCATTATTATACGATATTTATTTCAAATTAAAAGATGAGAACCGATTCATTTAAATTATACATAACTTTTCAACAATTATTTGAAGTCTCTTACGTCAATCCAATAATTTCTAATTTTCAGTTGGGGCAAAAAATTTTTTTGAGTGGGGCCAATACTTTAAATTTCATCTATATTATATGAATTTTTTTTTTATTGCCACGGGCCTTTTTGGCTAGCTGCTTTTCTTTTTATTTTAGTTTAAATTATAATTTTGTTCTTATTTTTATATTTTCACTTTTACTTTTAAGAGTCAAAATTGATATTATAATATATATATTTTTCCTTATTTTTCGCTGATTTCTAAATAAAATGTTCTTAATGTTTTTCTTCTTCTAATATTCATTCCTTGTGTTTTTATTTCTCTCAAAATTGTTTTTTTTTTTCCAAAACTAAGGAGGGTGCCAAAGAGGATTGTGAAAGATGAAACTGAAATTTCTAAGGCAGGAAATCAAAGGTGCGAAATTCACAAAGTTTTTGAGGAATATCGATGATAGGACCCAAAGAATTAAGTTGAGTTTCACTCTCATGATCATTTGGAAGGGTCCGGTGATCTCAGCCATGTAGAAGCCGAAAAGTGAAAATTAGGAAGGAGGAGCCTTACGAGGGAGACATGAACAAAAAATTTTAGAGTTTACTCTTTCATAAATTTAATGTCTCATTTAATTTATTATATCGTACAACTAAGATAAAGAAAAGATGTAAAATATCACTTACGTTTTTTCTATTTTATGGACTAAAAAAACATAACAAGGAAATCTCTTTGAAGGTGAAAGTGAAGAGCGAGATGATGCAAAGAAGGCAACTTGACAATTAACATCCACTTTATTTTTTCTTTTTTTATTTCATTGGTGTTAGGAAGAGAAATTTTTTTTTTATGTGTGAGATTTGAAATTCGAATATCACATCTCACTTAACAATATAACTTAGATATTGTTGTTGTCAGTTAGAGGATTTTTTTTTCTTTTTTTTAATACTTGGGTATTCTTATTCTTACAATTTACGAAGAAAATTTAACCCCCATTTATATTAAAAAAAAAATCAAAGTAGAACATTTCTTTTTTTTTTTTTATCTAAACCGCCCAATATCTAGTTTATTGGGCTGACTAATCTGGACCGACCTAAGTAGGACTCCGAATGAAGATAAAAGTCTTTCAGTAGGTATTTAACGTGACTGCATTTTCAGAACTCGAAACCAAGACCACTAATTAACTGAATTCAAACATTTATCATCTGAACTAGTGCCTGTTGGTGTTGGTGTGACATATATTTTTTTTTTTTTGTCTATAAAGAGTTCTATTGGACATTTGAGAAAGAAAAATGAAATTTTGTGAAATTTGAACCTCTCACCTACTGTTCGAGAGAGAATCCTCTCAATCAATTGAGTAGATGCGACACATTTCTTTTCGGTCTTCAAAATGGAACATTTCTCAACAGAAAGGCCCGCAACCTTTTAAAAAAATGGGCCTGGACTTGGTGTCATTAAAACGACGTCTAAAGCTGTCTGGATTGACTAACACGTGACTTCAACAGAACCACCCGATCAGCTCCATACCAATAGATCATAGCCGTCCAATCCGTTCCCCCGTACCCCAGAATACTACTAATTATTATTTTTTTTTTTGGTTTTACTCCTTATCAGAAGAACCAAATTTCGACAGAAGCTAAAAGTAGTGGGGAAGGTCGGCGGCGACGTTATTTATCGGCCACAAATCGGAGTCGAAACCGGAACTCATCGGCGGAGATTTAGAAAAGGAAAGTACATGTCGGGAGTAACAAATCAAGAGGAGGACAAGAAACCCGCCGATCAGGGGGCTCACATCAATCTCAAGGTCAAAGGCCAGGTAGGTCCTCTCTCTCTCTCTCTCTTCGATTTTTCCAGTGTTTTCACTTTTTTTTTTAAGGTTATTTCTGCGCGATTAATGTTTCTTTCTTGTTACGAGGAAACCGCAAAAAAAAAAAAAAAAAACCTAAAATTTGAGATTTACTGCGCTGTTGTTGTGAGGGTTTTTGTTGTCGGTGACTTGGGTAAGAATTCGGGATTCGAAACCTCAATGGGTTGAATTATAGTACTTAAAGCGAATTATGGTAATAAGATTTTATTTTTTTTTGGTGGATTGCGTAATGTTTCGCAGTAGCAGCTTGTGTGTAGTTGGAATTGTGATGAGTGCCTAGTTTTAGCTTGGATATTGGTTCAATTCAAATCATCTTTAGTTTTTTTTTTTGTGATGTCTATTTTCTGTGATGCTGTGTGACTTCTTGTTTCTGCTGTGAAGAATTTGGGCAAACACTGCATGCTGTTAGGATATTTGTTTGGTTTCGGTGGATAAACTGGTTGTTCATGTTTAGATTTCATTATAGATTTCGACTGGTTTCAATATTTAATCTTGGTGCTTAATCCGAGGTTGCCGTTGTTTTACTTTATTGTAAGATTATCTCGTGTACGCAGTTGTTGTGAAAGTGGATGCTTTTTTGGTTCTTTGTCAAGCAAATGTGACAGTTTGGATGTTTTTTTTCCTAGGATGGGAATGAGGTTTTCTTTAGGATTAAGAGAAGCACTCAATTGAAGAAGCTCATGAATGCTTATTGTGATCGTCAGTCAGTTGAGCTCAACTCCATTGCCTTCCTCTTTGATGGCCGTCGACTTCGTGCAGAGCAGACTCCTGATGAGGTCTCTCTCTCTCTCTCTCTCTCTCTCTACGGCCTATTGTTTTAGTTTTTCTTTATCCTGTTTCATTCTTTTCTTTGGCTGCAGCTTGAGATGGAAGATGGGGACGAAATAGATGCAATGCTTCATCAGACTGGTGGTGCTATTGGCTAATTTATTAGCTTGTTAGGATTTAATCTAGTAGGATCCCTCGAAGAAGAAAATCTGGTTGAAGCACAATATTTTGTGTTTTGTGGATTGAGGTCCTTGAAAGACAATGTTTGAAACTGCTTGTGCACTTATGCAGCCTTTCATTTTGACTTTGTTTCCAAATTCTATGTGTTAATATTGTCAACTATAATGGTATGTTTAACCTCGATGTTGTTGGCTTTAAAAGCTTGAGGAAGCTTGTTAGCTTCTTGAGCCTTGACACCATTCTATAATCCTTGATTGTGCTTTAAGAATTGTGTTGCATCTTTTCGTTTCAAATAGAAAGCGGAGAAAATTAGGTTCATGTGAGCTTTGATACTGCATTGCTGATCATCTCATAGTTGGGGACGTATATTTCATGAGAGCACCTTAGACATGCCGATATGGATGGCAAAATATTCGCCAACACATTTGGATTTGTAAACTGAGTCAATTATTACGGCAATAATTGCAGATTTTTGTGGGGACATGATTGTATGCTGCTGCTACTCATATTTGCTGAACTTGGTTCAATGGTGAATTTAGTTGAGGCAAAAGTCGTGCTTTTGATTAGGGTCAGTCATACAAAGAGTAATGCACTCATTGTTCGGGACTTAGACAAAAGTACAGTCGGTTCTGAGCTAGATCTTTAGTTTTCCTGGTTGGATTAGGTTGGACAAGCCTAAAGAATGAAAATCTTCAGGTCATAAGAAAGTTTGTTGTTTATGGAAAGAGAGAGAATTAGCAATCGTCTACTTCAAAGTCCAACGGGCTTCTTGACGGACCCAAAAAAAAAAAGAAGCCTGATCGCAAGCCAAGGCTAGCTATTCTAATTACAAGGCTTAATGGCTCCAAATCTTGACCTCAAGAGGGATGATGAAGGATTTGGCAGCGGTGAAGTAGATAAGTATGACAAGTTCATACCAAGAAAGCCAATGCGTTTTAACCGGGTTATCACTAGATACGTATGGAACAAGTACAATCGGACTCGCTACGATCATGACAATCCACCTCGAAATTGGGTTCAGGGATACAGATGAAGACGCAGCTTTCCGGATTGTGGATGGTGAATGGGAACGTTCTCAAAAGAAGGGGGTTTAGTGCACATTTGAACGTCCAGTTCTGCATCTTTACTTCAACTTCAATGTTTGTCGGTGGCTAATTCGGAGCAGCGGTTGTGCTCTGAGGCTGTAAATACTGATGCCATTTGGTGGGTTCTGCAATTGCAAAGTGACAGCATAAGAATTAGTGCCACATCTTTTTTTTTATTTATTTATCAAAATACCATCTAATAAAAATTTAAGCAGTTGTGTGAGATTTTAAAATAAATTACGCATTAAACCCTAAAACACTCATTGGACTAAAAGTGCAAAGTTGCTCACCTTGAAGAAATTCCTAATTAGTGAAGAAATAAATAAAAGGTTGAAAGTAGTATAATTTGAACTCATGATCTCTCGGTAATAAAAGCATTGATACTTGTTTAAGAAATTATTTAACTTTTACTTTTTGGCTCTGAGTGTAAAGTACTACCCAATTTTTCATTTTCTAAAACCAAAAAGAAATTACTTAACTTAAAAATACAGAATAATGTTATTCATCTCGAATTAATATCAGGAATTGTACTTAATACATTAAAAATGAAAGAAAATTAAATCAAATTAGTAAAGATTGTATTTAATAATTATTTCTCATTCCTTTTTAATTTAATCTCTTTCCTCGTAAGTATATTCAAGAAATCTAATTATCATAATAATTAGTCGAAATGAATATCATAACTCAAAAATATAATTTTCTAAGAAACACAAATATGAATGGCATAACTCTAATGTAATTATTTCTAACGACCATATATGATTGCTAGAATCTGGTGCCAGCTATGTTACTCTAATTCATTTGGCGTTTATTATATCATTTTACCGTTGTGATTTACACGTGAAACCCATGCAGATTATCATTGATTGAAACGCTTGACTTGTATTCTTCTTACTTGTGGACAAAGGTTAACCAGCCACACAGCAATAGAATTTCCATATGTAAAACAAAATGGAAGATTCATTTCATAATTGAAGTTAGTCGCCATCTTCTTCTTCTTTATAAATGGGTTCAAAAGTGTCCAAACTAAGGATGCTACTTGACTGGCTCCCAGTCAAATGGGAGCTTGAGTTTAAAGCTTTAACCCTTGACAAATAAAAGAAAACTTAATTGAAAATATAAACAAACTCATAAAGACAACTTGGTTGTTGGATTCAATCTACGTGTTGACTACCCAGGTAATGGTAAGAGAGAGATTGGGCTTAACATTTCATTTGTAACGTTTGTAATAAACGTAACTCCTCAATACTATATGAGGTTTTGAAAAGATTTAAGAAAATAAAGTTGCATCATAACTAATAATTTAAACTTTTAGTATAATGACAAATGTTTAATCGTAACACCATTTTGAATCCCATTTTAGACATGTTTGGGTCGGCTTATTTCTAAGAACAAACAAAAACAAAAGCTTGAGTAGGATTCTTTTGAGTGTTAAATGTTGGCATCTCAGTGTAGGTTGGGGGCCCTGCCTATATATGTATGGTAAATTATCAATGGTTTAATTTAGCTTGCCTCTGACTTTGCCTTGAAATTAAATTAGGTGGGTCTAAAATTACTCAACTGAAATGCTTCTTAGAACTTTAATTGAGAAGAAAATCCAGTTCATAATGAGACTTCTTTTTCTTTCACCAAACTCCAATCAAATCATAGACATTTTGCTACCAAATTTTTTACAAGCTTGAAGGTGTAGGCATATATATTAATAGCACATTAGGTATGACATGAATGAGAGAAAGGAACCAAATGGGGAAGAATAAAAAATTGAAATTTTCTCTCCAGCTCTACAGCTTTGGCCTCTTGTGCTTCTTGTTTGCCAATTTAGCGTCATCCCAATCCTTCAACTACAGCGAAGCTCTCTCAAAAAGTCTCCTCTACTTCGAATCGCAGCGGTCCGGCCGGTTGCCACACAATCAAAGGGTCACTTGGCGCCACCATTCCGGCCTCACTGACGGGCTAGAACAAGGGGTAAGCCATCAATTCTTCTTTTTTTTTTTTCGTTCAGTCTTACCGGAGATGGTTTATTATCGAGGCTGGTGAGAGGAAAAACTGCTGATCAAACACAACCTCAGTTAGAAATCTTAGCTTCCAACTATCCCGACTATGTCGGGTGCTTGTAGGCCACCAATTCTACTGCATTCTATGCATTTACTTTCTACATGTCACTTGTACCAATGCACTGTGTCGATATATTTGATGGGAATTATTTGGGGTCGATTATATTTTTGTGTAGGTGGACTTGGTGGGTGGTTACTATGATGCTGGTGACAATATCAAGTTTGGTCTGCCCATGGCATTCACCATAACAATGCTTTCATGGAGTCTAATAGAATACGGCGAAGAAATAGCCGGCGCCGGAGAGTACGAGCACGCGCTTGAGGCGATCAAATGGGGCACGGATTATTTCATCAAAGCACACAATCAACCCAATGTCTTGTGGATTCAGGTAAACCATAATCTATATACATGTGACATTAGATTAATTCGCACGGACTTGAATTATAAGCTAGCAACCCTGTAGGTGGGTGACGGTTACACCGATCACTACTGCTGGCAGCGGCCGGAGGACATGACAACATCCCGGCGAGCATTCAAAATTGACGAAGAAAATCCCGGATCGGAGGTTGCGGCAGAGACGGCAGCAGCCATGGCGGCGGCGGCTGTTGTTTTTAAAAACACAAACAGGCGATACGCCCACCTACTGTTGCACCATGCAACACAAGTAAGTTAATTAATTTGTTAGGTTTGTTAACTTGTTATAGGGACATATATGATAGGTGTACATAATTCTATTCCACTACAAATCAATAAAGATTTCAGGACCAATGCATACGGTCAGTATAACTACACAATTCACGTATAATCAACTAATTTTGAATTCACAATTAAATGTGAAAAATGAGAGTAATAGTAAGGTTTGAATAAAAAACTTTCTCATTATGATATCAAGATAAAAACTTATTTAACTTAAAAATTTAAACTGTTAACTAAAATCCATTAATAAATGAAATACCAATACATCTGCTTGCCTTTTAGTTAGGATATAACTCCATCTACATATAATGATTTTCAATTTGAAAAACATACACAAATGAAAAAAAAAATTGATTTTGATGAATCACAATACAATCGATTAATTAAATTGTTCAACTAAATAATTATTTTTTACAACAAAAAACCAATAAAAGTAACGTATTTTTATCGATTTTTTTGTTATAAATAATAATCGTTTGGTTGTACAATTCAATCAGTTAATTGTACTGTAACTCATCTTAGTCTTTTTCCAATCCATGTAATTGGATTCTTTTCAATTAATGAATTAAGAACGAACAAAGTTTCAGCAATGAGTACTGATAGGGGTTTATGTGTTTAATCTTCGTAGTTGTTTGAGTTTGGCGATCAGTATCGAGGAAAATACGATGAGAGTGTGAAGGTGGTGAAGGGGTATTATACATCACTGAGTGGCTACAAGGACGAGTTATTGTGGGCAGCTTTGTGGCTATATAAGGCCACCGGCAAGGAGGCTTATCTGAAGTATGTCGTAGAGAATGCTCGTGAGTTTGGAGGAATTACTTGGTCCATCACAGAGTTTAGTTGGGATGTCAAGTACGCTGGCATTCAACTCATTGCGTCCATGGTAATGCTAATCGTTTCGTTCACGTTTTCTCTTTTTCTTTCTCTTACAATACCCATAAAAAGATTCTCTTAGTTTTGATCTGCTTAATTTTTTTCTTTAATTTCTTGTTTATAAATCACATCAATTGCTACGTCGGCGGATCCATGTTGACTTGCCCTCCCTTAAAAAGAAAACAAAAAAGTGTAATTAATACTAATCCTAGTTATTATCCTCGTCAAAAGTATGTTTTGCCGTTATGAATTGTTTTCACTAGAAAAAGTAGTATAAATAAACTTAAATTTATAATATTATTTTTGTTAAAATTTATATATTATTTTTATTAAATTTTGTATTTTATTTTTATTCTCACTCTCTTATTTTTTTTTAACAGAAAGATTATTATATATGTTAAAGTAATATTTTTTGCAGCATAATTTATTATTTATTACTAAAATAATATTATTTTATTATTTATATTATTATTTATAATAAAAATGTTAAAAAAATAATTTTTTAATGCGTATTTACTCCGTTGACTTTAATTCTTAGATCCACTGCTGAATTGTTTAATGTCATATTTTGCAGTTACAAAGAGAACACAATAAAAAATATACAAGCACACATTTGCTCCCACTAAATTTTATATTTTATATTTTATTTTTATTTTTTTATTTAAAAAAAAAGTTAGTGTGTATATTAAAATAATATTATTTTACAACGTAACTTACTATTTATTACTTAAATAATGTTATTTTACTATTTATATTATCATCTATAATAAAAAAAAGTCAAAAAAATATTTTTTTAATATCTATTTACTCCGTTCGCTTTAATTCTTAGATCCGTCGCTAAATTGCTGAATGTCATCTTTTGCAGTTGCAAAGAGAAGACAAACACAAAAAATACAAGCACATATTAGAACAATACCGCTCAAAAGCAAAGCATTATATTTGTGCTTGCCTTAACAAAAACAACAAGACTAATGTGGAGCGCACCCCAGGGGGTTTACTGTACATCCGCAAGTGGAACAACATGCAATACGTATCAACGGCAGCGTTTCTTCTCACAGTTTACTCTGATTATCTACAAGCTACAGATCAACGGCTCGATTGCGATAGCGGCACGGTGGGCCCACGAGAAATCCTTAGCTTTGTCAAATCACAGGTTGATTACATTTTGGGTGGTAATCCAATGAACATCAGTTACTTGGTCGGTTATGGTGCAAAGTACCCTCAAAGGGTTCACCACAGAGGAGCATCCACTGGTAACAGGGGTTTTATCGGGTGCATGCAAGGGTATGATATGTGGTACAGCCGTAAGAATCCAAACCCAAATGTCGTTACTGGGGCCTTAGTGGGTGGGCCCGATTTCAATGATCAGTTTAGGGATGAGAGAGGAAATTTCATGCAAACAGAGGCTTGCACGTACAATACTGCAACCCTGGTGGGTGTTTTTGCTAAACTTCACAGATTAGAGGAGCATAATTTGAGTGCTAACCCATTATTAATCAATTGTTTCCAACAGAAATTCATTTGATTTATTGTAATTCAACATTGATTGGAATAACAATTGTTTCTTTTTGGTCCATTAGAGAAAGATTTGGGCTTTCATGTTTAATTCCTTTGAGTGGGCCTGTTCCAAAGGCATTGGTCTACTCAATGTGAATCTGTCGTTTAACAAAAAAAAAAAAAAAAAAAAAAAAAAAATATATATATATATATATATATATATATATAATTAAGAAATTGAACATTTGTTCAACTTGTTGAAAAAAGTATCTCTTGAACAACAAGTGGAAAGTTTAAATCTCACTTAACTTCACTTTTCTCTCCAAATACTCTTCAAATATTCAATAGAGTTTCTTATAAATTAGAAAAAAAAAATATAACCATCAATCGTGTGATTTAAGTAGTAAGAAATTCAGTCATATCTTTGTAAAATTACAAATTTAAAATCTTATCATGATTGTTTGAGACTAAGGGTGTGTTTGTTTGTATGAAAATATTTTACTGGAAAATTTTTTTCTCATTTTTTGGTGTTTGTTTTACGTAAAATATTTTACAACGAAAAATTTGAAGAAAATTTTGAAATTTTTAAAGAAAATAACTTTTCTTTTTTTTGAGTTGATGTTATTTTCTGAGAAAAATATAAAATGTATTTTAAATAAGTGATAAAAAAATTATTATTTTCACTGTAAATATTTTTCTCTATAAATATTTTACAAAAATAAATTATTTTACAGTAAATAAACAGACTCTAAATTTACTCTAAACTCCTTGAAGTTTTAAACAACTCTGCTGTGACTCTTGCTAGCTTGTCATGGTGTGTTCCCTTAGTAGTTCAAAATTAGTGTCTGCATCCTACCTCGAAAAAGGAATTCGAGTGAATTTTCCTGAAGGTACCACTTTTGTTTATCTATTGTTTACACCAAAAAAAAAATTATCTGTCCTTGATAGCACAACGTACAACGCCAATGAAAAATACATAAAACTACTCTCACACGTACTTTTAGAATCAAAATTTATTGGTGTAACTAAATTTAAATTTTTTTGATATAAATTTTATTATAATTATTCATATTATTTGTATTATTAAAAAAATTAATATTCTTAACTGTTAAAATATCAATTTTACTCTCTCATTTAAAAAGAAAAAAAGGGGAGAGAAAAGACAAAAAAAAAAAAAAAAAATCTCAAACACACGAGAATTCTGGCGGTAGCAATCTAATACACTTTCCACTACACTGTCTTGTGTTAGAGTTTCCTTATTGTTAGTGTCGTCCGTCTTCCAATAAATAAGAATTTATGTAGAGGTAGAATATTAAGATCTCAATTTGTTGACACTAAAATTAAATTTAGAGAAGATTTTGAGTTCAAGTCAAAACTAATAATATTTTAGTAGTACATTCTCTTTATAAAAAGATTCAATATTAATGTTGATAACTAATAAATTTACAATATATTATTTTTATTGTTAAAAAAAAAAAAAATACAGGAGAGCCACATAATATGAAATATGGAAAAATATGAAAAAGGTCAAAATGTGGACAATTTTAGTAATTGTAGCTTACAATAAACTCGCAGCTTAATAGAGTAATTTTATCGTTATATAAAAAACGACTAATTGCTTCCTCTACGCCCGCAGTCGGCGTTGGGTTCATGCTGCTCGGATCTCTTCTTCACCCTCTCTTTATCTCCATTACTTGCGACGGCTTCTTCTACAGATTCAAAAGTCTTTTCGGAGATTTCACTCGCCTCCTTAGCCTTTTTCTTCTCCTGGGCCACTCTTTTGAACTCATCTTCCGTGGAAGGTGCCTTCACATCCATATCAATGTCGTTTTGGTTTACATGGCTGTATTCCTGGAAGATCATAATAAAATTAAGCAAACATATTCCCCAATGAATATTAAGAAATGAGAACCGACTTATTAAGAGTAGACAAAAATCTACCTTGTGATCACTTGGATTTTTTTTTTGTTTCCATTTAAGACTCATAATTTTTGTGAATCCAAATATTGTCGGATGTTGAACTAAATTCATTTTAAGTTTATTTTAATTGGTAAATTTGTTGTCTTATTTAAACAACTTAAAGTCACCTCAACCAATAATATATCTAACTTATATTTCTTTTTTCTATTCTTTTCCCACCAATGTGGGATTACATTTCCAATACTCTTGCTAAGGTGACCGTCTCAAATAGTCAAATGCTTACCAAAGGTTTTTTTGGTTTTTTTTTCTAGAAGTGGGGACCAAAAAAGAGAAAGATTTACCAACAAAATAATTAGAAATTTGGTGGGTTTTATGCCACTCGTTTGGGTGATGAGCATTTATTCTTTTTTTCTTGTCTAAAATTTTCTCCCAATCTCTCAGGTTTAACTTTTTTTTATGTTGCAAGTTGTACAATTGAACTTTAAGCACTAGAAAAAGAAGTATACATGCAAACTAATTTTAAAGTTAACAAAAAATTAACGATATTGGCGGAAACGAAAACCAATGCCTGTTTGAACTCCAATAATTGTCGAATACTTCCCACATAATTTCCATCATAATGCAGGGACTTAAGAGATTATTCTCCTGTTTATCAACTATTTTAGCCAACCAAAAATGGAGGAACATTCAAGCTAAAAAGATAATTTATATGATGAATAAAGGTTAGGTGTCTCAAGAATTTGTCAAAAATGAAAAATTAAATTTTTTCTAAACACAAAAAATATTTTTGAAGATTTTTTTTTCAAGGCTTAGGGGTTTGTGGTACAGAATTTGGGGTATTGGTTTTAAACTTTACACTAACACCTATTCAAATCTATATTTTAACTTTGAAAAATAATAAAAATAATAAAAATATTGATTGTAGCCCGACTCTGTGTCTTATATATTATATATAGATGCACACGATTAACGAAGCATGATTAACACACACGATTAACAACGCATGATTAAGAACTATCTACAAGCTAATATAGCAGATATATACACAATACCTTGGACTGTCTATGAAGATGCAGCACCAAAGACCTCATATTTTTTCCCAGAGGTCGGGAAGGATTGTAGTGGAGGAACATACGGCCGTTCATTTTCCTTTTGTTTTTTTTTTTCTTTTCGGGTTTTGGTTTCTGGGAAAGTGTGTGGTTAAAAGCTGTCTGCGAATGTAAGGAGAAGTTTGAGAGAAAAAGAGCAAGTGTTGCTGCCCAAGAAATACCAAAGCGAGTGCCTACGCGTCCCTTTTTAAGGTGGGACTCCATTGTTAGTCACTGGGTACGTGGTGAGATGTGGATTTGCCGTTCTGTTTTGGCCATGCATTGGTCTTTTTAACTTTTTCTTTTTAAAAATATTATTATACAGAATTTTAAAACCACTATTGATATCTTTATTAAAATTAATATTAATATTTTAAAAACACGACTAATAATTTTTAAAATAAAAATTAAAAAATATTTTTTTATATTATAAAAATTATTAATTTTATTTTAAAATTATTAATCTTAATTTTAGTCAATCTATTAATTGAATATTAAAATTCAGTATATATATATTAACGCTCTTTTTTTTCATCCATGGAAAAATTATGGTGAGTGGGTGACGTTGATTGCGTCCATCATAGAAGAGTGTAAATTTAATCACATTAAATGCCCCGACAAAAAATTGAATCCACAACTTTTTAACATTATATCGAATGTCCTTCTTACCATTAGATTAGAATATTCAAGTTAACATTATGAATTTAATTCCTCACATTTTCATCATTCTATATATGTTTAATGTAAGCATGTAATGAAATTTTTTTTAACAAATTATAAAAAGGGTATTATGATAGTTCCATATATAGAACTGGGTTCTATTTTAATTCCTCGCATTTGCACTCCACTGTCATGTACATATTTGTGAACATGTAACAAAAAATTGAAAAAAAAAATTAAAAAAATTATGCTAGTGCCATATGTTGAAACAAAATTTGACAAATTGACTAGATTCATATATTTTTAAAGCTTTATCAAATTATAACTCAATTGTTATTAAAATTATTTTTAAAATTAAAATATAATCAATTAACAAAAAGTAATAACGTTAAAACTCGGCCAGAAGCTCCTAATCATAGCCAAACCAGAATCCCCCTTAACCACAGAAAAAAGGTCCTACTCCCGCCCCCTACGGCTGGGGCATTACCGATAATTTTACAGTCACTTTTCATGACTTATGGGACATGACATCCTCCCAACAACGTTCCCATCTCACTTCCGTATGTTAAAATTTTTTTTTACAAAAACCATAATTTTCTAGATAAAGTGGAACTTAAAACTTACACGTGTTGTTTAAGCTGCCAAAGACTGCGAAATTTGTATATATATGATTCTTTTGACAAATATTTTATAGAATGTTTGATCATGCACAACATTATTAAATCATCTAAGGTTAGGTGAGCTTTTTGTCTGAGTGATAAGTCGCAACTCCCTCAGAGTAGTTGCCCTTTTGACAGGATAACAGAAAAAGAAGATGCCCTTTTCGGGCTGCAGCTAGGAGTAGTTCTTTGGTAACGATAACCTTGTGAATTGTGATGATTAACTCAAAAGGTGTTTTGTCAATAGCTAAACGAGTTTCCCACGATAAACTTGAGTAGTTCAAAATGTCAAAAAAAACAAAAAAAAAGGCTCAATTGCCTTTGATAAACGCAACTAAAAAGAACCTAGAAAACTACAATCACTTATATGGTGTGACTAGTTACAGGGCCTGGATCCACGTAAATAACCGCAAGTGTAAGTCCCACCAAAGTTAAGTGGCGAGTTAAATCTCTTATTCATGGCCTGACATAAAAATATATCATAATTATTCAATCTCTTCCCATCTTTTTTCGGATACTAATCTTATTTTTTCATTTTTACACAAAAAAGAAAAAAAAGAAAAAAAAGAGGAACTGATTTGATGTCATATTCCTTATTAATATGCAGGAGACTCCTATATTGTATGATTTGTGAAAGTGCAGCGTGTATTCAGCCTCATTCTTACTTTCCTTTGTTAATATCAACCAAAAATGTCGTTGCAACTTGTTCACTCGCCACCAGTTCCTTCAAACTTCAAGTCAAGTCTTGTTTCTGAAAAAAACTTGGTGGCCTCCTAAGCGTTCATGGTCAATGCAAGCATTGAGTACCAAAACTTGGCTCGGGACAGGCTGTTACCACCCAACAAGTAGAAGTTTCAAAAGAGCCATCCGGATTTAGAGACCATTCTTTGCTTGTCTAAAATAAGCAGCCCTTGGATCACAATCAACACCCAAAGTTATCTACAAGTGATGATGAAAAAACCACAATTAAAAGTCAAATTGTTTAAATCAAGTCATCCAAGACTCAAACCAGAAAATGAAGAAGAAAACATTCGAGACTCGAAAGATCAGACTAATATCAACACAACATCAAATATTTACCTCATCAAGTCTAGGGAGAGGGTGCATGACCACAGCATGCTTCTGCATCGCATGTAACACATTACTATCCACAATGTACTTCCCTCGTGCTTCTTCATAAAGGTCGATTCTCTCTCCAAATCGTTCTCGTTGAATGCGAGTTTGATAGACAACATCACACTTGGAAACTACTTCCATTAAATCAGCACTTTCTTCCCATTCAACTCCCTTTGATGTTAGATAGTCCTTTATGTCATCCTGAGAAGGAATTCACAATATTTAAGAAAACAAAAATCCAAATGTCTTTACATTATTGCAACTCTTTAAGCTATAATTCGCAGTTGTTGTGAATTATTGCCCATTTGCAATGGCAATTGACTTTAACTTAGTAGATGCAAGAAGTTCATTGGCTCATTATACATGGAACTGATATTATCACCTTCATTTTCACCACATCGGGAGAGACAAAGTAGATCTTGACATCTTGGTATTTGGCAAGCAAGTATGCAAGTGAACGGACTGTCCTCCCATTAGCAAGATCTCCAACAAGGGCAACTCTGATGCCATCCAATCTCCCTATCTCTCTCTCAATAGTATATACATCTAGAAGAGCCTGCATCATTCGCACAAACAAAGCTTTAACTTGAAATCATCAATATCAACACACAACTAAACTTCACTAAGAAAAAGGCGTCCCAGTGCATGATGCCCACACATTGTGGAATTTAGGAAAGATCAAATGTCTGTGGCCTTATTCTTAATTAAACAAAGAGGTTGCTTGCACGACTTAACATGGCGAACTTTAAGTCTGAAACTTTGTAAGGCTTCATGGGTATTGGAGAAATTGTGTAACCATTCATTAAAGAGATCGAAAACCAGGTTGAAGAAGCCATTAACGATGCCTGCAAATTGAATTAGTATCTAAACTGTTCAAGAAAACACCAAACTTTCATTTCTTCTGCACAAAAAAAGAAAAGAGTTCTAATAGATTTCGAAATTGAATGAGAGAAAGAAAGAAAGAGAGAGCACATAAGAAAATGATAGCGAGACAAAAAGAGATGACGTTTACGGCGTGTTTGGATGGGGAGAAAAGGGAAGGGTTTTACACTTTTGGAAGACGATTTTGGCGCAAAAGGAAAGAATAAAATATGTAAACGACAATAGACCCAAAAATTTTTTATGAGAGAAAGGTTATACCGCTGAACCATGTTTTTAATTGTACTTAAAACTTATCGTTGTTTTTTTTTTTTTTTTTTTTGAGCTTCGTTGTTTCTTTTTTTGAAAAAATTAAAATTTAAATAGATAATAATTGAGTTCTATCCAATGTTATTAAAACCAGTTCAGACCGGCCGGTCCGACTGGTTCAACTGATGACCGGCCAAAGGTTTGGGCCGGTTCATGGTCACTGTTGCCCCTTAACTCGGACCAGTCAAAATCGGTCTGAACCAGTCAAAAACCGGTCAAAACCGGCAAAAACCGGTGAAAAACCGGACTCGGTTCAATAGATTCAAACCGGTATAAAAGTTTTATAAATTATAATTTGATCCCAATGTTTATTTAAATTATAATTTGAGTTTTAAATTTAATTAAAACTTTCAATTTAGTCTTAAATTTATCAAAACTTTTAATTTAGTCCTAAATTTATCAAAACTTTCAATTTAGTTCTAAATTTATCAAAACTTTCAATTTAATCCTTAAAAAATAAAAAAAAATAATATTTAATTATCATATATAAGTATTATCTTTTTAAATTATTTTTATACATATATATATTAATAAATACCGATTCAAATACCGTTTCGACCGGTTGAACCTTGATCCACTAATATTTTCGGTTCAATGACCGTTCTGGTTCTGACAACTTTAGTTCTGTCCCGACTCTTTTTTTTTTTTTTTTTGAGACCCTGTCCCGACTCTGAATTATGGGAGTAGCATAAATGTTAAAAAATTTCTTGACATTTTTTTGTTTGAAATAAAAGTTCTACTAATTGCAAATTGGAATAATTTTTAGCCATCAGTAGTAGATGACACGTTAATATTGGTTTAAGTGATATTGATGAAATTGAAGGCATTGTTTAGGCAAAAAAATGCATTTTTTTTGCCTATTGGGTACCAGAAGCTCGCTCCCTCTCTGTCAGGAAAAAAGCTCTCTCTCTCTCTCTCTAAAATAAGAAACATATGACGATCCATAACCGAAATTTTCCTATTATCTTCAACGCTGCTGTACAATCTTAGGACCAAACTGCAGCCACAAACAGCCCCTCCTCCTCTTTATCTTTCTATATAAAACAACCTTTCCTCTCCTTTCATCCTCCACATTCAACAACAACAACAACAAACCTACTTGCCCAATACCCACCCAAAATTTCCCACTTTCCCATTTGTTTCATTTACCACTTTCCTCAGAAAAAACCTCTAAATTTACCTCGAGCACATCTCAAAAACCAAAACCCCAGATTTTTTTATTGTGTTTTTAGCAATCTTAGGACAATACAAGAACTGGGTATCTTTGATTTGTTCATATTGAGGGTCTGATTGCATAAAGATTGAATCTTGATCGAGTATTTCTGTGTTTTTATTTTGTTTTATTGTTTGGTGTTGGTTTTGGTGGGGGTAAAGCCCGGGGGTTAGACAAGTTGTAGACATCACGGCTGTACAGGGAGCAACTCCGCGGACTGTAATTTATGTCCGAGCTGTACGAAGCAAGGGTTGTGTGATTGGCAGCAACAGCAGCAGCAGCAACAACATCCCTTCGCCGCACGGAGGGCGTGGCGCTTTGCCTTCAGAAGGCGGCAGCCCTTCCGATCTCCTCTTCCTCGCCGGCGGCGGTTCCGTTCTTCCTCTCCTTCTTGTTTAATTAGGCTAGGACTACTACGTACAAATTTAGGCGAAAGCAATTTAGTATAGAAAGGGATATAAGAGAGTGCGCTGAAAATTATTAGATCTTGGCCTGTGGGGTTAGTTTGTATTTTTGGAGATATGAGCAGTAAGATGAGCAACGATAAGGAGATGGTGCTGAGTATCAAGAGGGTCCCAACGGTAGTGTCGAACTACCAGGAAGAGGAGGCGGAAGAGGGTGCCCGCCACGGTGGGGGCTGCGGCTGCAATTGCCTCCAAAGCGTTCAAGGTACGTGTTTTTGTAGAAGATCATATTTTCCTTATGCTGCAATTGGAAAACTGATTGAGAGAGAGACTATGCAGAATTAGAAGCATCAAGCTTTATGTTAATTGGGTTTGTTTATTTTTTTTTAAGTCAGGCTTTGTTTATTTGTTCAAGTTATTACAGCATTCTCTAATTATTTACTATGTTTTGGCAGCAGCAAATTTCTTTTGGCCCGGATTTTAAGAACTTGTTGTCCATTGTTAATATTCCTCTGTTGCTTTGAGCGTTTGATTTTTGATTTGTTTTAGGTTTTGTTTGTAATTGTGTTATTATGTTTTCTTTAACCTTATTGCATGGTAGGAGCAACGCTTCCTTTGTATGCTTTCAAGAAAGCAGCCAGTATTAGGGAGAAATATGTGAATGGACGTGGGTGTGCCGACCGTCCTGTTGCTTTTCTGGACTCACTTCTTCTCGGGGAGGTATAATTGTTTAAGCAATAAAGATTAATGAACTTGATTCATGTTTTCTTTTAGTTGTGTGGTGAAATTGTAGCATATTTGAGGTTAAATTTTGTATGAATTGGAATTTCTAGTGGGAGGACCGTATGCAGAGAGGACTCTTCCACTATGATGTCGCTGCCTGCAAGACCAAGGTGTGTTCTTTTCTACTTAAGGATTGCCTGTGAGGTTGTTCGCAAAATTGAAAATCCTGTAGTGTTTTACATGACAATTGTAATTTAGAGTCTTTGGGATATTTTATTTATGCCAAAATTTCTGATTATGCATGGTTTAGGTGATTCCTGGCCGGTATGGTTTCATTGCCCAGCTGAATGAAGGTTGCCACTTGAAGAAGAGACCGACTAAATTTCATGTTGGCAAGGTCCTCCAGCCCTTCGATGAGAAAAAATTCAACTTTACAAAAGTTGGACAGGAAGAGCTTCTCTTCCAGTTTGAAGCAAGTGTGGATGGTGAAGTTCAGTTCTTCCCAGATGCACCTGTTGATACTGAAAATTCTCCAAGTGTTATTGCCATAAACGTCAGTCAGTTTTTTTACTGTTGTTTTTTATTTTGTTGGTGCAAAAAGGCAGTGAGATTGTAACTTTGTAAGTTACTCTTGTTATGTCACTATAACAGGTTAGCCCCATTGAATATGGTCATGTGCTTTTGATCCCTCGCATTTTGGAGTGCTTCCCACAGAGGATTGACCATGAGAGCTTCTTGCTCGCACTTTACATGGCTGCCGAGGTTGGGAATCAATACTTCCGATTGGGTTACAACAGCTTAGGTGCATTTGCTACCATAAATCACCTTCACTTCCAGGTTCGTAGACACTTAAGATACAAGCATACTCACTTGTATATGTGTGATCATTTGAATTGTTGGTTGGTAAATAAAGTGGCATGGAATCACTTTATGAAACATTTGATAGGTTTTTTGTCATTGAACAGGCTTACTACTTGGGCGTGCCATTTCCTGTTGAGAAAGCACCCACTAAGAAGATAACCATTTTAAATGGTGGAGTGATAGTTTCTGAACTTCTGAATTATCCTGTTAGAGGCCTCATATTTGAGGGTGGAAACACTCTGCAAGACTTATCCAGCATCGTCTCCAGGGCCTGCATTTGCCTTCAAGATAACAACATGCCTTATAATATGCTCATCTCCAATTGTGGAAAGCGTATCTTTCTCTTCCCACAGGTAATGACTTGGAACCTGGTAGGCGGGATGCTATCTGACTTCATGTCCTGGTTTTAAGTGCATAGTCTGACCATGTGCTTGAATTTACAGTGTTATGCTGAGAAACAAGCTCTTGGGGAGGTGAGTCCTGAGCTTCTTGATACGCAAGTGAACCCTGCTGTGTGGGAAATTAGTGGCCACATGGTTTTAAAGAGGAAGAAAGACTATGAGGAGGCATCCGAGGAGAATGCTTGGAGGCTCCTTGCGGAGGTTTCTCTCTCTGAAGAAAGGTTCCGAGAAGTCGGCACTCTTATATTGGAAGCCATTTCCTATAATGGCAACTGCAATGGACATGACTCTCAGGAATGGCTCGAGGATGCAGATGTCAAGCCTAAACTTCATGAGGAAGTTGATGCTATGAACAAAGGCTCGCACCCTGCTATGGTTACAGGGACGCAAGAATGCCTAGTTCTGCCGTGAGAATTGGGCTTTGATGAACAGAACATGGGCACTTATGCTTAGTTCAGTACGTGGCCAGTTTAGGCTGTATGGCTGTGATAACTAGAAGTACTTTTAGAGCACTGTGGCAGTAGCCTAAATAAGCAAACTAGGTTTGCATTGCTGAACTCAGTTTGGCTTGTCCTAGCAACATTGATTCTTATATTTTTGTCATGTAGTTCTATCTTGCGTTGCATCACAGGGGAGTTCTGTGAAGGTGATGTGCAGTGTATGCTGATGTGCAGCTTACGTAAAAATAAAGCTGTTACGTTTGTTCTTGTGGCCTGTGCTTTTAATGCTTTTGGTCTGCTGAATATTCCAGGAGATGTTAGAACAATGCTCCATCCGTAAGATTTTGACTTGAACATTTTATTCTACACGTTAGGTCTTAACATTAAAGCAAGTACTTTGATTCCCTTTACGTGTCTTCTTGCACCAGCCTCGACTAGATCCATCATCCCGCAGCTCCCTCTCACTTCTTCGCTTCAGAGGTCAGTCTTCTTCTTCTTTTTTTTATTTTGCTTTCTTCCTTTCCTTTCAATTTTGTGATTCTTATTATGACTAGGTTTTTTTTTGGGGGGGGTATGGTATTTTCATTGTGTGAACCTTCTTCTTCTTACCGTATTCTTTTTCTAAAGAATGTTGAGATTTACTGCTTTTGTTGCTAGGTGTCTATATTGTCGTTTCCAAAGTTTCTTTGTTTGTGTGTTAGAGAGAGACTGTTGGTTTTGGAGAGGTGAGAAGAGGGAGAAGGAGAGTGATGCAACTGAGATCTATTAACAAGGAACCACAAAAATTATCAGGAGATTTTGGTGAGAGCAGAGCTTTTTTGTTTGATTTGGTTAACGCTAAAGTTTGTGCTCTGGATTGTGTCTTCGGATAGATGCAACCGATTGATTTTTAATGCAACTGCGTTGAATTCTTAAAAAAATAATTTGTTTTGAACAATTTTCTTTTCGTGTTTTAATATATATTATGTGCTATTTACATTTTAAATTTTAAGATAATATTTATCTAATTTTAACTTTTAAATTTATAATTTTTTATTTCACATTTTTTCAATATAATTACTTTACAAATGAAGCTCCACTCTTTGGTTAATTATCCGTCCTGCTGTCCGCTGGCTTGACTAATTGAAGTTACAACCATATTTGGGTGATTAAATTTGAAGCTGCTGGCTTGACTAATTGATGTCACAATTATATTAGGGCGATTAAATTTGAAGCCACGCAATCTTCTATGTGCGAGTCGCCTGACAGCTAACTCGTCTCGTATTTAGTAAGTTCTTAATTTGGTCCAGATAATACTGAGAAGCCATCTAGACACCATGTGTTGTAGATGTTATTCAAGTGCATCAGTTTCGTGGCCATTAGCAACTGTTAAAATTTAAAAATTATATACTTTTGATATAAAATAATTCATAAAAGTAATAAATAAATAATATTATTTTTACACACTTCCATACATAATAAGGTAAAAAAAAATTAGTGAAAACTATATATATATATATATATATATATTTCATTAGAAGGTTTATTAAATTATAAATTATACAATAGAATAACTTTTTCTTTTTATAAGTTTCGTATCTTTTCTTTTTAGATTAAATTTCAAAATTTTTAAAATAAAATTTTAAACTGTAATCTTCGAGTGTCCTTTGCAGGTTCATACAAGTACAAACGATTTAATTCTAAAATAATTTGAATGCAACTTGACCCAAGATTCAATACGGCCCGAACTCAAGCGATTGGCTCCAAACTCAACCGAACTACCTATTTCTCTCGCTCGCTGACCGGCCGCAAACGGGCTATCTCGGAATCTGTTTTGGAAAATCATAAATGGCAATGCTTAGTAAGAGAGTTGGTGGACTCTCTTAAAAAAAAAAGAGAGTTGGTGGACATATAGTAAATCAGTAGATTAGAAAAAATTTATTAAATCTTTTAAAAAAATGAACCGCTAGATATCTTTAAAATATTGATTTTCTCTTCTAACTGTGGGTGCAATTTAGGCTTTAAAGTTGTTTGATATTTTGGTTAGCTAACGACCCAGAAAATTTGGAATCAAATCAGCAACTCTATAAAAACGATCACTCTACGGCCAATTAATAGTCATCATCATAATCAGATCAGATGGCACCGAATTCGGACCACGTGTTCGGCAAGGTAGGTCAAGATTGACTTCTGAATAAGATTAGAAAAAGGTTCTGGTTTTCACCTGTTTGTTTGTTGCAGACTTGTTTACTTTTGCGTTAATTGTTGGAAGTCCCTCCCGTTGTTTTGTATTGGAGAAGGGTACAAATTCCGATTTTCTTGTTTTCGAAATTTCGCCGATTAAAACAAGAGTGGAATTTCCCAAAAACACAGGAATACCTTTTATAATAATAAAAAAATACAATAAAATGTACTTTTTTATTTTTATCATAAAAAATTTTACAACGATTTCAAACAAATTATACTTTCATTTCACTCAGACAAACATTCTAACAACACAAACGTGGGATTCGTAACCTTTTCCTTTGTATTACGTAGTCTTGTTTAAACATTATCGCAATACAGTCTTATTCTCTATTTTTTTCAAAAAAAATTCAGTTTTTTTGTGTTTTTACTTGGATGCAGCGGCAGCGTCATAAGAGGATACCAAATTCAGAAGAGGAGGATATTTTTAGGCGATTGCCCGATAAAATTGTTGTTCGCATGTTGTCTCGAATGTCTTTTGTAGAAGCAGCTCGAACCAGTGTCCTTTCTTGTCGTTGGGAGAAGCTGTGGACATATACGCTTGACCCAAGTTTAATTTTTTATCCTCCTCATGGTAAAATGTCAAGTAAAAATAGACAATGGTTTGTGGGAGCAGTAAATCGCTGCTTAGAATTGCATCAGAGCCCCTCTGTGGATCACTTTTCTGTTAGTTTTTGACATGGATTCTACTTGTTCTTCTATACTTGATGGTTGGCTTCAGTTTTCCTTTAGAAAGAGAGTTGTTGGACTTAGAGTTGTATCTATTATCTGGTCTTCCAGGAAGTAAATTTGCCTTTCCTGGGGCAGAGTTGCTTCAGAATCTGCTTTCGGCTTCGTCCTCATTGACTACCAATCCTTCGAACCTCGGCAATCTTTCTACTGGGATTTGTAGATTAAGACATACTGGATTGTATTCTGAGGATATCATCCAGGAGGTTCTCAAGTATTTGCTATCTAACTGTCCATTGCTTGAAATGTTATTGGCGATGGATTCGGACACTCTAACTGGTCTGAATGTTCCAAGCCAGGCGCTCAGGTTGAAGTGCTTGACCTTGTCTGGCAGCAAGATGAAAAAGCTTGTTATCTTGGAATCAAATCTCCCTTTCTTGGATTTCCTAGGAACAGAAATTACTTTCTATCTAAAGAAAGTTCCTTTTCTATCACACTTGTGCGTTAGAGGGGAAAGCTCTCCTCAGATGTTTTTACAAGGAATTTCCCTACATTTTAGCATTCTCTCCCAATTGAAGAAACTTTCCTTGCATATGTCTGAGAAGGTATGTAATTTAAAACTATGGTGTTTTGGGTTCCATCCATATCTCTATTTTATCTCTTAGTTCTGTTTGTTCTGTCTTTGTTGTTCGTCGGGTTGTCAGGGAAAGCGTTTTCTTCCCCCGTGAAGTTCCCGAATTGAGCAATCTGAAGCATTTTGAAGTTATGATGTGGGCGGATGATGATGTCCAGTGCCTCCTTTGGCCAATTATTTTGGTAAAAGCAACTCCCTTCTTGCATAAATTTTATTTCCGGGTTTCTGTCCAGGTGTGTGAATCCCTGTCCTCGCAACTTTCATACTCGTTTCTTGTAACATTTGTGGTACTCTCACTTTTTGCAATTCAGTCATGGGACAGTGAGAGTGTTATTAGCGGCCCATATGAGGATGGTCACCTTCATGGTGACAAAGATGCAGAAGAACTTGTTCCTCAGCCACGCAAGGTTTGATGAATTTAATATTGATTTTCTTCTTTGTAAGCTTCTTCATAGGAAAATGTTTCTTCAAAGGAAATAGATTCTCTGATGAAAAAACTTCATGGAATGAGGGCTAAAATGCTCTCTCCCTCCCCCACTCTCTGACAATTTTCTGTTATAAATTCTAAACAGAATCTCTGTCCATGTTATGAAGCCCAACATTTTTCCCCCTTTTCTTAATCTTTTTATCGTACTTTTATTTGTTGAAATGGGAAAGACGAAGAGTACAATGATATTTGTTCCTTGTTGGAAGTTATATATTTCCAATGTTGGCAGGTTGTTGCCTGTGACACTGAATTTCCCTATTTGCATAAATTGCTTAGCCGATGAGTTGGTGAAGACAATTTTCAATTGTCATCACAGGAATTATGAGTAACTGCCAGCTAGTTATGTCCTTGTTCGGACATTTCAGGTGAACAGAATTGAAGTTCAGTGCGACAAAACTTCTAAACAAGTTGACGTACACCTACTGAAGGTAACACTTTGGGATCACATGCAAGAGACTACCCATATTCTCAGAACAGTAAGCACATAAATTACTCGGTCAGATATATTTTGACATGCATGGCTGTTCTTTTTACATGTCTCAACCATCTACAATAGTTGAGACCTAGGGGGCTGGACTCCATTCATCTTTTTGTTTCTTTGTACATTATAATATCTAGTTCACTAGAACATGAAATCCATGGTTTAGTAGAAAGGAATTGCTTGACTTGTCATCAAATGAGTGGATTATTCAGATCAGGAACGTCAATTTGGGTGGACACCTCGTTATATTATACTGATAGGCTGTTCAATTGCAGAATGGAGTTCTCATTTGTAAGGAACAGGAATTTTAGCTTTAATATGTGTAGAACTTAGAAAGTTGACTTCAATATTCTGGTTGATACCAGAACTGAATATTAAACTGTGCTAGTACACAAAATCTTACTGAAAATTATTCCTTAACAAGCACAAGAAAATAATACAATGCTGCAAAAAAAATTAGCGAGGATTTAAGTACATGATTTATTATCTGTTTTCTCTTGATTTGTTGGGGCTTTATCCTCTTTTTTGTACTTTGATGCTTCTAATACAATCATATAAGCAATCAACTTTTGAACTTCATAACCCTATATACTTTTTATTAGGCGTGCAAAGACAGCATATCCTTTAGACATGTCTTGGCCACGTTTCCTTTTGACTGCCGAGCTGCAGCATCAGCGGAAATTTCGCCCCATTTATGTTTCATCTGCCTGTTGCATTTGGCCAATGAGCATGGATTAAGCATTGAAGATTACCCCAGTTTAGATGATCTTAGCATACATCTTCCGCCACTGTGCCAAAGCATGGATGCATTTGGTGCAGTCTTCTTCATGGTAAAGAACAAAGATTCTTTGTGAGACTAAAATTTGTAGCAGCAGAACAGTACCACTGACATTAGTGTTGATAAATTTGAGCCAAGTAACCTTGGTTGAATAATGTATATATCGAATGTATATTATATACATACCTTTGGGATAAAAAATTTGTTCTAATTTGGTCATTGTTTTTGTGACTCCGCTCGAGTCCTTATTTTCTTGTTTTTATGCATGATATAGTTACCCATTTTGCTTCAAACTGAAATTTTTTTTGCTTGATCTAGTCGTGTCTTGGATTCAAGTTTGTCTTTACAGTGGTAAAGGCAATTGGCAGTTGGGTGCAAACTTTTTCCATAGGAGTACAGATAACTTGGGAAAACAGAGTTCCAATGGAAGCTCATAATTACAGGCCTACAGGAAGTATAAGTAATGCATAATTTTCTTTTGCTGCATATTATTCACCATCTATTATTCAATTAATTTTCCATGCCTAAAAGCAGGTTGGCAAGAGTTTGCAACTTGGCATAGAGTTATATAAAGAGGTAAGCGAGCCAATTATATCTACACTACACCATTACTTATCGCATAAGCAATGCAGATAGTTGCTTTTAGCATGGGAGATTACCATTTAAAGCTTGAAATACATCTGAAAAACAGAAGGGGGTCATTTAAACCTCTGAGGAAAAGCTATGCAAAACATAGGAATCTTGGTCATTTGGTTGATCTTTCCTCCACTGTACAATGATATCCAGCGTGGGACTTTTTAATTCGTGGGTTAATGAAGCATATTATTTGTCAACGGCAAAGTTTATCCATGGATTCGGTTGTAATCTGATCTGACTTTTTTGATAAGCCATAGAAAAAGGTGAAGAATGCTTTTGGGGACGTTATGGATAAACATACTAGAAACTGGAAAAGCAACCAAATTAATGGACCCGAAGTCTGGCCCCAAGTGACCTTCCTTTCTTCATTTCCTGACAAAGCCAGATAGCCGATGGTAGTTGGTCTCAGTTAAAGGTCAACATACTTGCACCGGTTCAGTCAGAGTTTTTTTTTTATCCGTTGCTATCACGATTTGAAACCTTTTTTTTTTAATTTTAACTTTTGGAGAAGGTTATAGCTCATGTATATACGGGAGGAGAGGGAGATTGGGGGAGAAGGATTTGAAACTCTGCTTTTCACGTGGACACAATGTTTAGTAATTAGTTGTATAATTTTAATTAAATTTAAAATTTTATTATTGAAATTAAAAATATAACTATTTTATTATCAGAGTACACGGCTAATGACCTCTGTTTCTTATGTAGATCTACGGTCTAATAATCAATTAAATAATTCTAAGTAGATTTAAAATTTTGTTTCTGAAAAAAAAATGTAGCTGTTTTATTACTTAGAGCACACCGCTAGTAATACGGACATCGGATAATCATTTATTTAATCTGATGTTTATGCATGCGTCCACCAATGCGCATATTAACCACTAGTCAAACGCGTTTACTAGCAATGGACCACTTGTGCACTGCTAGTGCACAAGTGGTTATGTTAGTTGGTAGGAAATATTCCAGGCCAGGGGGTCCAAACCCTTGGAAAGAAGATCCTAAACAGTGGAACTCTATGACCCACTAAGCGAGTGATGGGGTCCCACACAATGCGGGACAGATTATTAAGCAAGATTATTAATTGAATTATATAAATCATCATTATTAGGCTAGATTTTTGCTGAATAATATCAATTATTATAGACTTAACAATGGAACTGTGATAATTCAATGTGATCCTCTTAGTTTTTCTTTTTTCGGAGTTAGTGCATGGGAGAAATCATGCCATTATAACAACACTCTTTTTTCCATAATTTCTTGTTTTTGTTATGAGATAATTGTATTTATATGCGAGCTCACAAATATATTGTTTTTTCGAGAGAAATTTAATTATTAGTGAATCCAGATTTTACTTTATGTTTTAAAGTTGGTTGTTGTTAAACTATATGCTTATACTTAATGATTTAGCTTATGTGTATTTTTTAATTTTTTTAGTCCGTTGGATTTAAAATTTGAATCTTGATTGTCGGACCTAAGAATCCAACCACACAATCATCAGATCGCGGGATTAGTGGCGACTGATCACAAGTACTTTAGTAAGCCAATATTCGTCTAATCACTTTTCCCTTATTGAAATGAAGAACAAACATGCACATTTAGGTGGAATAATGGGAATATGCCTACTATTGATATTAACGTGGAATCAAAGGAACTTACAAAAGCAAGTCGTCTTCAACGATTTAGCATAACGCACCAAAAAGTGAAAGGCAAACGGCACAGGGGACATATGCTTTCACCTACCTTATCGAGCGCCGTCCAATGGTTTTCATATCTCCTCCACCTCTTGCATGTTCTCACTTCTCCACCCTTCTTCCCATGCTAACTCCCATTTATATACATTAGTTAATGCTTAACTATTTCTTTTTCATTTATTCCTTATATGACTCGTTGAACTACGAGTTGTAAAGGACACTTCAATTTGGCCATAGAACCTTACTATTATACCAAGGTTCATCTTTCATTTTTGAGTTATTAAAATAGTTATTTCATACTATAAATTTTCACATCCAATTGTGCATTTTGAACCTAATTCAATAGCGTGGATGTTCCCTCAATCAATAATAATACGTGGCTAATACACGACTGTGCGTTGATCTCCAAATCAAATGCTTGATTTGGTATATTTTAAACGCTATGTTCTCGATATGGCTACTCCTATTTTGTGGAAGTGGTCTCCGATCATGACTCATTGTTTTGGTACCATACCAACTATCCTTGTCCTTGATAATTATAGCGATTAACAAACCAAACACGTCCTATGTGATTCATTGCTTAAAAGGTTGGATTGAGGATTTATCAAATAGAATTTTTAACAGTGTGGACAGTTCGTCATCGTCTTACTAATAATGGCAGTTCAACAATAAATCATCACTACCTCCCCCCTTTTGGTTAAAATTCAAACCAGAGAGAGGGGGGGGGGGGGGGAGCAAAAACCAAAATGGTGTTAAAATTGTATAAACGGTCCAAATTTTGGTACACATACACAGAATCTTTCTTACTTATATGATAAGGATATGCTCTTTAAATTAGTCGAATATACTGAAAATCCTATGTCCCCTTGAGTTATGGACACTAATTTTTTAATTTATACTGAGAATTTCATTGCAATTTTTCTTATAGATATTAAAGTGTAACTAATTCAAGAAAAAGTATAAGATAACCTTAGAACTTTTCTTTAAAAAGCATATTCACCTTAATTAGGTTGTAATTATTATTAATTATACAAAATCTACTAAAAAATCGTATCCTTTACTCAAATTATTATGTATGTAAATATTTTGTACCATAAAGCATGCTGCTTAGCACCATATATTCATTTCTTGGACCCACTTTTCTGCTTCTTTTGACTGAGATAATAAACAAGATTCAACCATCAACCTTGGTACAAGACAAGTTCCAACTAGCACATCATTATATTCACTCCTTTATATATGTCTTTGAGGCCTCTACTTGGTCTCTACTCCCACAAACACCTCTAATCTTGTGATTCATTAACCAACCACAACATTTACCCCACCAGTCTTTCTTTCTCTCATCAAACAAATTGAAACTGTGATGGGCAAATTCTGTAGTTCCTTTTTGTATCTTCTTTTTCTTTTATGGATCAGATTTGTATCAAGCTTAAAAAATGAAGTTTTGTTTTTTTTGTGTTTTAAAGAAAATGAAGAAGAACACGAAAGAGAAAAGGTTCCAGCATAAGCATTGTTTCAACTTCTGTCATTGATAATATAAGCAAATTTACAAATTTTAAACTTCAAATACAAATTCAAAAATGACAGCTTGATTAGCTAGCTGATTTGCTTGATGACATCATTACATAGATTGATGTAAGGACATAATTCAAATACATGTAGCTTAAATCATTAGAGTACAAGTCAAGTAAGCTAACTTAAGTCCAAAAACATCACAGCAGCCCCTCAAGTTAATTGACTTAACTGTAACTTTTCCAACCTTCAAAAAATAGTTTTGATGTCTTAGGAAGCAGGACAACAACACCAATGCCAACTTCACTCCTCCTTGGGGTTAATGGACTACATCCCAAGAATGTTTCTTAAATTCATGTATTTTCCTTTCTGCAATGGCTTGGTCAGTATGTCTACTACTTGTTCTTCAGTTGGGCAGTAAGCAAGTCTGACCTCATTGCTCTCGTGCACTTCTTTAATGAGGTGTAATTTGATCAAAAAGTGCTTGGGTCTTCCATGTAGGATAAGGTTTTTGGAGATTGCAATGGTAACTTGATTATCACAATGAATTTGAGTAGCTTCAACAGGTTCTTCTTTCAAATCAACCAACAGCTTCCTAAGCCACAAAGCTTGATTCACAGCTGCTACTATAGCTAAGTATTCTGCTTTAGCTGTGGATTGAGCCACTACATATTGCTTTCTTGAACTCCAGCTGAAAAAACCTGACCCCAAGGTGAATATGTAACCTGAAGTACTTCTCATGTCATCTAGAGAACCACCCCAATCACTACCTGTGTATACAGTTAGCTCCAACTTTTCTGATCTTGCAAACAAAATCCCTAAGGATGTAGTGCCTCTGATATATCTCAGGATTCTCTTTGCTGCAAGCATGTGAGTCTCATTGGGATCATGCATATACCTAGAAAACAAGCTAACAGCTTGCATTATGTCTGGTCTAGATGTTGTAAAGTAGAGCAAACAACCAACCAAACTCCTTAACCTTTTTGAATCAGCCTTTGTTGCACCATCATGCTTCTGCAGCTTCATTCCAACAGAGAAAGGTGTGTTCACAGCCTTACTTGTGTCCATTTGAAATTTTTTTAAAACCTCCTCTGCATACTTCTTTTGACATATAAATATCCCTTGACTGGTTTGATTGACTTCCAGACCAAGAAAAAAGGTCATAGAACCCAAGTCTGTCATCTCAAAAATAGACTTCATTTCCTTCTTGAATTTCTTTACTAGCTTATCTTGGCTATTAATCACAAACAAGTCATCTACATAGATTAATACAACAAGAATTTCACCCATATGTTCCTTCACATAAAGTGTAGCTTCATTTTTACTTCTCACAAATGAAAGCTTCAGCAAGTGTTCATTTATCCTTGTGTATCATGCTCTTGGTGCTTGTGTAAGCCCATATAGAGCTTTCTTCAATGAATACACTTTATTCTCTTTACCTTTCTTCTGAAATCCTTGTGGCTGCTCTATGAATACCTCTTCATTTAGCTCCCCATTCAGAAATACTGACTTCACATCAAGCTGGTGCACTATTCAACCTTTGTGAGCAGCATAAGCTAGAAGCAGTTTGATTGTGTCAAGCCTTGTCACTGGTGCAAAAGTCTCTGCATAATCAATTCCTTGTTGCTGAATGTAGCCCTTTGCTACCAACCTGGCCTTGTATTTGTTCACTGTACCATTTGGATTCAGCTTGGTTCTGAAAACCCATTTAACTCCAATTATCTTCTTGTTCCCAGGTTTGTCAGTAAGAATCCAAGTATCATTCTTCTATATGGCTTCAATGTCTTTATTTATAGCTCTTTTCCAATCCTTGCTTCTGTATGCTTCTTCAAAATCAACAGGTTCAAAAGCAGCTACTAATCTTCTTTCATAGACATCAGCTAGAGGTCTTGTACCTCTGACTGGAAAATCTTCATCTGAGCTTGCATTAGAAAGGTCTTCATTTTGTACCGGTGGCTGTGGATTTTGAGCTATTTGTGTCTTGCTTGTATCCACTTCAGCTTTCTCCCAATTCCAGCTCTCACTTTCATAGGACTTCAACTCTCTATTGGTTATTAGTTTCTAGTAAGAGGGTTGTAAATTCTATAGTTTTGATCAGTATTTGTGTATCCAACAAATACACATGTTTCAGTTTTCAAATCCAGCTTGCTTCTCTTACTTTGAGGCACCAAAGCATAGCACACACTTCCAAACACTTTTAAATGACTTGCAGAGGGTTTGTGTCTATGCTAAGCTTTATATGGGGTCTTGTCTTTGAATACTATTGTAGATAGTCTATTCAGCAAGTATACTGAAGTGGCTGCAACCTCTGCCCAAAAGCTTTTGGGCATGTTTTTTCAACAAAAGGCACATAATCATCTCGTGAATGATCTTGTTCTTTCTCTCACTTACCCCATTCTGCTGGGGCGTATAAGGAACTGTCAGCTGCTGCTGAATTCTTGCTTTTGCACATATCTCCTTGAATGTGGATGATGTAAATTCAGCACCATTATCAGTCCTAATTACTTTAATTTTGCAACCAGACTGATTTTCAACTAATGCCTTAAATTCAATGAACTTGACTGTAGCTTGTGACTTTTGTTTCAAAAAACAAATCCAACAGTACCTTGTAAGATCATCAATAAAGATCATAAAGTACCTGCTTCCAGTTAATGAGTTTGCATTCATTGGTCCACATGAATCACTATGCACAAGCTGCAATTTTTCCTTACTCTTCCAGGTTTGATCAGTTGTAAAGGGAAGCTTGGTTTGCTTGCCTTGCTGACAAGCTCTCCAGATATCTCTTCCTTCTTCAATCTCAGGTAAGCGAAGCATCAATTGTTGTTTATGAAGTCTCTGCAGCCTTGCATCATGCACATGACCCACAGTGATTTGGCACTGAAGACAGTTGGCATTGCTTGGCCTTCAACCTGGTTTAAGTTCACCTGAAAGCTTTTCCTTTCCATAAGAACATTAACAAGCTCAATGTCATTTGATTCAAATATAACACATGACTTGTTTTTAAATTCCAAAGAGTAATTCTTTTCCAATAACTGACCAACACTCAGCAAGTTCTGACTTATATTGGGGACATAGAGAACATCATGAATGAGCTTAGTACCTGACTTGGTAAGCACTGCAGCTGTTTCTTTCTCTTTTACTGAGATAAAATCCCCATTGCCTATCTTTACTCTCGAAGTAAAGCTTGTATACAGCTCTTTAAACACTGATAGGCTTGGTGACATGTGGTGTGTGCATCCACTATCCACAAGCCAAACTTCAGTGTTTTTAATTGAAGCATTGTCATCAGCCATAAACAATTGCTCTAGAGGTTCTTGCAAGCTGTCATCTGCAACTTGGGCTTGTGTCTGAGATTTTGCAGCTTGCTTTTTCTTTGGACACACCCTTTCTCTATGCCCTTTTACTTTGCAATGATTGCAAACAATATCTGGCCTCCACCAGCAATATTTTGGCAAATGATTGGTGTTTTTACAATGAGGACAAGGTGGATGGACTTGTTTACTACTTGAGTTGCTGCTGCCCTCATTTTCTTTTGCTTGATGTTTTGCCTCTTGCTTCTTCTTCTTTTTATGTTGACCTTTATCAATTTGTTTAGCTGGCAAGGCATTCTCAACTACATCAGCCTCCCACATTAGCCTTATTTGTTCAGTTGCTTGCAAAGTATTTATGAGTTCTATCAATATGATCTTGGTTAGATCTTTTGAATCCTCAAGTGAGGTGATCTTGGCCTCAAACTTTTGAGGTATACTAACCAAAACCTTTTGGACAATGTTGGAATCAGATAGATCTCCTTCTAGAATCCTGATTTGATTCACTATTTTCATCAAATTGTCTGTAATCCTTGATCCTTTCTGTATCTTTCATTTTCTACAGCTCAAACTCTCTTCTTAGATTCAGCAGTTGCATGGATCGAGTCTTCTCATTCCCTGCATATTCTTCAGCAAGTTCATCCCATGCCTCCTTTGTTGTTTTATAGACCATAATCTTGTTAAAGACTGTTTTAGTAACAGCAAAGTGAATGCATGCCAGTGCTTTGTACTGCTTTGAAGCTTACTCACTATGATTCTTCAATTGTGTCATTGTTGGGTTTGTTGAAAGTGGTGCTACTGCTCCTCCATTTTCTATTACCTCCCACAAATCAAAGGCTCTTAGATAAGCTTCCATCATCACAGTCCACTAAAGATAATTTTCTCCAGAAAACTTTGGTGGTAAGGGTGGTACAAAGTTAAGAGAAGCCATATGTGAACCTATTGTGGCCTTTAGGTGAGGTTCACTCTGGTTTGCTTTGCTCTTGGGTGTAATGTAAGTGTTTCTCTCTGTCTAATCTTGTTTGGTGGCCCCTTAAGAACTCTATGCACTCTGATACCAGATTTGTAGTTCCTTTTTGTATCTTCTTTTTCTTTTATGGATCAGATTTGTATCAAGCTTAAAAAATGAAGCTTTGTTTTTCAGTGTTTTAAAGAAAATGAAGAAGAGCATGAAAGAGAAAAGGTTCCAACATAAGGATTGTTTCAGCTTCTGTCATTGATAATATAAGCAAATTTACAAAGTTTAAACTTCAAATACAAATTCAAAAATGACAGCTTAATTAGCTGGCTGATTTGCTTGATGACATCATTACATAGATTGATGTAAGGACGTAATTCAAATACATGTAGCTTAAATCATTAGAGTACAAGTTAAGTAAGCTAACTTAAGTCCAAAAACATCACAGCAGCCTCCCAAGTTAACTAACTTAACTATAACTTTTCCAACCTTCAAAAAATAGCTTTGCTATCTCGGGAATCAGGACAACAACACCAATACCAACTTCAAATTCAACAAGTCCCAAATCCTGATGCTCTCTATCCTAGCCGCCCTTCTCTTTGTGACCCCTCTATTATCATCCTCATTAACGCCTAAGTACGTGTATTTTATCATCAATCTGCTTATTTTAGCACTTTGTGCTGAAGCAGGCCTCTTTCCAAGTTTCTCGCAGCCACTAGAGGACAAAAAGCATGCTGCTCCTGTTACCACAAAGCGAGCCAATTATATCTACACTACACCATTACTTATTGCATAAGCAACGCAGATAGTTGCTTTTAGCATGAGAGATTACCATTTTAAGCTTGAAATACATCTGAAAAACAAAAGGGGGTCATTTAAACCTCTGAGGAAAAGCTATGCAAAACATAGGAATTTGGTCATTTGGTTGATCTTGCCTCCATTGTACAATGTTATCCAGCGTGGGACTTTTTAATTCGTGGGTTAATGAAGCATATTATTTGACAACGGCAAAGTTTATCCATGGATTTGGCTGTAATCTGATCTGACATTTTTTGTTAGCCATAGAAAAAGGTAAAGAATGCTTTTGGGGACATTATGGATAAATATACTAGAAACTGGAAAAGCAACCAAATCAATGGACCCGAAGTCTGGCCCCAAGTGACCCTCCTTTCTTCATTTCCTGACAAGGCCAGATAGCCGACGGTAGTAGGTCTCAGTTAAAGGTGAACATACTTGCATCTGTGCAGTCAGATAATTTTTTTTTTTTTTTATCCGTTGCTATCAGGATTTGAGACTTTTTTTTTTTTTAATTTTAACTCTTAAATAAGGTCATAGCTCATGTGTATATATGGGAGGAGAGGGAGAGTAAGGGAGGAGAGTTTGTACCTCTACTTTTTACATAGATACAATGTCAAGTAATTAGTTGTATGACGTTAATACAATTTAAAATTTTGTTAATGAAACTAAAAATATAACTATTTTATTACTAGAGTACATGGTTAGTGACCTCTATTTTTTGTACAGATATACGATCTAATAATTGGCTGTATAGCTCTAATTAAATTTAAAATTTTGTTTCTGAAACAAAAAAAATATAGCTGCTTTGTTACTAGGGCACACGGGCTAGTGACACTGACATCAGATAATAATTTATTTAATCTGAGGTTTCTGAATGCGTCTAACAATGCGCATATTAACCACTAGTCAAACGCGTTTACTAGCTATGGACCACTTGTGCACTAGCACAAGTGGTTATGTTAGTTAGCAGGAAATATTCCAGGCCAGGGGTCCAAGCCCTTGAAAAGAAGATCCTGAACAGTGGAGCTCTATGTCCCACTAGGCGAGTAATGGGGTCCCACACAATGCGGGACAGATTATTAAGCAAGATTATTAATTGAATCGTATAAATCAACATTATTAGGCTAGATTTTTTATGAATAAAATAAATTATTATAGACCTAACAAATGGAACAGTGATAATTCAATGTGATACACTTAGTTTTTCTTTTTTTGGAGTTAGTGCATGGGAGAAATGCCATTATAACAATACTCTTTTTCCCTTAATTTCTTGTTTTTGATATGAGATAATTTTATTTATTCGTAAGTTCACAAGTATATTTTTTTTGAAAAGGAATTGAACTATTAACGAATCTAAATTTTATCTTAAATTTTAAATTTGGTAGTCATTAAACTATATACTTATTCTTAATGGTTTAGCATATTAGGATTTTTTTTTAAAATTTTTTTAGTCTTTCAGTGTTGGGATTTGAATCTTGATTAGCGGAGCTAAGAGTCCAATATTCGTCAAATTACTTTTCCCTTATCGGAATGAAGCACGTACATACACATTTCGGTGGGAAAATGGGAATATGCCTACTAACAATATTAACATGGAATCAAACGAACTTACAAAAGCTCAACATGGCCTTCAACAATTTAGCAAAACGCACAAAAAAGTGAAAGCCAACAGCACGGAGGGACATATGCTTTCACCGACCTTATCGAGCACCGCCCAATGGTTTTCAAACCTCCTCCGCGTCGTGCATGTTCTCACGTCTCTACCCTTCTTGCCATGCTAAATCCCATTTATACACATATATCTTTCTTAATGCTTAATTATTTCTTTTTCATTTTCCCTTATAAGATTCTTTGAACTGTGAGTTATACAGGATATTTCAATTCATTAAGGCGTCACAACTTGGAGAATTTTATTATTACACCAAGGTTTATTCTTCATCTGTGAGTTATAAAAATAGTTATTATATACTATAAAATTTCACATCTAATTCCGCATTTTGAACCTGATGCAATGACTGTTCCTTGACCTACAAATCAAATGCTTGATTTGGTATATTAAAAACGCTATGTTCTCGAGTTCGTTACTCCTATTTTATGTAATAAGTGGCCTCCGATCATGACTCGTTTTGGTACCACACCAACTATCCTTGTCCTTGCTAACTTTAACGATTAATAAACCAAACACATCTTATGTGATCATTGCTTAAAAGCTTGGATAGAGGATTTACCATATAGACTTTTAAACAGTGTAGGCAGTTCGTCATCATCTTACTGATAATGGCAGTTCAACCATATATAATCAGGACTCCCTTTTTTTTTTTTGGTTTAAATTCAAGCCAAAAAAAACAAAATGGTGTTAAAATTGTACGAATGGTCTAAATGTTAGCAGACATAAAGAATCTTTCTTACTTAGATGATAAGGATATGCTCTTTAATTCAGTCGAATATACTGAAAATCCTTTGTCCCCTTGAGATATGGACGTTAATGTTTTAGTTTATACTGACAATTTCATTGCAATTTTTTTTATAGCTATTAAACTATAACTAATTCAAGAAATGGTATAAGATAACCCCAAAACTTCTCTTTAAAGTGCATATTCATCTTAATTAGGCTGTAATTATTAATAATTATACAAAATCTACTAAAAAGTCGTATCCTTTGCTCAAATTATTATGTAAGTAAATATTCTGTACCATAAAGCATGCTACATAGCACCATATATTCGTTTCATGGACCCACTTTTCTGCTTCTTTTGACTGAGATAATAAACAAGATTCAACCACCGATCTTGGTACAAGGCAAGTTCCAACTAGCACATCTTTATATGAATAATACTCTTTTGAACTTTAAATTTTTATGAATTTTTATAATTGAATCTTAAATGTTTTAATTTTTTAATTGAGTGTTATACTTTTTAAATATTTTACAATCAAATCCTTCTGTCAGCTTCATCGTTGAAAATATATTTGACCTAATGAGTCTGAAAAGTATTTGACCTAACGGTCAATTACGTTTTTAACAGTCAAATAAATATAATAACTTAATTGTAAAGCAATTAAAAAGTATAGAACTCAATTGAAAGATATAGGAGTCAATTAAAAAAGTTAGAAGAATTTAAAAAATATATAACTCAATTAAAAAATTAAAAATTTAAAAATTTAATTATAAAAATTTATAAAAATTTAGAACTTAAATAAGTATTTTTCCCATCTTTACATTCACTCCTTTATATATGTCTTAAAGGCCTCTACTCGGTCCGTCTACTCTACAAACTCCTCTAATCTTGTGATTCATTAGCCAACCACGACATTTACAACACCAACCTTTCTTTCTCTCGGGAAACAAACAGAAATTGTGATGAGCAAATTCAGCAAGTCTCAAATCCTGATGCTTTCTATCCTAGCCACCCTTCTCTTTGTGACCCCTCTCTTATCATCCTCATTGAGGCCTAAGTACTTGTATTTTATCATCAATCTGCTTATTTTAGCACTTGGTGCTGAAGCTGGCCTCTTCCCAAGTTTCTCCAAACAATTGGAGGACAAAAAGCATGCTGTTCCTGTTACCACAAAGCCTGTGACAACAATCCCGGCAGCAGAAGCCTCATCTCCAGAGGCTAAAGTTGTTCTTACAAGCGGTAGCGAAACGAAGAAAAGAGTCATTGAGAAATCTGCGTCCGAGAAGATTGTTGGAACTGCCATGGTGGGTAAAGTGGCAAAGTGTCCTTCCATGCCAAGCCTTTTCTTTGTAGGAAGTGGAGAGACTGAAGAAGAAAAAGTTTTAACTGATCATTGTGAGGAAGAAGAGGAAGTTGGGGGTCTAAGTGGGCAAGAACTCTTCACCAAAGCTGAAACGTTTATTGCCAACTTCTACAAGCAGTTGAAGATGCAAAGGGAAGATTCTTCTCAGAGGATTCATGGGTTTTACTAGAAAGCTTTTTAAGCAATATATATATATATATATATAGTGGTTTCTATTTCCATGCCATTCTAGATGATATTATTAATAGTCAGTCTAGCTAGGATCATTTGTTTGGGGGGTCATTCTCTCTGGATGGTGGAGAATCAGAGCAATTTCATTCATGACTCTTCCTTTTCTTGTTGTTTATCTATAGATTTATGTACGGTAAATGCTGTCAAGCTTATCAATAATTACTTGGTTTAGTAGTAGAAAAGTTGGACTTTTAATTCAAATTGTATTGTCTACGGACCAAAAACAAATACTGTCAAAACAAATGCTGTCAAGCTTTGGTTATTTCAGATCACATGCTAGCTCCTAACAAGTGATTATCAGTCTACTACTCACACCTCATAGAAAATTTGTTATGTCGGTGTCATGTAATTACCAGAATATATAGATATATATTGTCTTGTTTTATCAACTATTCCTGGAACCGATTTGTGGTGGACTGTATGTATTTAATGTCCTCGGCAAGTTAACCAATAGTGTCATATTTTCTATTTTTTAATTATAAGAAAATAAATATAGACAAACGCATTTGGGAGGCACACCTTGTTATCAAATTTAATTTTGGATCACATTATAATTTGATGTGGCCAAAATGCACAAAATAAAAAAAAAAATTTAACACTACAAAAGCAAGTTGTGCCTAATTTCTGCCCATCAAATTGTGGCCATACACATTCTGGTTCGTTTTGTACTGCAATAGGACAAATTCTTCAAATTGTACCCAGAAAACACGTTGTCCTAGGAAGAAGATTACATTGTTCACGAAAAGCTATAAGGCAGAGGACTTAACAAAAACTAAGGTATTTGGAAGCAATAATTTCGAGTTCTAGATTCTTTTTTATCATTTTTTATTATTTAATTATTGGATTATCAGTTTTAAATAACAAAAAATAAATAAATAAATAAAACAAACTATAAGGGAATTAGAAATCTTAAATCTTAATATATGTCCATTGATGTTGCCTGAATATACATAGCCAATTTAGAGAGGCCTGTGACAATTGAATCAGAGTATAAAGGGGATTGAAGCAAATATTGCATTATGTGTGTCTAATGTAAGAAACACAATTACACACGATCGAAAAATGATCAAATCCAAAATATTGAAGCCTCGTTCCAAGTACATATCACCTTTTTTTTTTTTTAAGATTAAACTTTTATTTTGTATTTTTTATTATATAACAACGCATATTAGTTGCTAAATTATTTATATATTGGAAAACTATTTTCTTCCTCTTCGTTTTTTTTTTTTTTTTTTTTTTTGTGCTCAAAGATAACATTGTGACATAGTGCTTTAATATATATCCTTGAAATGTGGTGCTTGATCCTCAAGAATCCGTCATCACCCAATAAAAACTTAAATTGTGGGTAGAAATGTAACTATACTTCCTTAAATCTTTTGTGAGTCACATCTAGTATCGAGGGACTGTGAGTTGTTAAAATCAGAGTCCAAAGGCAACGTTGATAAATTTAAGAACAATCGTATGTCTCTCGTCTAGTGCAATAAGGTTTTGTATTTTTATTTTTATTTTATTTTTATCAATCCACATCATAGAACTGAGAAAGACGCGATAAGAATGAGCCCTATCAAAAAATAAAAATAAAAAAAAGGTTCACAAAATGTGGCTGTCTTCGGCGGTGCTACAAATTAAAGATAGCTAGCCTTACAGGATAAGGTGCTGCCAAAAGTGCAAATGTAGCGGAGTCAGCAGCCATTATATATGAACATTTTTTTTCTAGTTGCATCCTCTACATGATGCGATTTCAGGAAGATTTAATGGGATTAAAAAGTTTAAACGTTCATCGAAGGGTTTTGAGCTTGTATACCATCTCTTCTAGATGGAGGTTGTGAGGTTTTGGACTTAATTAATTAGTGACCTCTCAAGTCCTAAGACTTTAGGAGTTATTACACCACAATTAAAGCTTTTGCTGCAACAATGGGGAAGCAGGTGGAAATTTATTGTTTCCACGAAATTACACAAACTTTGGTGTATTGGCAAATGTTTTGTGTGACTTCCAAAGTTCTAATGTATGCATTGGTAGATTTTTTTTAATTTCTTTTTGAAACACATGGTCAAATATTATAATTAATATACTGAAGTTGGCTCTCACCTCTCAGCTTAGTTGCCAAAGTGCATTGGAGTCACTGGTGACTCCCTTTTAGCAATTTTACGTGCTACCTTTTATACCGGAATATGGAAAATTAGGGACCTGTTCTTCATCAGAAATTCCTTAATCACCTAATCCAAGGTGTTCTATTCATTCTTCTATCAACTAAACGTGTACATTATGTTGGAATTTACTATGTGTTATGTTCTTAAGTTTCACCCAACAGTTTTATTTTTTATATTGACTAATTTTTTGACATAGTATTAGATTTATTATGACAAAAGGTCTGAAGTTGACACATTCACTTTAAACTTTTGGGTTGATTGATTTTTTGACATGGTACAAATAAAGTAACACATTCACTAGATTCACAATACTTTCTTGAGAAAAGGAAGCGTAAAATGCAAGCCATTTAAAATCTTCCACTAGCTTATTTCAGGTTGATGCAATGTAACCTCAATACATTGTATAATCCCAACTTTGTTGTATCACAGAAAGTTTATGTACATTATTCCTGGGCCCTTTCCTGCAAGCATCCTCACAACTCACATCATACTGTGAGGTCAGTGAGTGGATCCCTCTCATAAAAGAAAAGGTCTGCCAGCAACTCTTGTTTTTATTGAACATGGAGTAAGCTTCTTGGAATGTGCTTGCTGTGTTTGCTTTCTGGGATTTCATCTTTTCAGATTTTTCACTCCTTTTTGCTATAAAGCAGCATCCCTTTTCCCCTTTTTCTTTTAATTCTGTAGTGAGGGTAAGAAACAATAGTGGCACTCTAATTTCTTCGGTATTTAAACATTTCATTTGTATTGTGACTTGTGAGTGTCGAATAAAACTCTAGGAATCTCAAATTTATGTATAAAGGGCCAAACTTATATATAAAAGGTCAAACGACTTAATGCAGTGAGTGCAAATTAGAAGGTCAAATAAGCATTTATACTATATCAATAAATTCATTGGAACCTTAGATTCACTTAAAAGTTTAAGTTACTTGTGTTGGGTATTTTCAACTCATGAGATGGACTCACAAGTTGAAAGGGAAATTTGAGAATATTATAAATTATGTTAAATCTTTGTATTTTATCAATACAGAACTTTATATTTTTTAACATTGAGGAAGTGGAAACTTGCTCATAAATCCCTATCCTGTTTGCAGGTTCCATTTAATTTTCTTATGTTAATGCCACAGTCATCTTAGAGCTCAACAATAATAACAATCAGGATTTATGGTTTTGGTCTTAATATTTATGTAAGCATTATGGCTTCATGATGCAATTGTAATCCTTTTTTCATGAATTTTTAAATCTCTGATTCCTTTTTTTGGTTTTTTGTTTTTGGGGGGCGCGGGGGTGGCGGCGGGGAGGGTGTTTTGGGATAGATCATTGTGGTCCCTCATGTGGCTAAGGTATTGACAATTCTGAGAGCATAAACCTTTTCAATCCTTCAACTTGGATGGAGCATCGATTTGACTATCAAAATTCTACACGCATCTTGTAACGAACAAGAGTAGCATCTAGGGCCAAGTCTGGCGTTGATGCTCAAAAGAAACAAATAACAAAAAGAACTGATTTAATTGTTTGTAAAATTTAGTCCTCGAATTCCTTAATAGTTGTTTGCTCAATTATATAATTTTTGCATGCACAAAAAATTTTCTTTTTCCGACTTTCTTTTAGCATGGTATCAAAACACTTGATTTACCTTACTAGTTTAATTTAATCAGGTCAGTACTTGTAATGATGTTCTATGTGTTAATTGACTCTAATACAGTTTCACGTGTTAAATGTACAAAATTTCATATTACTAAATGGCTTGACATGATTTATGCTGTTTATGTACTTTTTTTTTTACCTGTAAATTTGACCATTTAAGTAAATTTAAGATTCCAAGATGTTTGAGAGATTAAACACAAGGTGGACGCAATGAGATGATAAGGTGGCTCGTGGCATTGTCAAGGAAACTTCATTGGTTGCACGCTGGCAATGCCTTCGGAGGCCTGTAGCACCAAGTTTGTGGACAGAAAGTGTTAAGAGCAAATTTGCCTATGGCCCAGTTGGCTCAGGAAAAGGTTACTGGCTGCCCTTGAACAATGCACTCTTAAGTCTCAACTCCTGCCACTGTTCTTCCTGACCCACTTGAAGTAGGTTGTGTAGACAAAAATTCGGTGGCTTTGTGGGTGGGCGTTAGCCCAAATGGTGGGGGGTGTGCCCCCACCACCCGAGGCGGGCTTTCCCCTCCTAATATGCCCAAGAATGGGCTTTAGTTTGAAGACTTGGATTGGTTGCACTCTCCTCGTCGATTCAAGTTTCAAGCAATGGGTGCTAATTGGACTTGGTGTTCATAGGTTAGGATGTCGCCCTCAAATGTGACTTTAGCTGTAAATGGGTTGGCACTTCTTTTGTGATGGAAAAAGAAGTCTCAATTTGATAAAAATAACACACTGATCTCATTTGATGGAAAACGTGGCGTGTCCTTGTTTTCAAAATGGCGTATGTTGCACAATGAGAAGATTAAAGGACAAAAAAGAAACATTACATGTCCTTGTTTACAGATTGTTTTATATTTCACAAGAGTTTTAACATGTAGATACGGAAAAATCAAACGAAAAAAACAAACATGAAATAGACGCATAGCAATCAGTCAATTAGTTAATATTTGTAATAAAAAATTAATAAAAAACATATTTATTTTTTATTGCTATATTAAATAATTAATTATATAAAATAATCGTTCGATTGCTATATATCTATCTTATATCTACCATTTTCTGAACCTATCTAAATTTTCCCATTTTCACTATGAGTTCAGCTACAAGAACGAGCGAGTAGACCGGTCCCCGCCGCAGCACTGTTTAAACAGTAAAAAACAATTTTCTTTTCTTTTTTTTCTTTTGAATTATCACCGTAACATGTATAATAAAAATAATACTAATTTATTGGGACACAGTAACTCGGGTTACTGTACTGGTCCCCATCCGTCGCTTTACCCGTCTACAGAGTTTTCCCGTTTCACAATTACGCCATTCAAATCTCAAGAGATGGATGAACATACCCACTTGCGTGGCTGCAAAATTCTTGTTATTTTGATATAAAAACAGGCTTTTTTATATTGGGCCAATACTGCCCTCCAAACGTCAGTCACCAATTCTTGCCAGTACGTGGGCCGTCTTAATTCAAAGAATCACAAGGCAAAAGAAAAAAGATATATATAAATGAGAGCTGGAATGGAGGCGTCCCAATGAGGTTCAGAACAAAATGGACTTAGGCCTAATAAGAAATATGAGCGAGCGAATTCTTGTAAAAAAAAAAAACAAAACAAAATAACTATTAAATTTCTACTAAAAAAATTAAATAAATAACTATTCAACTACTAATCCTATTATCTAACTAGTTAAAGCGATTGAATTCCAGATGAGAGATCTTGAATTCAAGCACAACATAATCATAGAACTAAGATTTATTAGTGTAATTAAACCTAGATCTCTCCTAGTAAAAATTTTATCATAACCATTCAAACCGTTTTCACCACTGAAAAAAGACCTAATGTTCTTTGATGAGATTGTCAAGACAACACCCTTACACTTCCATTTTTCTGACTAATAAAAACCTATTAAAGATAACAACTTTAAGCCATTTAAAATTAAACAAAATCACAATTCTTAATAGTCAAAATTACATAAACATGCAATCGACAACACAAAAACACACAGTTAATTTAACAATTTATTTATTTTTTTAATTCAATACATTTTTACGATCCAACAGTTTAAATCTCACGTACCAATCTTATGCTTACTATTATGTAATTTTATACTTACTATTATGTATTTAGATAGCTTTTCTCACTCTTAATACACAACCAAAACGTGAAATAACCTAACCCAATGGTTTGCCGATCCCCAGCAATTGTCATAAGGACAAATGATCCTTCCAAGAATAGTTTCAAAGCCAATTAAATACCCATTTCTTAATAAGCAAAACCAAAACGCAATAGCCTAACCCAATGATTTGCCGATCTCCAGTAATTGTCATAAGCGTATTAGAACAAATGAAAGATCCTTCCATGAGGAGTTTCAGAGACAATTAAATACCCAACCACCATGTAATAAAATAAACTATTAATGACATGAAGTTTCAACTGTACAAATCCAAGCGGATTCACCGTTGCTTTTCAAGTTTCACTATCAATGTTTCTGAGTATGTTCATATAATTGCAAATATAAAACAAAAACGATGGTTTAATGCACTTACTGGAAAATACGATGCACAAGTTACTTATAAGAAAGTTACTTGTATGGTAATGGAAAGGATCAAAGGAATAGACAGAACAACTGATTACTCCAGTGGGATTATCTCCCCCCTCTTCATCTGTTAAAAACACACTGAGTTATGTTCCTAATTACTCCAATGGGATTATCTCCCTCTTGTTCATCTGTTGAAAACACATCAAATAAGTTCCTAAGCAGACTTTACAGATTGAGGAAGATGGCAAAGGTTCCAGAAAAGCAAGTGCTTGCGGGAACAACAATCTGCCTGCTGCTTGTCACTTTTCTAATTCTATATAGTTTTCCAAGCTTGGATGGGTTTGAATCATGTGAGTTCTCTTTCTACTTCCAAGTAGTAAGTGGTGGTACTTAGCTAGGCTAACGATTTAGTAAGGTAATTTATATAGCATTGTGAGTATATGTTCTACTGATTTCACTTGCTTGGAAATGAAGGGAAAATAAGGCTACAAAATTGGAGAGATGCTTACCATGTTGACCAGAGCAATGAAGGAGAGCCTTTAAAATTTTTGCTTGGAAGACTAGTAAGAGGTCGTTTCTGTGCCTGACTATTGTTGTGATATTCATACTTCCCAATTTGGCTTTCATTTTGGGTGCTTGTCTAAACAATAATAACTACATCAGTTGTTCTTTGGCTTCTTGGATCTGCAATGAACACAGGTGAAGACAGAATCCAGCTTGAAAAAACCGGCTTTGCTTGCCACTCTAACCTGCACACGGAAGTATGTCTTGCAAGCAAACCAGTTAGGATTGGCAACCATGGATTAGAAATTTATGTGCCAAGCTCTCAGGCAGAAGGTAACCAAACGATCAGGCCATATGCCAGGAAAGAGGATCAGTCTGCCATGAAAGGAGTTACACCACTTCAGATACAACATGTAGAAATAACCACTGCACCACCATGTCAATACAACCATGATGTACCTGCAGTGATATTCTCATCTGGTAGCTACACAGGAAACATGTTCCATGATATCAATGAGGTTATCATCCCCCTGTTCCTTACATGCCGTCATTTCCGATCCCACCTACAGTTTGTCATCACTGACATCAAGCCTCTGTGGGTCGACAAGTACAACAAGATCCTATTGCATTTGTCTCGTTACCAGGTCATAAATCCTGCACTTGATGGATATGTTCACTGCTTTCCAGGAGCTGTTATAGGTCTGCATTACCATGGCAATCTAGCCATCAACTTAACTGACATTCCGGCTGGATACACCATGCTTGACTTCAAGCATTTTCTCAGACAATCATATAATTTGAGGTTTAAGCATATATCGGAGATAGAAAAACCAGTACTGATCTTTATATCTCGTCATAAATCTAGAAGGTTTCTAAACGAGGATGAGATGGTGGTTATGATGGAGGAATTAGGATTTCGAGTAATTACCACAAAACCTAGCAGAATGGCAAACTTAGATGAATTCACAGAGGTGCTCAACTCTTGTAGTGTTATGGTTGGAGCTCATGGAGCTGGCCTTACCAATGAAGTGTTTCTGCCGGAGGGGGCAGTGATTGTGCAAGTGGTGCCATTGGGGTGTGAATGGGCATCAACAACCTATTATGGTGGTCCTGCTAACAAGATGGGAGTTAAATACTTGGAGTACAAAATTCAACCAGAGGAAAGCTCTCTCTTGGATCAATATGGTCGAGATCACCCAATCATTGCTAATCCCCTGTCCATCTACTTGCAGGGTGGGTATTCTGCTGCCAGGGCCGTGTATATTAAAGGGCAGAATATCAAGATTAATGTGGGCAGGTTCAAGAAGACAATGATTAAAGCAATGAAGCTTACCACACTTGCAACTCCTATCAGTTGAGTAAATTATGGACACAAGATATGTGTTTTTGATGCATGCCTACAATATATTGATTCCAATTGGAATGCAAGTCTTTGACCGAAGAAGAACAAGTAAATCCAATCCTTTTGTAAATATTTCAAGTTTAATAATCTAAAAATTAAGTAATTTTCCAATTTCATTAGGTTCAAATAGCAATTGATTCAAGTACATAAAGTATGAACCAATTCCATAAAGATTCAAGAGAAACAACAAAGTAGAGACTTGTCTAGAAAGAACATTAGTTAAGGAAATAGCATATTAACTAAGGTCGTCATGCCAGTTTTTAACAGATTTGCCATTACTCTACCCTGTGGAAAACTATTATCTGCCAAAGAAAATCCTATTGACAACATCAACAGGCAAAGCATAAGCTGGATCTATGGCTTTCAATCCTGGATATTCGAGAAGTAAAAGTCCTGCAAGACATGCAAAAACATCTGAGAAGCGAGAATACAGATAAGACATGAAATTGGGAGGAAGGAACATAACCTTAACAATGGGATAAAGCACAAAAAGGATACGAAACAATCAAATATAGTTCCCTTTTTTCCTACGTAAATAAGTGTGGGATTCTCTTTCAGCGCCATCAACAGTCAATTGATAAAAGGAACAAGAGTGCAGTTTAGATTTTTGAGGGTTGCAATCAGTTCATATCTAATTCTACAGAAATCCTGATGAAGGCAATTGGGCAAACAAAAAAACCATGCCCAAGTACCAATGAAAACAAACAAATCACACATCAAAAAAAAAAAAATCTTAGAATTCTTATATTATATTGAAAAAATTCCCCAGGACAAGGACTAGTAGCTCTTAAAAAAATGATACCATATGGACAGAGACAAATTCAAAGAAAGAAACCAAATGATTAATAGATCGAATGAAGCAAATTATGCTTTTAAATACCAGCCACTCCAAAATATGTGTGAAATACATCAACAGCATCATCAGGTCTGTCGGAAATTCCTCCATTTTTAACATCCTGCAATGTTTGATACACAGTATTGAAAGTCCAGCTCCTAGGTTTCGAAAACAAAGTGCCACTAAAGTCACATACTCATCTCATTGTGTTTTAGATCATCTAAAACATAAACATCAAAACGGTTTTGGCACAAACCTGACAGTTTAAAATGAACCTAACAAGCTTGTCCTTCTTTATCCAGTGGACTCGGTCAATCATGATCAAGCTAGAAAGAACCCACCATGAGTAGCACACCTGAAGTGATAGCATTTATTATTAGGAGAACATAAAGGATGGTCATGATAATGAACTCATCCATGAGAGTACGCACGTCAGGAAGTTTCTCAGGCCGCCCATTTAGACCTCCAGATTTCAACTGCCGTTCACATAACCACCATCCCAGGAGGTCCTTGTCAACATGATGCAGAGATCCAGTAATAGCAAGGGCACCAACACAACAGAAAACTACAGTCACAAGAAGCAGAACACAAACTGATCAGGGCAAAATGAATCATGCAAAGTCACAAAATACATGGTGATCAAGACCACTTCATGAACTTAGCTTTAATAACCAAAACTTCATATAAAGTAACGTAGAACATACTCTGTCCAGCATGGGACTCTGCACCAGGAGTGCATCCAAATCCACCATCCACATTTTTGCAACTTACTATGTAATTCACAGCCTTCTCCACGTTTATTTTATCCAAGCAGCACAATATAGAGAGACAACATATAGCAATATAAGAGAACCTATAACAAGAGATTTGTTTGGTAAAACATAATTCAAATGTACTGCTTCCACAAAAAGAATGTAACAATTGTACAATTTTACAACCATATACCTTGTGTCAACTTCACCCCACATGTCTCCAGAGAAAGATCCATCTTCATTTTGCAGTCCCACAATATCTGACTTAAAGGCTAAGCAAACCAGAAATTGGGAGCTGAAATAATAAATCCGAAGAATCATGAGCAGAGCATGTCACACTCTTGGAATTATTGTATTAAGTTGTCTGGTAAGCCAACATGTGGATTTCCACAAATGAAGCCAATTCAATCCTGTAACCCTTTGTCCTCCTTTCATCTATAAGCAATTATCGCTTGGCATGTCAGCGAACAGACCATTGACAACTAGGCAATGCAATTGGAAAAAAGCAAAGCATTGCTACCATGATATTTTTGAAAAGCAAGAACTATTTGATGCAATGAAAAAAGAAGATCTAAAGTTATTAGAACAGTCATAAGGAATAAACCACAATACAACAAGTTGACGGATACAGTTTGAAACTTTCTCGATATCAAGAACATTTAGCTTGTCGAAAAGTGCCAAAACTTGCACAGCACTAAGGGTATACAAAATGTGAGGGTCATGTCCGACATTTCCAGCAAACCCACCTGCACAAAGAAAAGCATCACTACCCATCTTGCCAAAACATGGAATACCAAAACCCAATTGTAATGATTAAGGCATTGCTCTAGAAAATCTTCAGCTCGAGCGAATTCAGAACATAAACGGATAGATAAATCACGAACCAGACTCGTGTTGGCACTTCATTATCCATTGAATTACTTCATCCGAGTCCACAACATCAAGTTTTCCCAGAAGATCCAGAGTGGTCAGTCCCCAATAAGCCCCACTCATTCTCAAGTGCTCCATCACCACAGATTCAAAACTATCCCTTCTCTTGAGTAACAGTCAACCAACAGTTGAGGCAATGTAATACAAAAACAGTCAGATTTTCTTAACTCAAAATGTGTGCCTAATGAGTAGAAAAAAACAAACGGACAAAAAACAAAAAGTAAAAAACACACCTTTTCAACGGATAAAATATATTCAACATGCTTCTCAACTGCCAGATCCCCCATTTTTGGTCACTGTTAAGATTTCAATTCGAAGTTTATATACTCATCAATTGGGAAAAAAAAAACTAAAAAACAGGAAAATATACGAGATTAGGCAACGAGTAGTGCTAAATATTTTAAAAATTATGTTATAAAATATCATAAAATATATAATTATGAAAAGAATAGTTAATTTATTTTTCTTTTTAATTTAACGACATTAAAAAAATTAACGATTTTTTTATAATTATATATTTTAAAATATTTTATACCATAATTTTTAAAATATTTATTATTATTCTTTAATAATAAACCACGCCTCCTATTTTAAATATGACAAACCGCATTCTAACGTTTAATTTTGGTAACAAATCACATCCTCCGTTCCATTAAAAATGTTAGAAATTATTACAAAAATGTCATCATAATTACTATGAACCGACCAAAACACCCTTATTGCATATAAAATGTCTCAAAACATCACGGTTTGGATCCAAGGCAAAGATTCTAAGGCTAAATGGATGAGCTCGCCGTCTCCAAAATAAAGAAAGAATCTACGAGTTTAAAGGATCAATTGCTAGAAACAAATAATCTTTCGGATGAGGTTTTGCCTTTAGAGAATGCGGCCAAGCTCGAGAAAGAGAAATTGGAAGAATTTTTATAAAAAAAAAAAAATCTCAAATGCGCTCTGATTTTGATTGAATTGAAAAACTGGGGAGTGAAACAAGACGTTCGCTTAGAGGATTGAAGGAGAAATTTCGTAAACTTGAAGACGAGGGAAAAGAAAATGGACGTGTTTTTTCGCTGAAAGGTACCTGGTTTTCACGAAGATGCCTTGTTTTCATGAAGGCGCCTTTAGGGTTCTTGTGAAAAGGAGAGAGGGAAAGAAGGAAAGAAAGGCATCCGCGCCTTGGACATAGAATTAGGGGGCAAAAACGTCTTTTCATAATTTCTGTCATTGTTGACCAACTCTTTTTCTCGTTTTATCGTTAAAATGGGTAAGCGGAACTGCGGAAGTAGAGTCCCACAAAAATGGATGCGGACCTCTACGTCTGGGTCCATTAAGAAAATAAATTATGCAAGTGTTGTAAAAATTATTGTAAGGTCGTTTGTAAACTTATAATTAAAATATATGTCTAATCTCACTAATCGATTATAACTGAATTCAAACTCGCAACTTCGCAATGATACATCAAACTCTTTACCACTAAAATCACGCGGATCGCAACTCTCGTTAGTCATAAAGTGTGATTTGTTACTCGCTAATATAGAGGATCCAGCCTGTTATGCGGCGTATCCGATGTAAATTTTCCAAATATTAATTGGGTTTCTTCAATTCAATCCGGCAGTAAAGATTTCAAGCACAAATTATATTCAGATTAATCAAAAGACCCCCAAAACGAAGGAACGAAGACGAAAAAATGTGCGAAAGAGGAATCGTGACGGAGAAAAAGGCTTCGGTGATGGGCTCAGCTCGTTCGCCAGCCGCAGGCGACGAGAAAGTCGGCGGGGAACAAATGAAAAGTCAAAGTTGATGAGAAGTTCGTGCACAAAAAATTTGTATCATTTAATTAAATTAACATTAATATTATTATTTAAATAATAAAATAATAATTTTAACCCTTCAATTTTTATGTTATTATAACAAATAATCTTTTTATCTCTAATTAATCTAAATTAATTTTATAAAAATAAATTTTATATATTTTTAAATAAAAATTTATTAAATATGTAAATTAAAAATAAATTATAATTTATAATAAATATTATTATTTTATTATAAGCATTACTATATTTAAAAAATTATTATTATTTTTACTGTATAAATTATTATTTACACAATAAAAAAATAAGAGAAGTTATGTATATTTATTAAAATAATATTGTTTTGACCATATAAATTAAATATTTATGAATAAAATATTGTGCTTATATTATTTTCACATGAGAAAAGTAAAAAAAAAAAAATGTTAATACCTCATGCATGGTCCTATTGCTTTCCCGCACTGTACAGGGAGTGTGACATTCAGGGACGGAAGCAGGCCGCCGGGGGCCCAAGATTTTTATCTTTTATTAATAATTTTGTATCAAAGTACAACAAGGAACACTAGTTGACATAGTCACAGGGCCATCTTGCCCCTCGGCCTTCAAATGCGTTCGTCTTGGGATCGAGGCTAACAATACGCATGCACACATTTTGGTTTCTTTTCCTTTTTTTTTTTTTTTTGGCTTCCTTTCCTTGTTGTTTTGTTTCTTTTTTTTTTTTTTAAGTTAAACTTCTTTCTTTCTCTTTCTTTTTTTTTAGAACTACATTTTTATGTTTCGTTTCAAATGTATTTTTTTTTTAATTTTAAGATTTACAATTTTTCTTTCTAAAATTAAAGTTATTAAATGTAACAGTATCGTATAACGAATTATCTTTTTAATTTTATTTTATTTATTCTCAAAATTATTTGAATAAATTTTCTCTTTTTTACAATATTTTTAGGAATATTTTGTTTTATGATGAAACAAATTATTACCAATAGACACTAAAAAAAATTTTAGAAATACACTATATATTTAAACATATATTTATTTATAAAAGTAATTATAATTTTATCATTCACAACAATTATGTAAAAAAATAGTTTTACTATAATAAACATTATAAAAAATTTATTGCAAAATCACACAAAAAAATAAATGACTAAATGATTGAATCACTACTTATATAAAAAAAATATATTTGATTAAATAAAAGATAAAATTATAGTTTTAAAATATTAAAACTTACAAAATATGATTATAATATTTATAACTCAAAATAATTAATATATTTTTATTTATCCTATTAATTAATTTTATTATTGTAAATATCTATAAAACTTTGCCCCTCTTAAATTTTTTTTTTAAATCTGCCCCTGATGACATTGTCTTAACCCTAGTTTGTAATTTTGTAATTTTGCATTGCAATGAGTGAACACTCAAACAAGATCAATATTATAATTTTAATTTTTATCAACTACTAATAAAAATAAAAAATGACTTGTCTTTTTGACATTAATTATTATTAGAGATCTCAATCAGTGATCAGGTACTGATTTTTCATTTAACCAAACCCTTTAACTTCTAACTTTTCAAAACAACAGTAACAGGTTGAAAAGCAAAATCAAACACCTTCTTAACACCGCACAATAAAAATAATGTATAGCACTATACAATTAGTAGAATTAATGTCTCGACGCGTGCTCATTCGATGAGGCTAGTAATAGATATCCAAAAATGTCATTGCTTTAGTAGTGTCTCAACTCAGATATGCAAGGTGGTATTATATGAAAGAAAAATGAAATGATACAAGAAAATAATCACCATAACATGAATTTCATACCATATGATTAATATCATTTTTTTTTTTTAGGTCAATAAAATGAAAAGGAAGTGGTGCCCACAATTTCCACCAATGAGTATTGCACCCGTTCTCATGAGTTGAAGAATCAAGATGGTTACTGCACACCTCAACATTGGGATAGGCATAAGTTTAACCCTCCTGACAGCACTCAAATCCAAGACCCGCGACCTAGTAACATTTATCGCTTACCATTAGATCACAACGAGTGGTAGTTCAATTACTTCTCTTTCTTTCGACGAGACGAAACAGTGCAAATAGCTCATATTCGAAGTATGCGAGATAACTTGTAAGCCTGCAAAAATGAACAAGCGTGGTGAAAACATGACGAGCGGGCATGGCACCACGACAGTTGCTTCAAGTTTTTACAATGAGCTCAGAAGTTGGTACGTAAAGATTTTTTTTTCGTTGAACGGACATCAAGGTATTTATAAATGAAAACAAAGTTTATATAATTGACACTCACAATATGCACTGCTTTATAGATCCAGAAATGTTTAAGCATTATGCATATGGTCTTCCATTGCCAATTTTAATATTTGAGAAGACCAACCATTTGCTCAACTTAAGATTTCAACAAGCCAACTGGGATGTCTCAGTCCACAAGACTCATAATGAGGTTTCGGGAAGGGTGGTCAGATTTACATGGTTTTAATTTTTTTTTTCACAACTTAAACCTGTGACCTCCAGATCACAACGAAATAATCTTACACTTATACCAAACCTCACCCTTCCATGTGAATAAACCAACAAATTCAAAAAATATTGGAATGGTGTAAGTTGCGTTATTGAATTCAGTACTCACAAGAAGTATACTAAGTTCCAAACTTATTTTCTTATCGTCATCTGTTTAGATTGCTTATTATGAGCCCAGGAGAATAGTGGATTCTCCGCACATGAGATGGGGAGAAAATATAACACATCCAAGACCCACACCCACTCCATAAAAACATGGACAGAGTAAACATTAGCAGAAGATTGCTCACCTGGGCAGTCCTACAAGGCAAGGGCACTTCTAAGAAATTTTGGAGGCCATCAGCTCTGTGAACATGTGGGAGACTCAGTTAGATAGAAAGATTGAGTCAAATGGAATGCAGAAAACATACTTTCGTAAAGTTTAAATGAGCCCACCTTTTGCTGATAGTTCTCTGAAGATATTGGTCAGCCTTTATAAGGCCCTGACCACCATACTTCTTCTCGTCCGAATTCAGTATGATCTGTGCCATCAGTAATGGAGAAGAAGTGGGATTTGTAAAAACTGGTGACAATATGAAAAGATACTCAACCCATGACTTATTATGGTTCTCTGAAAAACATAAAGCTTAATAGACCTACAAATGTAATGTTCATACCAGATGCTCTGGCCCTCTACTGAACTAAAGACCAAACAGTTGATAGCGGATGAGACACAATTATTAAATGAGTCCATTCGCTTACTTGATACTCTCCAGCTTCTTCTACACCGACAACATATCTTTCATATGCATTGGTGGGATGAAAGTTGAATACAAAGAGAAAAGGACCCCTTATGTAAGATATTACCTGTGAACATCAAAGAGTATTGCACACCTGTCAGATTACATGTATAGTTTCCCATTCACCACAAAACCATATAGCCCTATGCACCAAAATCTGACATAAACGAATAAATACCGGAAGGGAAGGCACCAATAGGAGTAACCCCCAGTGAAATTCTGTATGAAGGAACGATTTAACAGGCATTTTATGCTTCAGAGGTGGGAAGGGTAAGGGGGCCCACCAGGGGGTGAAGGGGAGGAAAACAGATGCACCACTGAGAAACTACCTATGCAAAGCCTTGATTTTTCAAACTAACCACAAAAGTGTAAGTTTGGCATAGAGACATGGGTAGCATATGTTTAAGTAGAATGTAGTCCATTGTTAATGGCTCTTCCCTGCAGTAGTTTCCTACAAATAAGCATATTCTTCCAAGATTTTGTCTAACCATCATAATTTATCTTTGCTTTGGCTTTAAGTTGGGTTCTAAAGGAGGTTTTGAAACATTCAGACTTCTCTAATGCATAAGAGCAGAAAAGGCCTCATGCATTAAAAAGCTTGAAGAAAAGTTTTTGGTGCATCAAGTTATGTGGACTCGAGCTCTCCAACAAACAAGAGTGCATAAGTTTTATCATACCATGAATACATACATGTATCAAACCAGAAAGGACTCCGTACCATAGTGGTGTCATTGACATGATGAATATTTGGCAAACCCCTTGAAAGCACCCTCTGGTTTTCATCCAGATTCATGAGATCCTAGAATACAGGAAAAAGTTGGTAATTGCTGTCCAGGCTATCAATCTATATTGCTCATCAATGAAAAGAACTAAATTTATGAAATTAGAGACGACAGGGTAATACATTGACCATACATGGTCAAAAAAAAGGAAAATAACCTTCAAAACATAAATACAACAGGATTATTTTTGTCAATTTGATGTTGAATACATTTAAAATTAAGCCACATTAAAGTAAATATGTTGAGAAATTTTGGGACAACTGGTATAATGTCTATACCATTTACAACAACATTAAGCTCAAAGACGCATACGCACATACACAATAAGTATGTTATATATGGAGAAAATATTAACATCATAATAATAATGTAATGTAGAGTGATAAAATTAGCACCTTATCAAAGGAAAACAAATTCGGATGCATAGCTCCACTTGCCAGCAGATCCCAACGACGATTAGCAAGTGAATATGAAAAGTTGTTGCTTGGCATTGGGAATTCAACCCTCTAGCACATGGAAGGATTTTCAATCACAAAAGAGAAATTTCATCAATATTAAAACCACATTTTACTCACCCAGCCAAATGAATTTTAGCCATGCAAGCATGCAATCACAAAAGCAGTATGAAAAAGGAAAAACAAACTGAAAAAGCCCACCTTGGGATGTCCAAATTCGTTCCCCATGAAATTGAGGTAAGCATGCCCACCAATTGTAAAGGTAATCATTCTTATCATCTGGGCCAGGAAGGAAAATATACCTTAGAAACGTACACTACACATGTCAATGCTAGAGAAAAAATAAATGCTGCTTAAATACCTCATATGGACTTTAAGATATAATTATAAGATTGCACGATGCTTACTTTATGAAGTGAACATGCTCTCAGCAGGGATTCCTTTGAGCCAGGAGAATCGTCCTTAATTTCACCAAACAACATCTCTGCAAATGACTGCCCTCCAGAGATAGACTAACAAGCAAAAAGTAACAAAGAGCAACAATCATTAATCAATGCACATAAAGTGAAATGACAGGCCAAAACTCTTGCTATAGTTAAAGCAAAGCTTTTGAAGTAGAAAAAGAGTTTCAAGTGGATGATTACTTGGCTGTGATTTTCAGCATATAAAAGCATTTTGTCTGCACATTGTTTGCTACCCGTTAATGTTGTGACAATCTACATGACAGAAGTACAATTACTTAATGTTAAACCCAAAATATTGTGAAAATTAAAAAAGCAGAAACAACAAAATATCTGGTACACGTTAATCATCAATTACCTTTGCCATGCTCCATTCGTGGTCTGGAACATTTTTAAGGAAAGATGACCACATCTCTGAGGCAGAAATATTGACATAATAATCGAATCCCAATCCACCTTGTGAAGTTGGCTCACATAATCCAGGATAATATGTTGCCTACCAGTAAGGAAAGAAGAAGTTATCAAGTACCAGGGAATTAAGTTTCAATCTTCAGGAATAATCAACAAATCATAGCTAAATGCCTGAGGAAGAGTGGCCAGCACATTTGGCTCAAGTTGAAAGAGCAAAAAATTTCACGATATTCCAAAAAAAATCTTCATGAAAAAGCGAAACTATTAAATTCTTCACAATTGTTTATTTCCTAAACAGTAATCAGGTATTAGCCATTGGAGCAATGACAACTACACAAGCCATTATTACTCACATCTTCAGCAATAGTTATTATATTAGGATGGAGAAAGTGCAGTAGCTCATTTGCCAAAATGAGATACAAGAATGCATCCTTGTCAACATATTGGTTGCAATACCTGCAATGACAAAGAAATTTAGATATCCTCCACAATCATGTAGGTACAGTGCAAATTGTGAAACTCATTACAGAACTAAAACTTGTCAGACCAAGAACACTGTACAAGAGCACAAAAATCACATAATCCTTCCAACTGTAAGGTTATGTATTTCCTTGGAGTTGCTTTCTGTCCTAATGCTTCATTTTCCAATTTGATCATACCACATGAATCTTTCAGCATATTTGGTGATTCTTACTCATCCCAGAAAGAACATAAAAATTATGATGAAAGTTAGCTCCAAAATAAGCTTTAGCTAAGCTGTTCAATGCAGATGGATTTTCGATTAGCTATGAAACAATTTAAGTCATGCCTGACAAAATTTGAATTGCTGTACAGAGACAAAGAAACTTACAAAAACAGTTTGTGGGAATGTATGAAGACGAAGGAATTTAAAGTTAGGAAATCAAGAGAATGACAAAACAGATTCCTTACTCTTCCAAGTCGCCTGTAAAGGAAGCAAAACCATTGTGTGTATACATCATTGAAGAGAGTGAATGGAATTGGAATCCATCTACTTGATACTCCTCAACCCACCTGCTCAAATATCATCTGATAAGCAATACGAAGGATAAATACCCAAGAATGAGAAGCTGAGATGAACACCATAACACCTTCCACAAATTAGCCAGTAGCAGAAACATATGGGATTGGGGACAGACAACTGCACTGAAAATAGAAAGATGATCACGCTTCAGACTTACCAGTTCATATTTGAAATTAAGAATTGAAGCACTTCATGGTCACCATATTTGAACATTCTGGTACCCCAATATTTGTGATGCCCTCTTTTACCTATTCAAGCAAGCACAGTCAGACAAAGAATGAAGCATACTTGCATACTGGAAAAGGTTGCTTAGCCTGTAACAGCAGAACCTTTTTCCTTCATTCCAGAAAAAAAAAAAAAAACCCGACACTGTACAACACAAATGAGTAACACAAAACAAGGGCCTACATATTCAAAGCAAGAATCTTGGACTCTCCTTTGATTGTTCCAGAAATAGAGGCTTAAAAATGCAGCTTAACGAAAGGATGAAGATTAACTAAACATATACAGGAAATAAATTAAGGCAACTATCAAGAGGGGCAACAAACAAGTGAGTTGACAAGAGACAGAGGATGAATACGAAAGACTCATTGACCACATTCCTGGACAGCTCAGCTCAATATCTCAGCACTTCTCTACCAACAACAAGGAACATGACAGTCCCAAAAGGCATGTCCCTTGGATGTAGCTCACAGTTCAGCCAAAATACACTTTAGTCCATGCAGTCTAAAGGCCTAAACACCTATTATGTACACAGCAAGCCCAGTCTTCTCAGTAATTTCTTATACAACAGTGGGGTGCACGTACCAGATTATACTCGCATGATATTAAGCTAATTAAGCAGCCAGGAAGAAAGAAAGTATTCAGAAGTGCCTAGAGTTGGATGAACCAATTCTACAACTCAATTACCAGTGTGAAAGTAGCAATCATTTGATCCATCAAACAGAGATAGTCCAACCATCTCATCTGCAGCTGAGTATGAATGGACTATGTCCATGAACACTAGCAGTCCTAGTCCTGAAAAAGAAAAAGGCTGACATAAGATGAAAACCAGCAGAAGAACCTCGGACATAACGGAACTGTCTGTTAAGAGATATTTATTGCACCAAAAAAGCTGCATAAAAGATTTTTATTGACGAGATCTTTGAAATTGATTGTCAGGATATAAATATCATCATACACAGAGACACTCAAGTATCAAGAACAAAAATAAATTGTAAACTGCACTTTCCAATGTGTCATTTGAGACTTGGAACAGAAACAACAAGCAAAAACATACTTTATAGAAATGAAACAGATGAGATACCACTTTTCTTATGGTGTAGCATAAATTTTCAGGTGAAATAGCTTGCATAAAGTTAATATGAGCTGAATGAAGTGAATATATAAGCTGACTGGAGTAAATCGACCACTTGTATAGAATAAATAAAAACTTTGATGTTAGTGTATCAATCAGTGGGATAAGATAAAGTATGATAACCATGTGCTTCGTCAACCAAACGTTTGAAATCATCTGGAGTGCCATAACGGCTGCTAACAGCATACAAATTAGTGACCTGCATTACCATCAGACTGCTGCTCAAATTCACAAAATTAGCAAAAGTATATGCAGCAAACGAAAATGGATCATCAACATGATTATATGAAATGACAATGCACGTCAAGATAATCAGACTGGTCAAAAATCTGGCAAAAACTGGTCAAAAACATATCAACAAGCCAGAGGTGTGATGCAAAGGTGAACAAGACCATCATACAAATATATTGAATTTACGGGTATAGCACTATGTCCTAGCAAATAAAATATAGTTGTAATGATTAAATTACTGATTTCAAAATCTCTTCCAAAATTAGGCTTTGGGAAAAAAAAAATTTTTTTTTTTTGGTTTTTATTTCCCTTCATTCCAATATCTACCAGATTGTAGATCCCATGTACAAACCATTTGAAAAGGCATTAGAAGCGCTTTAAAGATAACAGTTATTTGAAATTTATTAGTTCGATATCATTCTGTTAAATGATAATACAAAGAACAAACAAATGGACCTTAAAATAGGACAACCCATTACCCATGTTACAAAAAGATATAAACGATGTGAAGAACATTTGACTCACTCTATAACCAACAGTAAAATAGTCTTTGTGCTCGACAACTCCAATCAACTGGATTGCATTGTATCCAGCCTCCTTCACATGAGGAAGAACCTATCACATAGAAAAAATATGGAACAGGATGAACAAGAATAGGCCAGCACATTTTGGTGCAATTAAAAATGTGATAATTATGGAGCTACCTTCTCTGTAAAATCTATGAAGGAAGATATTTTTGGCTCTGAGCCACTAATTCCAACATGACACTCATATATGCGCAATGATTTCGGCACTTTTGGTCGTGTATTGTTCCATTTGTATGCACATTCTGGAGGTGGTTCCCAGTGGATGGCAAAAGGCTGCTTTCCATCTGCATCTAAAAAAGACGAACAAATGTCAGATGAAACAGAAGAAATTGACAAAATGATGAATATAGGTCAAAAACTAGGAAAAACAAATACATACAGGTCAAAAGATAAGGAAAAAGGAGGACCAGTGAAAAATCTCACAAAAAATCCCTAAAAACTATGGACAATTCCATGCAAGCAGGCTAAGTAATGTGTCTCAGTGGGGACACTTTCAGCATTGACTCCATGAGAAGTGCCATTAAGCAGCTACTTATTGTTACTTTGAATGCAATTTGCTGACAAAGTATGTGAACCAAGGGAAACAATTTCAAAAGACAATGTAATGTTGCTTGAGTGTGTGCGAGGGCGCCATATATATATATATATATATATATATATATAGAGAGAGAGAGAGAGAGAGAGAGAGAGAGAGAGAGAGAATGGCTCTAACAGTTTACCTGGCTGAACATAAGTAGCCCAAGCAGGCACTCGTTCAAGTGGCCCATTGGGAGTGTTAAAATAGACTCTATATCTGCTTAAATGAGGAACAGCTGGAGTGTATTTTTTCAACCATGCCTGCCTTCCTTTACGTGTCTCAAGCCAATAAGGTATGGGGGGCTTCTTTGCACGAATTTTTTCCACCCATGCAGGGTCACTTATGACTCTAAATATATCATATTCCTTTCCATCATGAATCACATCACACGGAGGCAAATTACTTGGCGGATCATCTTTATGCTCTTCTTTCCATTGCTTATATCGTGTTTCTGCATCTAGTAAAGGTATTTCTTCCAATTCTTCTTCTGTTTGGGGTCCATTAGGCCCAAACAATTGCTCGTACAACTTTGCTGGCACCTCAAAACGGTGATTTACAAATGTATCTTCTCCAGGTTCCCAGTACTCATCATTTGCCCTTTTAAAGATTTCATCAATGCTAACACCACTATCACCTTTATCATAGTCATCCACATAATTATACTGCTGAAAATAAAGTTCATCTGGTTTTTCTCCATCCCTTAGTTTATCTTCAAGAATAATAAACCAGTAACCATAATCATCATGGCCAGAATGCCCCTCTTTTGCAGAATTTTCCGTAGGTGACCACTCATTAAAATCACCGACTAGTGCACAGTAGCGAGCACCTGCATCCACCATCTTATGTGATCCACCAAAATAAACAACACTTCACACAAAATGGAAGTAATTTTAGAGGGAATTTATAGAATACTAGTGATTGACACTCGTTATAATATAACATCCTCAAACCAAAACACACGCAAACAAACAAGCCATTAGAAGAGGATTAAAAACAAATGATTTGGATGCAGAAAACTCCATTGCAGCCTTATCCAAGCTAATTAAAGGAAATTTGTTTCAAAAGGGGTCAAATTTATTTGCCAAACCTGGTGCCCATTCCATAAAATCCATTCGATGCTCTGGGTGTCGATGCAATCCCAAAAATTCAAATCTAGTCAACAAAACCAAAAATAAATTAAAATCAACTCAACATTACTCCCACAGTAATTTGTGGGCAAGAAAAAAAAACATCTGGAAATCTTTTGAAAAGAGAGTTACAGAGTTTCAGAACCAAAAAAAAAAAAGAAAGAAAGTGGGTTAGCATTGAACCAACACATAGGCAATGTCTTTAAGCTGTAAATTTCGCTTGAAAAGTTCATCTTTTAGGTCCTTCAACGCTTTATGCCTGCAAAACAAAAATTCAAAACTATAAGCAAAATATTAAAAAAAAAAAACACTTATCTCAACCAAAAACATCAAAATTTCCTCCAATTGCTTACCTTTCTCGGAGAAACTGAGCAAATTGTTTATGGGAAATGCCTTGTCTGGTGAGGAACCCAACTGGGTCTATCCCTTTCTCGCCTTCGGTTTCACTTTTCTTGCTTTTCTTGGATTCCTTTCGTCGCCCTTGTCGTTGCTGTTGGGGCTGCCGAGGTTGGTCTGTGGCTGTACATGTAATCTTAAGTTCAGTTTTGGTTGGGAAGTCGACTCTTTGGAGTTTGGTTTTACGGGGAAAATAGAGATAATATTTGGTGTTATTGCTGTTTGGATACAGAGAAAGTGAGAGAAATTTGGCTGAGAGATGAAGGGAAGCCATAGTTTTGTGACAGTGAAAGAGAAGAGAAAAAAAAAAAAGTTTCCAGTTTTTCCGGAGTTTGGGGTTTTAGATAAGAGCAGAGCAGGCAGCGAGTTGGCTTCGAGGTTTTTGAGTTGACTCGCTGGGCGCGTTAAACATCTCCATTTTGATTGCTTTTGGCTCAATTTTAATATAGAAAATGTTTTTTGACATCCGTTTTTATTATATGAAATAGTCATATTATAACTTAAGTATATTTTATATAATCACAATAATTAAATATATAACAAAAAATATAATTATTTTTTTAATTCATAATTTAAATTACAATTGCAAAAAGTGTGCTAATTATTATAATATAATTACAGTATAATAATTTTTTTTGTATAGATGGAGCACTTAAAATATGGATTATTAAGGAGATGCCTGAACTTCGTCCCGTTGAAGCAAATAAACAAATCTTAAATTAAAAAATGTTGACATAATAGTTTAAATTGATATAATTAATTCCCATTAGTAAAATTAGATAAAAATGAATAAGTTACTATTCGATGCGAAGAATTGAGTGTTAAACTGTTAATGGGTGTGTTTTCCTTCTCATTGTCTAAGTTGAAATCCATTTTGCATAAGTTCCTCAATAAAACCAACGGGACAACCAAAAAAACTATTGCATGTAACGTCGGAGTCGTATTTAAATGAAGAAATTAAAACTTTACTCTTGAAATAACAATCTAATAATAACTCAACATGTTTTTTTATGCCACAACCTAATTTTGAGTTTTAATACTAGTAAATTCATCTGTACCAATTACTTAAAATTTAATAGAAACACACTCGTCCGTCATTTAAAAATAGTTGAACAAAACTCAAATAAACAATAATTATTCTAATTTTGACCTACAGATTCAATAACTATCATATATGCAATAGAACTTTTTTTTGTGTTAAAAAATAAATAAAATTCTAGAATAGAGAAGCGGCGGTTTATACAACAATTTGATTGATGGCAATAGGCTGAATTACAAGGTCAATACATATTTAACAAATATTTTTCCTAGTTTTTCTTTTTTTTTTCTTTATTTATTTACTTATTTTCTTTTTTGAGTCCAATTAAAAGGCTTATTGGTCTGTACATATAAGAAAGACATCAAGGATTCTAGATACATCAAATGCTGACTTTACAAGAATGGCACGGGTATTTTTACAGCATTTTAAGGACGAAGTGTAATCGCCACAATAACAGTGAATGCTAAGTAGGTTGTTGCTTCTTTGCATAGTCCCTTGGTCCAAATATGGTCGAACCTATTCTCACATTTGTACTGCCCATTTCAATCTGCAAGAATCAGAAAGTAGGATCAGTGCACTGCTAAGCTCTTTATTGATGCTACAACCTTAATGTCCGGTACACAGCATTTTGTCTGAGAAAGACCAATAAACAACGATCTCATTTTATATCGCACTTGAAACCGAAAAAAAGAAGAAGAAAAAACCGAATAACATGGTAGCATACAAACTTAAAATTGAGAGGGGACTGTAAGGCAAATTGCAGAAGCTACGTCCATTTAGTTTAGGATTATGAGAAATGATATCCTTAAAGACACCCTAGAATTCTCTCAAGCAGTTCGAAATTGTCCCCCAGCAGATCAAGATCACTGCTCTAAACACGTTCTAAGCATCTCTAAATTTCTTTCAAGTAGCTCCAAATTGTCCTCAGAGAAAAATACAAAAACAAACTTTGGGTTCAGCTCACGGACAGATTTGATAGCAGAAAATATTTGTCAGTGGAAGTAAACATGCACACCCACTCCAAAATGGAAAAATAAATAAATAAATAAATATAAAAATAAAAAATAAAAAACCCAGAAAAAAGTATCCCTTACCGCTTCCTCAAAGTCACCAGACATGCCCATTGATAGCTCGCAGCGATCCTCTGATAATCCAAGTGCCTTGCAAACATTGACTCTGCAGTTTAATAGTGTCTGCTCCAACAAGCAAATGAAGTAAGCAAACAAGTGTTATTTATACCGATACAGACAAATGCAAAAGGAAATCGTACAGATGGTTTTCCCACATCCATGGAGATAAAAAGTACTCAATTTTAACACAAAAACGCAATCAACTCATTAAGAAAATCTAACAAATAACAGTTTGGATGGTCATATCCTTCAAGACAGCATAAGAAAAAATGAAGTGCAAATCAAACATGTGGAAACATCATATGCAGTAGAGAATGCATAATTTTGTGAATATTATGAAAACAAAATTGATGAGTCGTTGTTAGCTAAAGTACTATGTGCTCAAATTAAAGAGAAGTGAAAGAATTACCCTGAAATTCTCTGGAGTGGATGTATAGTCTGGCATCCCTATTGTCATTAAGCCAGAAAATTCCAGATTTGGGCAGTGCAGCTTAACATGTTCTGCAAGCCCCACACAAACTGAAGGACTGATTCCCGATTTTGCTGAAACATGTCACAATATTTAATCAACAGTTAATCAGCAAGTCAAGTAATGTTCTTTTCTCAGGTAGGATGACCGGTCTCTTATTTTCTGTTTTTATTTTTTGGAAGGGGGCTCTACGGGTTTCTTATGATGCCATAAATTGATGACTCAATTTACTTTGAATGGTAAATGCCACATTTATGCACGCAAAAAATGCAAGAAGTACCCACATGCTTCTCCACTGGTATTGACTTGAACCATGACCTTCAAAGGGTTCCTTCCAAGGCTTGAAACAACTCGATTAAGAACATTTGCCATCTGTGGACCACCAAAATAAGGATATGAGCAGACAAGTTCATCACCTCTACTATTTGAAACTTAAGGAGGCCAAAAGAGAACTTAGTATGAGTATACAAGCAAAGCTGATAATATATCAAAAGAACAGCCAGAACACATAGCCAACCCTCCTTGTGGCCTACAACTTGATTCACATGGCTGACAATTGACAACCATAAGGCTGGAAGTTCAATGCTGATGAGGATCGATCACAGGATATAACATTCAGAACGCCATCATTCCCATTACAATACACTGTGGGACTGAAAACTATTAATTTTGACAAGCACGTCACCAACAATTGAGAAACATCCAGACCAGCACATATGGTAACTTATCATCTAAGTTTCCTTCATATTGAGAAAGGAAAGGACGAAGCTCTTAAAAATCCTAAGTTCCTAACAGAAATGGGATTAATTTGTTACCTTCTCACTATCAACTCCCTCAACCATGGCCAGATTAGTAACTCCAGCTGCACACAAAGACAATCCTTTATACTCAACAAAGAAGAATCATTTCGCTGAAAAGGATAAGAGTCACAGAACAAAAGCTGGCAATAGATATCATGAGAAAACTCAATCACACAAACTTAAACACCCTTCAATCCCCATTTGCAAAAGAATTTGTCAAATTGCAGCGTGCCAATTAAAATACAAGACCCCATCAAGACACGAATTAAAAGCAAATTCAATTTGAGCATCTATTCAAGTTCACTTCTTTGACAAAAATCTTAGGACCCATCTAGACGGGATAGTTGGCAGTTGAGACTTTCAATTGAGGTATGATGATCTAGTTCTCCCCCTCATCACCCTTTTCCCCACTCATTGGCGGATCCATTCACACTTGAGAGTGGGCAATTGCCCACCCTGAAAAAAAAATTTAGGTCTATTTAGGTATAATTTACCTTTGTTTCAACTCATTGCCCCTTGAAATTAGAGTTTTGCCCATTCCTAAATTTTATATTCACTGTCTTTTGCTATTTTTTTTGTATATATGTATATAAATTTTGCCCCGAACAAAAATTTCTGAATCCGCCACTGTCCCCACCGGTAGACCATCTCCACTAAAACCAAAAAAATAAAACAGAAACTAAACCATACCCAGAAGAGTTTTCACTTTGTTGCCTTGCAAATGCCCAATGAAATGCCACTCTATATCTTCTGGCAGCTGCACGCGAGCACACACACACACAAAATTCAGCAGTAATTCACATACAAAATTTACATGAAATGAATCTATATGTGTATGTATATATATATATATATATATACCTGCGGGGCTTTATCGACGATTTCTTGAACGTAGTTCTCGCCGAAGCAGCGGTGGCCGGCGTCGTACACTTGACGAATGAGCGAAACTGGCTTGGTCTTGGACACGGCGACGATGCGAACCAGCTGCGGCTGAGTTCCCGCCCGTTCCGCAGCTCGCCGGACTCGGAGCAGAACCGACCGGAGCGCCGTCACGGCGACCCCACTCTCCACGGCCGGAGCAGCCATTTTTTGTTTCGAGGCTGATTTCGCTGGACGTGATTTTTTTAATAACGCATTGGTTTTTTCTAATTTCTTAATAAATTTTTTTCACCAAGAAAAAAAATGTGGTTTCAATTTATTTTAGGCCTCTGTGGCCATAATAACGTGTAAAATTAGCTGTATATATTTTAAATTTTTAATATAATTATATATTATATAATTATAATTAAAAATTTGACAACAGATTTCTGTTCACTATTATTATTTTTTATTTAATTATAAAAAAAATTTATTACAAATATATTAATTATTTGATATACAAACTAAATCATAAATAACTTCAAATTTGTATTTATTATGTTAATTAATTTGTGTTTGGTACATTTAAAATTGATGTATCTATATGAATTTAAATTCTACAATAATATAGTTTTTCTTTTTTATTGGAGGGTGAATATACTGTTATTCAACAACTTTTTAACAAAGATGTTATTTGAACAACATTGTTTCTTTTTGTCCCCTTCTTTGTTTTACTAAGGGGTTTTTTTTTCCTTTTTTTTTTTTTTTTTGACTTTGAGAGAAATTTACTAAATATGTTACGTATAGAAGAGAGTAACTAATTAGATGTTAATTCGAATTCTTTACCTCTTACTCGAACAAACTGTTCGATAATTAGTTTGACAACACAAACTAATTTTTCTGGTAAAATGGTTGATGGAGCATCTCGGTGGTAGAGTAAACTGTTGGCATCCCATGAAAAAACAAGAACAAAAAGAAGGAAAAGGGGAAAAGGAGATAAGAGTATGAAAATTTATTGGCAAGTTCATAGTAGAATCATGCTTTTGACACCTGACCTGCAGCACTTACCTTTGTTCCACGTGAATGAGTTGGCCAAGGACAGGCTTAATCAATGCTCAAAGGCAAATGTAACAAGCAAGGACCAAGCATAAAGTAAAAATCAAGTAAATCCCAATCTGCTTCAAATGTACTTTGAATATTAAAAAGAAACAAAAAAAAAAGGGGGGGCAAGTTTTGACAGTGGATACAATCTTGGACTTGTGGTCAAGGGATTGGTTGGGGTGCTGAACTTGAAGATGGTTGAGCTGCAGAACTACTTCCCTCTTGGGTACTTTTCAAGCCGGACTTAGTAGTTTCTTGTTCTTCACCTTTGCTGAACTGGAATTTAGTCCAGCTGCAGATCTCAAAAGCTGTCACAACTATTGCAAAAGCTACAAGAATACCAATGTAAGCTCTTTTCCAAGTGATGTTATCTGGCTTCAGGATGGCAATGCCTTGGAATATGTTTATTGAGATCACAGCAAGCAGTGCATACCCCAGAAAATGATGGTACATGTTCCAGTGCTTTCTATAATCATCAGTCTCCTTTGGTCTGAGTCTCAAAGCCAACATCTGCAACATGAGTTTCTCAATTTTTATACGATTATTTAACTCGATCATTGACATAATACGCGGTTAGTCTTAAATTGTGATCTGCAACTTTTGGACAGTAATTAACATTGCCTGTGAAGCGTAATTTAAAACCTTTTGAATGAGATTGGCTTACTTGCAATGTTGAGAAAGTGAATATGAATATGGCATAAAGACGGTGTGTTCTAAAGCTGTAGTGTCTTGAAGCATGACCAAGCCATAGGCCAATTGTCCAGCCGATAGTGCCAAGAATGTAGCCGATGATTTGGAAGGAGATATGAAGACGAAACCACCAATTCTGGAGTTCTAACGGATACCTGAAGTATCTTGCTGTGATGGCACCAATAGGCAAGAATGTTCCCCATCCTATAATGTTCACAATGCCATGAACCTGAGAAAGCCAGATTTAAGGAATTGAACATGTCCAATAACTTCAAAGCAAAGTGAATTTCAATAGAATGTTCATTTAGCTTCTTACCATTCTCAAGTGATGCCTCTGCTGTCCGGAGTGTTGACCGTAACCAGTCTTCAAGTTTATGGTCTCTGCACTGTCAAAATTTTGGAGAGTTATGGGATGCATCCCAGGCTGCGTTCCTTCTGCAACATTCCCAATTTGCCACACATGATTCAACCTGGCAATATTGTATCCGAAAGGAAGAACCACCGTGGCACTTATCGTGTAATAGTCTACGGTAGCATTATATTCCAGTGACATATTCCGGAATTCAACATCAGTTGCTGATGGCTTTAGCCCGCAGCCTCGCTTGACATCACTCGTGATATTGTATGTACCAATGTACAATGTATCATTTGGTTGCTTTATGCCTATGATTGCCCTTGTTCCAACCATCTGTGGCTCGTTCCGCGGATTCACTCCCCAAGCTAGCCACACAATATTGGTACGCTGCATGCCAAAGATAATCTCAATTTGACTTTGGTTGCTTTCATTGATTTTCCAACCGAATTCGGCCCCTAAAGTGGCCAGCTGCTTGCAGGCTGAAATGTTCCTGCTTTCTTTTATTAACTGGTAGAAAGACTCACTACAAATGTTGTTGTGACCGTTGTTGGTGTGCAGGGTTAAGGACAAGGCCAATGTGAAGATGATCATAGGCAAAGCGGGAAGAGACATGTTTTTTGGTTCTCTAGTAGGTTGTTTTGCAAGCTTAATCAAGGTTTTCTGCTGTGTTTAAGGTTTGTTTTAAACTGCTTTTTGGCATCTTACAGTAACTTTCTGTTTGGGTTTAAGTATCTTTGCCTCAAAGAATCTTACAGTTGGAAAATAACAGAAAGGATATTTGATTGTGGAGATAGCTATGAGCCGCATCGAATCGGGTTTTTGGACATGGATCACTGTCATGCAAGCACTTTATTGGATGCAACCAATTCATATCTGTTGTGGGATAATCCTTCTACAAGTCCTAAACTTTTGGGAGATTTTTATAATTGAGTATTAAAACTTTTTGAGTTTATAAACGAGTCCTAAAACTTTAATTTTCATTTTATATGAGTCTGTTTTTTAATAGGAATCGAGAAAATTGTTAGATACATTATTTGACATGAAGGAGACAATATAAAAAAAATATTAAAATATGTACTAAAAACATAAAAATATGTACATATTTAACTATTTTTTCATTATATCTTTTACATATAAAATGCAAAAATCTTCCTTTATTTGTACGAGAAATGCTAAATATTTAATGAAATACACACGTGGACATACATTAGGGTATGTCTGGGTATTTTTTTATACTGTTTCCATCAATTCAAATTATTTATTTAACGATTCGACTAAATCCTGTAAAAAAAAACCCCTATAAAATGAATATGAAAAGATTTAGTATTAGTTTAGAAACTCAAAAAAATTCAAGACTTAATTGAGAAAATTCACAAAAGTTTACAACTTTTCAAAAGACTTGTCTTGATTTGTTATCCATTCACCGTGCCCCTCTTTTGCGCAGAGGGAAAAAAATGCTGAAGTTAGCTCATCGTCCCATGAAACTTCCACTTGCTACAATTTTATTTTAAACTGAAATCTTCAGAATGTAATACGGCTTTGCTTAATGATTTTCATGCATATATTGTGATAAATGACTGATCTAAATATGGAGGAGGAACATTATGGTTTTCATAAAAGCAATAAACAGGGTGTGGACATTATATGTCCCCAAAAAAATTCCGAAAAGTTAACATGTTATATCAGGCTGAGCAGAAAAAGATATATATTCCAACAAGAAAGCATAGCTGCATGAGTAGATTGGGCATAGCCCAAATGATTGGCAGACCACAAGGTTTCGAGATCCCCAGACCTGACTCTCACAATTTACCTCCTCGACCGCTGTTGTAGGTGGACCAAAAAAAAAAAGGCATAAATGCATCAATGATAACAAGACCCCCAAGGACAAATGAAATGGTAGAAGTGATGTAGGACTAGTATTGAGAACAAGATGCTGAAATGGGAAACTGGAAGTTTTATTGGAAATTCTCTAGGAACAACACAAACAGTAGAAACAATAGAAAACACATTCAACACTGGAATTCACCACTAGAACAACAGTAAACAACAGTGAAATCCTCCACTGGTTAGTGAAATCCACCACCAATACTCAACTCTGAGTTTTAATCTTAATCTCAATACAAATTTAACATTGATAAGACAAGAATGGAAATATGGAAGATCTCCACCAAGCATTACAGATAAACTAAAAAAAAAAAAAAAGTCAAATAGATTGAAATTATAGAATTTGTTCGAAGATTTTCAAAGTCCAACTTTTGACGTCTTGTCTTCTTGTGCATTGCTGCCACACACAATTGTAAGTACGTTCACATCAAGAATAAGAAGTGAAAGAAGCAATTCCCAGATGCTAAGAGAACCTTTGGCTGAAAATGGAAGAGTGAAGGTAAAATATAGAGGCAAGGAGACTGCTATAAACGTGAAAACAGAAGAGCCTGAGTTGCATATCTTAATCAAGTAGTCTGTTGTGGGGCTGGACTCGAAGATGGTCCAACTACAGCACTCCCCTGCTGTTGAGTTATACCAGATAGAGTAGATTTCGAACGATTACTCACGAATTTGGTCCAAGTCCAAATTTCAAATGCTGTAACAATTATGAAAAAAGTTGCAAGGACTCCAATGTATGACCATTTCCAGGCCTGGTTATCCGGCTTGAAAATGGCAATTCCAAGGAATATGTTTATGGCGATCACGGCAAGCAGTGCATAGCCAAGGAAATGATGGTACATGTTCCAGTACTTTCTATACTCATCAGTGTCTTTTGGCCTTAAGCGTAATGCAAGCATCTGTGATCATCAATTTGACATAGTCTTATAAAAGGAGAAAGTGCAGTAATCCTGAATGCTGAGCACGCATAAAGTGAGAGGTACTTACTTGCAATGTCGCGAATGCAAATATGCAATCGGCGTAAAGCCGGTGGGTATTAAAGGTATAGTATCTTGAAGAATGTCCAAGCCATAAGCCAATTATCCAGCCAGCAGTGCCAAGAGTGTAACCAACGATTTGACAGTATTTATGAAGGTCATACCATCTAGTTTTGAGTTCTATTGGATATCTGAAGTACCTCGCGAAGATCACGCCAATAGGCAATAAGGTTCCCCACCCCACGATGTTAACTATGCCATGTACCTGGTTAGGTGAATAGATAAAAGAGAAAGGGATGTAATTTTAGCTCAAGACCATTTTCATAGAAAATGCAGATGCTATGTTATATATTAATGCAGGGCAGGCGATTGCTAAGCATCTTACCTTTCTCAAGCGATCGTGATGGGGGGTGACACGCCAAGATTCCCCGGTCTCCAAGTTTATCGTCTCTGCACTATCAACATTTTGAAGATATGCAGGATGCATCATAGGCTCCGTTCCTTCTACTCTGTATCCAACTTGCCACACATGACTCAACGTTGAAATATCATATACTGATGGAAGAACTACTGTCGCTTTTATCGTGTAGTAGTCTGTTGAAGCTGAATAGTCTATTGACATATTTCGAAAATCGACATCGATGACGGAAGGTTGAAGCCTGCAGCCAAGCTTTGTGTCCCTTGTGATATTGTATGTGCCAACATACAATGATCCGTTTAGTTGCACAATGCCTATCATTGCCCTGGTTCCAACCATCTGTGGCCTTTTGCCTGGATTCACGCCCCAGGCAAGCCACCCCATATCTGCATAAATCCTGGTGCCAAAAACAATGTCAATTTGCCTCTTATTCTGGTCACTGATTTTCCAGCCAAATTCAGCTTCCAGAGTGCTCAATGTTTGGCAGAACGTGCTATTATTTTTCTCAGCAATCATCTTATAGAAGGCCAAACTACAAGGATAACCTTGGGAAGCTGTGGAATGGATAAAACATACGGCCAATATAAAAATCACAAACACAGAAGTGGATGACATTTTTTTTTTTTTTTGCTAGCCTTGTCCATCTATGTCCTTAGTGTGCCTTTATATATGCTAACTGTTGTTAAGGTTTGTCTCAAATATTGCTTAAGGCGTAAAGCAACTTAGATCATTTGCTTGGGTTAAAGAAGTTAAAACCTTTAAATAAATGATCAGCTTTATTCTGCATATAGTAAGAAGTAATGAATGATTCTTATTCTCTTCAAACTATTGTGTCCCAGATCTTGAGAATGACTTTTATCATTAAATGTTCTCCAATAAGAGAGGAACTAGGATAGCTGTGTGAAATTGTTCTGAGAAAAAGGTGATTATTCCCAAACGTTAAACATTATTTTCACACTTTCACATATGATCATTGCGTAGGATTCGAAAATACTAAAATTGGGTTTCTTGGTCTCCGATAAAATCAATGACAGTCGCTTATTATCTGCTGGGACATATATGGGAAATTCATTTATGGATAGAAACCAATGCAAGCTACAACAGTGAAGACCATACCATCAAGTCTAGGTCTGAAAGAAATTTCCTGTCGTTAAAAATATTTAGGGGATACATTTATAGATAGATACAATATAGAAATGCAGCAAGTATACATGTAATAATCATTTGAGTCACATTATGTAGATGCAGAAAAATCAGACGTAGAACTAATACTTAGCAATCGACCGATTGATTTGTACAACCAACCGATTAATATTTGTAACAAAAAATTGATAAAAAATATATTTATTTTTATTATAAATATTAATCTGACTGATTATATAAAATAATTAATCATTATTATGCGTCTGTTATATGTGTACATTTTTTCGCCTCTATCTAAATTTTTTTCAATCATTAGAGGAAGAAAATATTTACATGTCAATATTGGTTCATGACATAGATGGTTCATCTAGCTTACTCAATACCCAACAACTGCCCTCTTTCTCATCATCATCTTTGTGTTTCATGCTATGCTTACCCAACAGCTGCCCTCTCTCTCATCAGCATCTCGTGTTTCATGCTACGCTTTAATTATTTGGCTTACCCAACAATCCTTGTAATCTTCGTTTTGGTATTGGTAACAACCTTAAGATAAAAGAAACTAGTGGATTAATCAGCTGGAGGGACATGTTGTAGGAAGTCATTTACCTTAGAGTAATGATATATATTACGCCTCAATCTTTAAAGTTTTACATAAAAATTAATTTTATACAAGAAATTCTACAAATTGACTCAAGAATAAATTTTGTGTAAATTTTTAGTTATTCACATATATTAGTTGTGAAAAGTTGAGAGATTTGAATTTTGATAAATATTTTTACTCTTTACACTATTTCCCAAATATTAAAAAAAGAAAAAAAAAAAAAATATATATATATATATATATATATATATAGAGTATATTTTAAAGAAATGCATTAAGTGTTTTTAATAATGCAGTTCATTTTTTTGTTTCGGATGATTGCGAATATTTTGATCTTTTCAAAAAGTATAATACATTTTTCTTTTCTAAATACAGTAATTTTAATATATTTTTTTTAAAAAAGGAGTGCCGTGGTGTACCGTACACCCCACCATTTTGGAAGGAAGAATTCTAAAGATTCTTGCCTCCCTCTTTTCGGCATTCCCTTAACTTTGGGGCTGTCACGAAACTGTCGTGGACCTCGGGGTGGGTACTGACGAGACAGCATACAATGATAATTCATAATCACAAATGAGTTCTAAAAGTATTAAAAAATTTTTGAATATAATTTTATTAAGGAAAAAAGTTTTTAACTGTCTTTTAATTAATTAATTATTTTGTAACGTAAAAAAAAATTTATAAGAAAACTATATAACGTGTTAATAAAATTATACGATTTATATAATTAGTTATTGAAAAAAATTAATTTTTATTGACTGATTACACGTCGTATAATTTCTTTATAATTTTTCTGTCATTTCGTATATTTCTTCTGATAAGTCGTATATTAACAATCCGAAATAATTACTTAACAGACAGCCATGTAGTGACTCTTTTTATTAATATTTACTTCATCATTTCAATTTTGTACTTTTATATTTTATTCTATTCGAGTCTATCTTTTATACGCTAATTTATATTTTTTAGAACGTATTACATTAATCAATCGCATATGTTTTTAACGGATTGACTTGATTTTGTGCAAAAAAAAAAAAAAAGGATCATATGAAATAAAAGATAAACTTATAAGAATCAAATAAAAAACAAAAAATAAATTAGACTACAGTAGCAAAATTTTTGTTATGTGACAAAAATGAAAAGCAGGAATAGCACCCAATTTGTCATGCCAAGGAGTATTACATTAGTATTTAAGAGAGATACGAATAATTTAGATGATTATGTCATAACTTATATCGGATTAAGCATAAGTTTCCATCAATTACCTCAACAAACATTCAAACTTATAACGTTTGGCCTAACAATATTTGATGCCTTCACCACTATACCACAAGTATTCAGTGGCATAGGAAAAAAATTCACAAAAATCTAGAAGTGATTTTGGATCTCTCTCTCTCTTTTTTAATCTGAATTTTAGATCTCCATTTGTTGGGCCTATTGTCATCCAAGTTGAGAGATTATCAAACTAGCGGTGAGGTATGATTGAGAACCCATTGTCATATGGGTTTGGTAATTTTAACTGGCAATTCTATGGGCTTATTAGTTATCCTGTGATGTGGGTTCAGCTAATAGGCGTGCACCCATCGAACCCCGGGCTGGTCATTGCATGTAATTGCCTTCTCTTGGGCTGGACCACAAATCATGTATAGATGTCTGTAATGGCGTTAAGCACTGGGCCCTGATCAGAGTTTAAGAGTGCTTCGAACGCAAAAGAAATCATGAAAAAAAAGTTGAGTATTTGTTCAATTGATTGACGAAATTATCTCTCAATTAGTAGGTGAGGAGTTTAAATCGTATTAAATTTAATTTTTTTCTCCCCAAATACCTAATAGAACTTTTTATAGACAAAAAAAAAAAAAAACCATGAAAAAGTAAACCAAAAAATGTAAACCCAACAAAAAAAAAAATCATGAAAAAAAAGGTTGTCGCCGGTCGAAGTTGATAGAATTTAGAATTTTATTTTAAAGTTTTTAAATTGTAATTATAGGGTCATGAGCTTGTAGCTCGAAATCTTTTAATTTCTTATTTTACTCTATGTATTTCTTTATCCGTAGAGCACATTGAATGTACATAAATAATTATAACAGAATTTCTTTTATTCATATTAACTGCTACTTTAGGATGAATGTTTTCATGCGGTGCTAATGATTTAATAACTATGTTTTTATGGTGGTGTCGTCAATATGCCAATCAAAAAAAAAGTTAAAAGTTGGAATTTTTAATCTTTTTAATTGTCCTCTGCTTCAATCAGTTAGTTTAAGTTTAAAAAATCTTATATAAAAAAGTAATTACAATAAGGCAGATTGTGAGATTTATCTTCATTACATGACTCATGATCAAATATATCTCTTAATGAACAAAAAAAAAAGACTTTTATAATAATTATTTAAAGCATTTTCGTTCAGTTTAATTCTTGTGTTAATTCAGATTGGTTTAATTAAAAACATTGATGAACCGATCTACAATCATCCCTGAAAGTATATAAAATGCCCCCCTAAGGACCCAAAAAAAAAAAAAAAGCATTTTCGGTTAAAAGCTGATAAATGGTTTGATCTTAATCTAAAATTTCCAATTCCAAGTAATTTGCTTGCAATCGCAAAAATTTGCTTGAAATCGAAAGTATACGTTGGTTATGGGATTTAGTTTGTTTAACCTTTGAGAGAAAATCTTAACTTTCTCTCTAATATATGGTAATTTCTCATAAATTTATAAATTAAAAATATTAAAATATCTTATAATTATTAAAATTTATTATAATCAAGATAAGATTGGAATTTTTTTAATTAATTAATATAAATTTAATTATAATCAAATAAGAAGTCTAATGATTTATGTATTCTTATTTTGACTCTAATTAAAAAACTGTAATTATAAAACTTTATAATAAAAGAAAATAATAAAAAAGAAGAAAAAACTATTCTAGAATTCTCTTTTTAAAAAAATAAAAAATAGAGAAAATCTCTTAAATTTATCTATTTTTTCTTAAAAAAGAAAATAAACTACACTACATGAATATAATACTCTATATTAAAATGTATTTTTATTTTTTTCTCTTTTAAATAGAATAAATAAAAATAAATTATCAAAAAATATTATTAAATTTGTGTATCGCACATGTCTGTTACTAGTTTATTTATAAATACTGCTATCGGATGGTATCACGAGCTAAATTTAATCTAAAATGTGTTGAGTTTTAGTCTTAATCCGAGACAATTAATAAAAAGGTATCATAACCCTACATAGTTAGATATCAATGCTAACTTTTATAGATAATAAGACAGTAAATTAAGAGTTAAATTGCATATCTTCCCTTATATAAACCACCCCCCCCCCCCAAAAGACTCCTAATTAAATAGAGTAAAAAACAATACTTGGGTAAAATATTTTTAATTTGGCATTATTTTTTAACGTGCAATGTTGAAAAATCAATTCATGTAAATCATGCCATTTCTTGGGTAAAAATTGAGAGAACACCATGTGAATTTTTAGCGAATAATAAGGCGAAGATGACAAGATCTCTTGATCACCAATCCAACTTTTGAAACACCAAGCCTCTCCCACTTCTCTTTTGTGCACTCAAACTAACTATTTAATTCCAGGAAATTTTTTTCAAATTATAACTAGAAGTTCATTGTCCAGGTTGTGGTTGCAGCTGCAGCGGAAATCTTACATACCCAACATCTGACCAATAGAAAGCTTAAGGGTCTGGTAATCTAGCTTCTTTAACAAACAATTAGCTTTTTGAGCAGGAAGCAAGGATCTTGATCAATATGTAGGATGCAGCGATTTTGTTGTTCATATTTTCTCGGGGAAAAGGGGAAAAAAAAGGAAAAACTAAAAAACTATTTTTATATGATGAAAAATTCACTTTAGTAAAATTTCAGGGTTGGTAGAATGACACTCACTGCTATGCGTCTCAAAAAGAAAAAAAAAAAAAGAATGACAGTATCGTAATTTTTCACTTGAAATATAAAATGTATCTAAAGTTATTCAAACATTATCTCATGCACTTATCTCACACGGTTCCAAGTTGGTCGTTATTATTATTACTATTTTTAACCAAATAAACTCATAATTTAACCAAACGAACTCCAAGCAAGAGAATAAAAAATTGTTGGTTCATATGCCTTGGTAGGAGACTCTGATGAAAGTTCTTATTATTTATACCTTAAAATTACAGTACTTAACCCAATTTCTAGCTATGATTTCGCTATTACATCTCCATTTGTTTCCTTTGTCTCTCTGCTGAACAAATAATGCACTACAACATCACTTGGTTTTTCAGAAGGTTAAGGAGAAATAAACGTTATAACTACTAAGTATAGCTTAGTAACTACCAAACATAAAATTTAAGTTCAATATTTGAAATTTAAGCTTTCATATTTCACTCGTACAGTCATAATTAGCTGTTCTATTTCCTATTTGAATGGTCCAAAAACATGTACAATCAATTGTTGAGGACAAGATGTAATTTGTGATCTTAAAACAAGTTCTTCCACATGAGTATGTATCAAGGTTTTGTATCTGATTCTTAAAAACGACTCCAAAATCTATTACTCGTTCTTGTTGTTTTATGTTCTCGACATCTAAAAGAACGAAAATTATGACAAACCAACATCCATTGACTGAATAATTGAAGCCAGATTCATCGGTCCGTAAAACTCTCAAAACAGGAAATGTTGCTTTTCTCACAGTTTATGTCTGTGTACTTCAAAACATTAATCAAAAAACATAGAGATAACCAAAATTTAACTCGTTTATTAAAAGAATGACTATTTAAGTATTATATCTTCATCAATTAATCCAAAAATTGTGCAAGGTAACAATTCCCTTAGCCCTTATGAAAGGTAATAAAATAATAACATGCAAGAAAAAGTTAACCAATGATTTTTCACATTTTTATTGCAAGAATACTGTGTCCAGCCTGTTCATGTAAGTTTTCATTACTTTACCAGCTTCTCCTTATTTTAGGAAAAATATTAATAAAAACTGAAAAGGTTTTTTTTGAGAAAAATAAAAAATGAAAAGTAACCACAAATGATATTGTAAAAAAGTCAATGGATATAATTTAGTTAAATATCAATTATGGGCATTATTAATGAATAAATAATGCATTTGATATGAATATAATGTTAATTTTCACAAAATCATATTCTTCATTTCTTGAATTAGGGTTTTTTCATTTAAATATTGAGATGCTAAAATTAAAAAGAGACTAATATACAAGTTATTGTGCTTAAATTTCTATGTTTGAAATATCTACAAATAAATACATTTGAACTAATATGTTAAAAATAATTTAATAAAATCTCAAATTCAAGACGCGGATAAATAATGGTGTTATTGAACTTCAACTTAAACTAATCCATTAGATCTAAATAAATAACTTGGAAGACTTTTTAAGTTATAAATAACTAATAACTTGTGAAGTAAATTGGACATTAATTACAAAAAAATAAAATAATTAAAACTATGTAAAAAACAAATATTTAACCCGTGCAAAACGCGAGCTAAACCTTAGGTTAAAATATACTAAAAAAAGTCTCTCCAATAATGAATGCATAAGTTGCGTCCAATTAATTCGAAACATCTTTTCTTTTTTTTGGTTATCTCTTGTTTTGATGTTTAAACAAAGAAATCATAAAAATATAAATATGAATATTCAACAAATATAATTCAATTTATTTAAAATTGTATACAAAACTGTTCAACCTGAGTAGTGTGGACTGAACCCCAATTTTAACTATGTATATAATGAATTGTTTGGCAACTAATCAAATGTAGTGTTTCTTATTGTACAGCTCAAATTAATGGAAATGTTCGACCAGCTTTACGGGTAATTACACATTCCATATACGCATAGCTCATGCTTGGGGCACCGATTATTGCACCTACCAGAATGCTTTTTGTCAAAGGCTAAAGTGACGCATTGCCTTCTGCAACAATCTTCCGTGTAGTCACATTTCCTCTTGCATGCACCACAGTTGTTTCGATCCGTGGAAAGGTCCATGCACTTGTTATTGCAGCAAGTGAGGGTCTTGTTGTGATAATTGTCTCTAGAGATTTTGCATATTTCATTGTGCTTGTGGCAATGGTGGGCTGCTCTTGGGTTCTTGTCATCGACAAGGAAACGACTCAACCTCTTGGAAGGTGACATTATTGGATTCTTCTCTTCATGGATCGCAAACCCTTTTGAGAATGTGGTTAAAGAATCAATATTATTGTTGTGCTCGAACGGTGGCTTCTCTTCCACTTCACTACTGATTTTGATTGTGAGGCTAATGGACAGAGCCATGGATGTGGCCATGATCAATATGATTTTTGGGAATTCCATGGCTCGAAAGGGAGGAGGTGGAGAGAGAGAGAGAGAAAGAGAGAGAGAGAGGGGAGGAATTATGGAGTGGTGGACTTAAGATTTATACTGAGACTAATGAGTGGTTGACTAGTAAAAATTGGTGAAATGTGCAGGGTCTTTGGAATGTGCTCCAAAGAGTATAGTGTAGTCATGTTCCTGTTCTATGTATAGCTTGGTGTATCCTTAATTATTAAAGAAAAATCTTGCTGCCTCTAGTGCCACTGGCAAGTTCTACTTTTTCTCTTTTCTCACTAAAGCAATAGACCGATTCGCAAGCAGAAAAATTATTTGTAATTAAGTTCATGTCTTAGATCTGATTAAATTAATTGAATTCACGTAATTTTATTATTAAAAAATCTAAACTACAATATAGAAAATTAGACTCTGAAAATGTTGCTAATAAGTGATGTGAATTATAGATCAAAAACACTATAAGCTCAAATGAGATGGGTGTCTACCATGAGAATTTATTAATCAAGCAATCAATGCCAGTAAACTAGCAACGAAGAATTAGTATCGCCCGTTCCTTTTTTTTTTTTTTTTTTTTTGACATAAGTTTCGCGGCTTTCGCCCGTTCTTGAATGAAAAGCAAAAGCAACGCGTCATAGTGGGATGGAACGAAAAAGCACCACGTGTCAATTTGAATTCTCAGTCGGCATTTCTGTCCCAGTAGCCGTCGGGGCAGAACCCCTTGTTTTGAGGGATAATAATCATTTTAATTTTATATTTTTAAAATTTTTTATAATTAAATTTTTTCTATCAATAATTATTAATCAAATCATTTAAAATATACTTTTTATCAAATAAAAGTAAATTAAAAAATCTTAAATACATTAGTTTAATTATTTTTTAAAATACTAAAATAAAGAAATACAAAAGAAGCCACATTTTTTCTTTTTTTTTATTAATATCTATTTATTCAAAGTACATTTTTAATAGTTTGACTGATAATCGTTGATAGAAATGACTCGCTTGTAAAGAATCTGAGAGACATAACACTTAATTGAAAAAATTGAAAGGTTTAAAACTTAATTAAAAAAATTTATAAAAATTTATAACTAAAATAATTATTATCCCTTGTTTTGAGGGGGTGCTAGCCTCCCTGCCTTTTATTTTTTCCTTTTAAAATTAGGAGATTTCTAGCCCCTAATTTTATCATTATATATGGTTTACGTAACAATAAAACTAAAATGATGTAATCATATGTTGTCTTACATAGCATAATAAAGCTGATTATAGTCTGTTATGAATATCCCATTTTCAGGTTCCAATCTAGTCTTTGTGAATATTCGAAATAGTAGTAGTTAGTTTATTTAATGTTAACATAGAGGATAATTAAGGTGTAAGGACACTGCAGGTGCTACTTTATGCTTGAACTCACCTTTTGTAAGTACCTATATATTGTGAGATTTTGGACTACGACCAATTGGTTAGGTTCTAGTCTAATTTTAATTGTTGCGAATATTGTCATTTGATCCTCTTATACCAAAAAGAAAAAGAATATAAGTAATATTATGGAATCCAGAGACCAAAACTCGATAATTACATGGAAGGGTAATGATAAAAATAATAATAATAAAATGAAAGAAATTAATGATTAACAGATTTAATGAAATAAATAGAGAATTTTAGTGGAATTAAGTGTTAACATTCATAATTAGTACTATGATATTTAGAGCATCCATTTCTATGAGTTTCATCATTTGTTTAGTCAAAGCCTTTGAGTTACCATAGTCTCTCTTTTTTTTCTTTTTTTTTTTTTTTCAAATTTCAGGCCAGTTAGCCTATATAATATACAATGAGGTAATTTTTTTAATTTCATAATTCTCATATTTTTTTTTCTAAAATTAAAATATAAAACTTATAAAAAAAAATGTAAATTTTAACCATTACTTGTGGTGTCTTCTCAAAATCTAAGTGTCATGATTGACTTTCTTTGTTTCTATTTAGATTTTTAAAATCATTATGATATTCAAGTTTTCTTACGGGGATTGCGGCCTGCAGAAGTATGAATGGTTACCGTTGAAGCTTAATAATGTCACATGCTTTCAGCTCATATTATGTTGGAAAAAATTAGGAAACTTATATATCTATTGTCACAAAATTAACACACATAATCTGAATTGTTATATTATAAAAAATATATTAAATTTTAAAAAATAAAAAATAGATAAATTATTATATTAATTACACGTTTTTCGTATACTTTATTTAGTATACTACGTAGTTTATTATGTATCAACAGATGCACGTTTATGAATTCTATACCCAGCTAACTAATAATTAAGGGCTTTGCATCATATAAATTTAATAACTTAATTTTTGTCTATGCATTGCAGATGGTTAATTTCTTACGTGGTAAATGATATTCTTTTAGCCGTTGTAAATGCTAATTGCTACTTGCTGCAGCAATGCCGCAATCTGATTATGAAGCTCTTGGATATGTTATTAATTGCTTTATTGGACAGAACCACACAGTCAATCATCACACGTTAATTAAACAATACTTTTAAGTAATATTATGGAAAAAATTTGTGCTCTCAAAGGACAACTTTTCTTTTATAAACCTTAAGATATAGAATCAGTTACGGTTTAGACAATTGATCTTGTTTTTTTTTTTTTGTTAATAAAAAAATTAATCAAAACACTTGTGAGTTGAGACTGATATTTTTATTATTATCATATTTATTTAATCATTTTTAAAAGACTGATTTATCACTTAAATACAAATAAAACTAAATAAATTTTTCTCATATTCACATGCTTTTAACGAGTCTAAAACTAAAAATTAGGCTCCGAACATAAATCTCTATTTTATTAGGAGGCAAATGTCAAAAAAATACACCCTAACACAAGTCAATAAAAAAAGAACACGTCACATTACCATTCAAGCGGCTACTGTATTAATCTTGTTCTCAAATCCCATATTTTCATGCCAAATGCACCCTTTGGATAAAATTTTATCTGGGCCTCAACAGTTTTTCGGCCTTACAAATTTCTTTCCTTTTAGTCTATCGACATGGGCCAGACAGCTTCCCTTTTTATTTTTCAGCCCACAAAGCCCAATGAATGTAAACCTTATTCTTGAAAAGCCAAAAATGGACAAAAAAAAAAGAAAAAAAAAAGAAAAGAAAAGGTAAAAAAAAAACAAAAAGAAAAGGAGGAGGTCGGTTTGTAGTTTTGCAGGTTATTTTCCTTGCTATATAAATGTTGAGTAAATTAATAATAACGTATTAAAAACGGTAGGCTCTTTCAGCCGATATCAATTTTTTCGAAATTACCGCAGATCTCTCTCTCGCTCTCGCAGAACACTACTCCAATGGAGTTCCGGCCTCGAGACTACAAAGCGGAACGAGAATCACACGCGCTGCCTCGCGTACGCGCCGACGGGCATCCTCTGGCAACTCCGTCTCCGTGTCCTCCTCAGCCCTTTCACGGCCACAGCGACTCCAAGAAACAGTCATCAACAACGTCGAATCAAGAAACTCCTGAAAACGATGACAAGAAAGATTTCGTTGATCCGCTAAGATCGCCGGAAGTGGACGCGTCGGAATGGAGGCCTGCCGAGAGTATTGCTAGTGGACGCCGCCTAGTTTCCTCTGGCGATCAAGTTCCTTCAAAAGAATGGTCCTCTTTTAAGAGATTCTTGATGCAAAAGTTTCCTGTCTCCAAGATGATCTCAGTCTCGTCGGTACATGTTGTTCTTTTCAATCTTTGTTTTTTCTTTTTATTTTCAAGAATTTTATTCATCTTTTTTTTTTCTTGGAAACTTACGCCTTGAGTTATAACCCTACGATCTTTTTGCAGATGCCTGATGTGATAATTAGAAGCGGCAAGGGTAGGACATGCTTATTCTCCTTTTTATTTTTGAATTTTTTTAAAATTAAATTTGATTGTTGTTTAATTAAATTAAATTAAGGTCAGGGCTGTGTGTTTGTTTTTGATTGAAAATTGTCGCAGCAAACGAGAAAACTTCAAAAGTTACCCGTCTGGAGGACCTTGATGATTCGGAAAGAATCTTTGAAGAGGATGCCAACCTCATTACCAGACAGGAGTATGTGTCGCGATTACATGACCTTAAAGATGAAATCATTCGCGCGTGGAATGTAGAAGATCGTGTTACTGCTTTGAAGTTATCTATAAAGGTGAATTTCTTGGGGATGATTTTGTTGTATGTCTTTGTCCCTAGTTGAATTGATCTATTACCTATAAATATGTAATAGTCTGTGAATTAAACTTAGTTAACGTTGTTCTTGATGAGATGTAGGGTGGGGACTGGTCTGAGGTCCTTCATTCCATGTTTAAGCGAGAAAGGAAACATGTATGCCTCATACATAATTATGTTGTTCGTGTTGCATATTTGGGGATTTTTGAGTCCTACTGGTACATTGCAATCGGAAATTTAGACCCAGTGTTAGTGTTGCTAAAGTCAGGTCTTGGGGAATGTCCTGATTCTTTCTTGGATTTTTATGACTTGGCTATCATTTTTATGCCGTGCAGGTTGCTAAACTTTTGATGGATACGTCAGTTCTGTACTTTTATCCTACACTATTTGTTCTTGCAACAGATGTGTTGGACACACTTGGGGATATGGTATGGAAACGCGTCAGACAGAAAGCTGAATTTTCTGAAAATGGAAGCTTACTCTATTCATTGCCAGGTCTATATCTTTTTATTAGTCTTCGTTATATTTCTGTGTCAGACATGCTTGTCTCCTAATATTGGTGATCATACAAGGATAATAAATACAAATCTTGAATTTATAACCTTGTCCTTGGACTAATTGATCTAAGGCTTCTTAACAGTTTGTTCCCTTCTTTGTCGGCATCTTTTAGGCAGCTGTATGGTTCCTGAACCACTTTTTGGTTTATTTGGCAGAGGACTTCAAAGCAAGTGATATCTGTTCCAATGCTAAAGAAACATGCTATAACTGGTTTTGCAAAGTCGGTTCCATACGGGAGCTTCTTCCACGCATGTGAGGTCCATATCTTGTCATGTTCTCTACACTTGTTAGCATGTGTATGTTTTTAGCAATTATAGTCATGTGAAGATGTTCTTTGTGTTGTTTGCTCATTGGCTTATGATCTTTCCTCCTCTATTTTTTGAGGATATCATTGCCGTGTGAATTAATCAGATGTCTGTTTTACTGCAAAGCATGTTGAACCTTGGAAAGGGAATTACTCTGCTCATTTGTTGCTTTCTCTCAATGGGAATCTATGTTGCTGCTGCATGTGTTAGGAGTTTTGTGGTTTGATTTTAAGAAGGATGGCTGAGCATGATGCATCTTGTCTTCTTTCTCAATAATTAATAACCCATGGTTAAGTGAACTAATGTGGTTGCCTTTTAATCTGCATTTTTGTAGATATTGTGTACATGCACTCAAATTTGTGTTAAATGGTTGAAGGCAAAATGAATGAATAGACTGTAGTCTGGCATTCTAAATGTTGGAGGATGTAGAGAAAGCCAGAACTGAGAGCTGATAGTTAATCATTATCTTGGGATGGAGTTTAGTTAGTTGCAGATTACAGTAGGATTTCAGAAAGTAAATTTAATGGGCTTCAAAATGGGAGAGTGGTTGAAGATGGTTTAGTTCTTTTCTTGCTTAACACAAGCTCTATTTAGGTGACCTCTTCGCACTCTTAGATTTTTCTCGAAATACTAAACAATTGGTTTCTTTATAATTACAATTTATGGTTTCCAGTATTCCACTTAGCTATTGTTATTTTGTCTTGCTGGGATATCTTTTCTATTTTGCAATTTATAACTAAGGTCTTAATGGTGATGCAACTTTAGAGGTTCAGCAATTTTTCTTTCTATATGTAACCATTCTCTTCCCCTTCATACAAGTTATCTTTATGTCTCTCCCAGCCCCCCTTCTTCTTCTTCTTCTTCTTCTTCTTCTCCTCTTCTCTCTCTCTCTCTCTCTCTCTCTCTCTCTCTCTCTCTCTCTGTGCATTGATTGCTGGTCATTGCTTTGTGTTGTGATTCAGTTATTTGGAGCTGGCAATATTGCCTTGTTGGCGTTTTCTGTGTGACAATCATTTAGACAGTCTCCAGCGGCTAGTCATGATGATGAGAGGGTTAGCAGATCCATTAGCATCTACCTATTGTCGTCTGTACATGGCCCATTGTGCACGCAAGATCCCGGCATCTGGTACAGGTATATATTACTGCCTCCTCGGGTGAATGACATTGTGCGTAAACAGATTTCATACAGATGTTAAGCAATATCAGCTTCAAAATTTCCAGATAATGGGCTTGGCATGATCTTTTCCAGGTTTTTATGTTCTAGTTTCCATCCAAAGTTATATTGGACTGGTTGTACTATGGGTTGCATATGTAAACTAGATGTTGATTTTAGGCCTGCTAGAATTAGCGTAGATCTTCCACAAAGTTCATGTGTGGTTGTGTTCAACAATTTGATTTACATTGAGAACATCTAAAAAGGATCTCAAAGAGCTTAGTGCCCCCAACTCCCATCATAAAACAATGTGCATTGTAGCAAACAAGGCTCCCCACTGTGGGGTCTGGAGAAGGGTGAAACATACGTAGCTTTACCCTTGTTTTTACTAAGAGATTGTTTTTGCAGTTCAAACCTGTGACCTCTAGGTTAAAATGAGTAACTTTACTGTTACACCAAGGCTCACCCTTCTAGTCACCCCATTAGATATGAGATATTAATATTTGCTCTTTTTTTTCTTTATTGTTCTAGTTTATGGAGAGACTTATAACCTGGTCTTATGAAGCTCAATCATTTATTTCATTTATTTACTTTGGACAATTTGCATTTTCAATGGTTAACAATTATTCCTACTGGTTCCTGGAAGTCTTCATGGGTGCTTCCTTGGTCTCTTCCTTGGTTTGCTATGCTGTATTGTGTAGAACTATAGCCAACCCTAGATATGCTTAATTGAAATTAATAGGTAAAGCAAGTGCCAGAGTGTATTAATATTTTGTAGACTTACACCTTGTTCAATTTGATCAACTGTGACAGGGTATTTGGTGATGTGCATTAATGATATGCAGAATCTATTAATGCGTCTTTTTTCATCAAAGAATACTTCGCTTGGTCATTTTTCTGAGAGAAAAAGGTTGCTTATCAGTATGATGGAACCCACTATTGAATATATTATGAAATGCATATTTGAGGATGCATCTCAGGTTGGTAATTAACTTATTGGTAATTTTACTCACAACTTTTTTCCTGGAAATTCTGATCTGTAGATATGGCAGTAAGTCCATGCATTGTTAGCCATGTCACATGGATTGCTTTAATATTGATAGTGCTGTACCTTATATTATCTTTAGATGTGCAGTAAGTCCATGTGCTGTTAGTTGATTCTTATGCATTTCTTTAACATATATATTGTGTTGTACTCTGGAGTATAGTGAGAGTTCATGACGTATGTGGCAATTGAAAACTAAGCAACATTTTTTTTTTTTTACTCTCCTGATGTTGATGAAATCTCTGTTGATCACGTCATCTTAGTAATGTTGTAATATAGGAAGGAAGTTAAATAATCTGTCTGCTAGATTTGGACTTGACATTACTCTCAAATGTCTGCTAAAAAGAGGCAAGTAGATGCTGTGCTTGTGGAGCTTGGATTGGTTAGGAATCAGGCAGGGTTGTATCAGAGTTCACCATGTGTCTCACTTGTTCTTCACCACCTGCTGAAGGAACTTCCTACAGAAGTAGTCAGCTCCCACACCATGTATATTCTTGATCTGGTTAAGTGCAGCGGTGATAGTTCTTGCGATCAGGTATATACAATTTTTTTGTTCTGAAAGAGAATAAATGCAGATTGTCATAATAAATTTGTTTTTAATGGCATTTTTTCCCCACTGTTTCAGTCTGTTGTATGTCTGAATTGTTGTTTCTAACTTTTGGCTGGTCTAGTGTATGAATTTCAGCTTACTTGGACTCAGGCTCTCTGAAAGTATACCCCAATTGGATATTGTCAATTCCGTGGTTGATGAAGTTATTCAGGTACTTTCTGCTTTTTGTTCCTGTTTGCTTGATGTCCAAAGGAATTTTCATGATCATTAGAACTGATTGTGTGTCTCTCTCTGTGCTTACTGCTTAGACTTTTTCACTGGCCTAGTAAGCAATAAAAACGAGGCTCTTTTTTCAAAAATTGTGAAAGTATAGATGGAAGGACCTCAGTATACATTTTTGTACCTTTTCCAACAGCAGAAAGGTTTACCATTCTCTTGACCTGATCTGAGTGGTAGAACTTAAAGGACAGTGGATTTATACAGTGTGGAACAAGTAATGTAATTGGATGGATCTTTAATTGTGTGAATACATATTCCCTCCTTCACTTGCCGAAAGCCGAGGGAAAAGTTTAGATTTTTTGGCAGAAAGAAAGAGGTGTGGTCTATCTTCATTAATTTTCCCAAAGTGGTAAGTCAGGTGATTCAGGGGGCAGGTCAGTCATCACCGAGTGTTCTTCCATAACAACTCTCGCTTTTGTCTTTGTCGCCCATTATCATTGAGCAGTGTCTTTCTGTTGAATTTAAAAGTAAATGTTGGCTAATAAGTTGTTTTGGAATATTTGTGTAAGTCATGAGAAAAAGCAGTTGTTGCATTGAGTCCCTGTTTTTATATGGATGATTCTGTTTTTACATGGATGATTCTGTTTTTGTTGCTATTGTCCTTAGCTAACTTATATCTTCCTCATTTCCCCCCCCCCCCCCCCCCTTTTTCTTGGCATATTCTGTCACATCTATGCTCAATTTTAAAGTCAATACAGGTTTGCACTCATTATGATCGACTTGATAACTACTTGAAAGTTGTGGATGCTTACATGGATATTATACTTCAAAATCAGATGGTAAGTTGGGTGTCTTGCAACATTGTGGGTCCTTCTATTTATATAGCTGCTTTATATATCATCTTCCAATTAATAGCTTTCCTGTTATTCTCTTTGTGACCTCTGTCACTATCGCAATGAAAAAAATGGAAGAAGCATTCTTTCTTTCCTTGACCATGGCAAATTTTTACTGTATGCATGTGTTACATTCTTACCATAACACTTTTGACTTGAATTGATCTTTAGTGGAAATTAAGCAACTCTTTAATTAATGTAACAGCTAATGTTGTGGGATTGACTACGGCGTCTTTTCTGCATTTTTTGGGGGGATTTTTCACTCCTGAAGTTTTACTACTTTTTTCATTATATGATTCACATGCTATCCATATGAATATAGCTATGTTTTCTTTAGGGAGTTTATATGCATTGTTCTGAATACAAGGGGCTGTATTATTAGCATTTGCCTCATATTTGCTACTGTATGTCTCTTATCTCTCAATATAATTTTTTTGTTAGGATACATACCTGAATACAATTCTGGAGGGCATTTCAAAACGAGTGTTTGACAAAGAAATTTTTGAAGACGAACTAGGAAGCTTGCAATCCATTTTGATGAAGCTTCTTTCCTATGTGAAGGACTTGAAAGATGTATTTGCGTTGGTATGATACCTCCTGAAAGCTCTCTATTGTTTCTCTGCCCACACTCCCTCTCTGATTTAGTTTTGGTATATTAGTTATAACACCTTATGTGCTACAAACTATGTTGAATGGGTTATTATGTTGGTTTCAGTTTTACAATTTTGTGGTAATGGATCACCACATAATTTCAGTGCAGAGAATTGATGGTGATTTAACATTGGTTAATTTTTGTAGGACCATTTTCTTGAGACCTTAGATGTGATGTACGGGACTTCCCGGAATGTTGTGAATATCTCTATACTGAAGATTGCTGCAAGGTACTTTTGTGTTCTATGTCATGCTACTGCATGTGCACTTCTTAAGGCTTTGCATTTGCATTCCTTTTTCTTACTTTTACTAATGCATTTGCCTAGATTGGTTTCATGTGCCTTTTTAAACCCCTAATTAGCTTTAGGAGGATATTAGGAAGGAGAGGTTGAATGGGTACATAGGAAAAAAAAAAAAAAAAGAGCTTTAGATAATTGAACGATTATAAATTTTTTACAATTTATAATATAAGCCATTAGGACTTCGTAGATATACTTTCAATGATTTGGCAGCTGCATAAAATCTTTTACGATTGTTTCCGTTGATCTATTTGAAGCTTATGTCTGCATGCATGAGTTTATTTAAATGAAGGGTCTCGTGACTCATGATTATTCAAAAGCTTAATTTGTTTGGTGAACCTCGAGAATGGATTACATATTCAACTCCAACGCACCCCCTCATGCGAAAAGCCTAGCTCTCTTGAGTTGGAAGCGTGGACAAAGTACGAGCTTACCTTACCTGTATAAATTCACAATTAAATGTGAGGGCAGTGGACTTCGAATTTATGATTTCTTGGTCATGAATGCTTTGATACCATGTCAATAAAATATTCCACCCAAAAATTTAAGTTCTTAGGCGAGGCTTCTGAATGGATCATATATTAAATTTTAATTTGCCACATCAAGCAAAAGCTTAGCTCTCCTGGGCTGGATTATGAAACAAGGCTCTCTTAGGCTTCAGAAATTCACAATTAAATGCGAGAGCTATGTGATTCAAGCTCATGATCTCTTGGTCATGAAGTTTCTGATACCATGTCAATAAACAGTTGAACCCAAAAGCTTAAGCTGTTTGGTGAAGCCCCAGAATTATCATATCTTAAACTCTAACAGCAAGGTAAACTTACCAATGTGATATCTTTCTTTTTTTTTTTTTTTACAATAAATAGAACCTATAGAGGTCAGCCTTTAAGTACCACTAGGATTGTGACTCTGCTTGCCCTCCCAATTTATATACTAGTTGAGCATGTAAAAACCTTCAGCCATTTAACACCCTCGAGGGAAAGATACTGACAAATGGAACATCATGCGAACCAAAATACTTGTTTATATGAGGAACAAAATCTTATGCACACATTGTCAAAAGATCTTATGTTGGCAACAAGACTTAATGTGTCCCAGTGATAAAGTTAACTATATTGAAGTTATGGTTGACATGCGCTAGAGATTTAGTTTGTTTTGGATTTCAGGATTCATCTTCTGCCTTTGAATTTAGATGTCCTGGTTAGTTCCTTTTTGATTATGCAATCCTTTCTTCTTTTATTTTCTATGTCAAACCACTCGTTTTTGTTAGATGCCATGCACGTGGAATACTGAAGAACATTTTGCAGTTTGGTATATCAGTTGTAAATATATGTTCGGCAGGAATGGTTTTCTACGTGATGCAACAACCATACAGCTGCTTTTTGAAATCACTCAATCTCTTCACGATGGTTTAGATTTTGCAAATATGAAAGATGATGACAATCAACAAGCAACACGCCTGATTTCTCGTTTTATTCAAATGGTAACTACATGCTACTGGTTGTCTGTGCATGTCATTATGTTTCAACTGAATCTGAATACTGAATAATGTCTTATATTTGTCTTACAAAATTTGTTATTCTTTATTGTGAGGTTGACTATGGTGGGGCAGTGGAACAACATTTGACGTTTTTGGTTGAATGCTGTGGAGCTTTTGGTAGCATAAATGAGATTAAGGTCTGCTCTTATTTTTCTTTGATGTAACATAGTGTAATGTAGTTTATTGCATTTCTTGATTTAGCATATTTAGAAACATGACTGCAGCCTTTTGTGCTCTTGTTAGTTTCTTCATTACCAGCTGTTAATTGCCTTGCTTTGAAGCCTATATCAGTTGTTCTTGTGCATTTTGTATCCATCAACATGCTGAGATGGGTTATGCTGTCAATGCTGCTTCTGTGCTCTATCTCTTTAAACATGAATATAATTATGTAATAAATTCAGTCACGAGGAAGATTGCTTGGAAGCATCTAGCGACCTTATTGCGTTTTGCAAATATTTAGATACAGTTCTATCTTTTTGCTCTTGCATGGTCAAGAGAAGGTTCAGGCAGAGCACTTGCAAGGTTCAAAAAATGTTATCTGTGAGAGTGCAAGGGGCCACACTTGATCTTCAGGACTTTGGACTTACCTGCTGTCATGCACAAGTAAAATATGCAAAGTATTATAAGGAAAAAATACATTATTGGTAGAGAAGGTTCCAGAGATAAAGGACATAGAGAGGGATGAAAGAGAAGAAATGTAGGCTGATTTAGGGGAGAGAGGGAACAAGAGGGAAAGATCTAAAAACAGCGAACAGTGAAAAATCTTGTAGTAACGGAGTCTTCCATATTCGGTGGTGGATATAGAAGTTAAACTACAGAGAATTTTTCAGTGTATGATATGGCAGAAATAAAATGTTGATGAGGTAGATGTTGATACTTTCAAGTCACTGAAGTGGACCTAGCTAAGATAGAACACAAAATTAGAGGAGGCTCACACAACAAACAAATTGTTGAAGTAACTTCCAATCGTTTTGGTATCCAGAACTTAGCCTAGCATAAAAAAGGTCGCACCCAGTGCATAAAGCTTCTGAACTTAGCTTAGCATAATTAAAACAAAATGAAGGGGCATTGTCTTTTGTAGTTTGGCAAACATTGTCATCGCTGTGATTAGTTCATGAGTTAAAGATGGAGTCTAACTATGATTTTTTTTTATCCATTGAAGAAAACATGTGAATTTCTAGCTTGGAACGAATTTTTTACTGACATTAGTTGTTCTTTAGAATAATTTATTCAAAAACTTGGATTTCCTTACAGGAAACTCTTGTTCACTCAAGTAATTGTTTGGCAGCGAAAGCTTTGAAAGATGGAGACAAACATCTCAGTTTTGTCAAATCTTGCCTAGCATTTTCTGAGGTTACCATACCTTCGATTTCAGCTCAAATTAGGCAATTAAATCTTTATCTTGAGACTGCTGAGGTGATGCTCATTCTTTTCTTGTGATTATTCTGATGCATAGAGTGAGCCATGTGTTAGAACTGCTGAATTTTTAAATATCTCAGGTTGCCTTGATAGGTGGTTTAGTTTCTCATTCAGATGGACTTATTGGTTCTGCTATAAGCAGTCTGGAAAGTGCACATTTCACAGATGGTTAGTTCCTCCTATTAAGTGTTTTCCTTGGGACCATTGTAACCATTTGCGATAATTTCATTGTAGTCATGCTTGTGTTCTTAATGCATGTCTATGGAAGCTGCTTGATTTCTTTTAATTAATTGGTTTATGCATTTGGGATTAATGTTTATTGTCATTATTGTTGTACCATTTGGGTATGATTAAAAAGTAGTGCCAGAAAAATATAGTAACACTTAGATTAAGACCTAGATTATTCATCCTGTAAATGTGAAGTCTATGCAAACTTTTTTATAGGTGCATAACCAATGTCATAGAATTTTTTTTTAGAAGAGAACATAAACAAAGCTGGCTGTGTTCCATATATTTGGCACTGTGCTTTTGAAGTTCGGTTAAGTCTTGTTTAGATCTATCACAACAAACCACCCTTAATTCTAATTTTAATTGAGGCCCACCACATGAATCTTTTCACATCATTTTATTCTTTTATGAACTTAAATTGTGAGATGTAAGTATTCTAAATTCTTTCTAACCAAAGATTCCCAAATCAATTTTGGTCGTCCTCTTACTTCTCTCTTGTCATCCACCTGTAGTTGGTCCCTCTAATTTGAGCATTTGTCGGTTTATGTCAACGTGTCCAAACCAACTCAAGCACCTACTCTTTCAACTTATCTCCAATGGTTGTTACATCTACTTTGTTATCTATCCAAACATTCTCATCTCCATTAACTCATTTGTTGAACCTGTTTCTTGATAGTCTAAAATTTACTACTTTACAATTGCTAGCCTGATTGTTGGTTGATAGAATTTTCCTTTCAACTTAGTGGAATTTTTGCGGTCACACAACTCTAGCTGCTTATCTCACTTTTAGCCATCCAACCCTTGCTATATGAAGAGTGTCTTCCTCTATTTTTCTGTCTTTCTAAATGGTGCAGAAGTTTCTCAATGTGACCAATTTTGCCATTTAGTTATTTAAGCTCTATTGTTTAGAGGGAGTCTAATAGTGTATTTATTGCTCTTCCCATGTTGCTAAGATATATTTTGTTCAACTCACCTTATAACCATTAAATTTGAGGGTTTCTATTATAATTCTAATTTATGGTATAATATCTTTGTGGTTTCATCTTTCATCTGCAAATAACATACACCAAGGGACATCGTCCTGAATATGTATTGTCAATTCATCAATAGCTAGCATAGATAGAAAAGGATTTGGAGCAAAATCTTGGTGAAGATCAACTGTGATTAGGAAGTCTTCTATCTCACTGTCTTCATGCGGGTTGCTACTATTTCATACATAATCCTCACTAGATTGCTAAATTATGTGGGATCTTCTTCCTATTCATTGTCCTTTACAGCACTAGCCCAAAAACTTTATCTTATGCTTTCGCAGTGTCAATAAAACCATGTGTAGTGCTTATTTAGCCCTATCACATTATCGTAATTGCCATGTATCATTGATAGAAATGCCCTTCTGCATGTTCTTTGTTCTTTTTGCTTTTCCCCTTTTAGGGCCTCAGTTGGGGGTGGGAGGAGACGTACTGACCCAGCAGAAACTTGTTCTCTGTAGTTTATTATGATTCTTTTTTTTTTTTTAATTTCTATTTTGTTGCTAAAATGGCTCGTTTGCTTTTGTAGGCTCCCGAACATCGATTGATGTTGATGGAATACTGTCATCAATTCACAAACTCTGCAGCCTTTTGGTTATGGCTCCAGGTCTTCTAATTCTTTCTTACTTATTTGTTCCTTTTGGCTGTGAATTTGATGCCTGGGAACAAAGTAGTTAGGTCAAATGCTTGTTTCATTGGTTCTCTTGTGGTGACATAAACCATGGAATTAGTGGATTACTGAAAAGTAAGAAGGAAATAGAACCTATAGGTTGTTGAATGCTTGATTTTGAAGAGCCTTTTCAATCAACTTTTGGCAGAGTTATTCATGTGTAGTCAGGATTTTCTTCTCTTGGCAGATTCAGTTTTTCTCTCTTGGCATCTTCTGTTATATCTTGCTTAGTCGGGCTGAATATTCTGAATCTGGTGCTGATTATATTTGAGTTTTTCTTATTGTTCAAATGAGAGGTTCTTAATAGTCTGCAAATCTGTAATTTGCGCACACTTTTTTTTGTCCATGTAAATTAGCATGATCTTTTATTCATGAATTGCTATCATTTTTTTTTTTTTTCGGTTTGTTTTTTTTGTTTTTTTTTGGGAATGTGTTCTGCACAGCATGCGTTTGATCTTCCTTCTTAACATTTGGATGGTTTTATTTTTCCACTAAAGCTGATCCAAAAGAAGGCATCACAAAAGTCCCCAAGAACATTCTCTCTCTCATCTATTCCCAAACATGGTAAGCCTTTATACCATACCATTGTTGTTAAACTTTGTTGAGGCACTTTGATTCTTTGAAGATACTTATCCCCGAATGTTGGTCTAGGATGACATCAAAAACGAAGGCGAAAATGTTTGTGGCAATAATTTTGTTGTCCGCAACACTGTCTCAGAGGAATCTCCCATACCGTGTGTGCTACTCAGAGGTGATTCTCCATCTCTCACAATCAAAGTTATCTAGGTTCAGGATCTGAGACATCTAGGCATGTCATTTTCATTCTTTTTGTTTATTTGCCTTATCTTTTCTAGTTTGGCCCCAGGGGAGGTGGGTTGCTATCTTTAATAATAATCATTTTTTTGTGGATTTTTAATGCCAATATCAACTATGATTGGTCATCAGTATATTTCATTTTCAAGTACCTCTATAAAAAGTATTCAATTTCAAGTGAATAGGTCAGAGTAACAGTTTGTGGGATCTGACTGATATATTGAAGCCCCTAGCATTCTTTTACCTACATGCATTATAATTTCTACCTTTGTTGAGTCACCATCCTTTCATTATTGAAAGCTAGGAAATTGGAGGGAGTCCTTACAAGCTTTTGTTGTTTCTCTGCATTCAGAAATTGCAATTGTTATCACCCTCAGTTAGTTCCTTGCTTCACTTCAAGTTATTTGCTGCACAGATCACACAATTCCTTGTATATATCTGATTTTATACATAGTTTGTAATGTTTTTGGCATGTGATATATTCAGATTCTGGGAAATGACTTTTTGTTCTTTGGTGAGCCATCCTATGTGAGTGAGCTTGTGACGTTGACTGACTGTGTCATCCGGAATCTTGTTGATTCCATCGAACAAGAGCCATCAAAGGTGACTGTGGCTTTAATTAATGTTTTCATTGGCAATAATGATCATTGTTTTCATTGCTGATGGGTTTACTGGAATCAAGGCCGCTCGTGGAAGCATGGCGCTCGAAGCTTGCAACTGCATTGCATCATCTTTCAAAGTAGGTTGCTCTAGCCTCTTGTTTCCTTAATTTTTATTCCACAATTTTAGCTTGGAAAACATAAATAGGTATAGTATCATGACTGGAACACCGTGTCAATAGCGGTGTGGTGAAAATATATTTGTGCATTACTCAAGGCAAGCTCTTACACCCTATGGTTTTATGACCATGTACGCTCCAACATTCCATTTGCAGTAGAACTAGATGCTATTTCACCTTTTCAGAACATTCCAAAGCATCAAGGTCATCAAAACTGGGTTGGCCATGGTTGGACACCTTCAAAACTTTAGACTTTGACTTCTGCCTTTGAGAGTGAACATTTTTTTTCATCAGTGCTTTCTGCCAGAATGGTTTTTCTAAATGGTGAATCCTTCTAAGGATACCACATAAATTATTTTCTTTCGATGCTTACCTGTTAATGAGAGCTAAACCTGGATATTTGATGTCTGATTTATTGCGTTCATCCATGACATTTTTTCTTACATTTCGTTTTGCTTTGCACAGGCAAGTAATGAGGTTGCGCAAGTTTGCTGGAAACTGATTGAAATTGCTGGGACGTGTTTGAGTGCCAACGACAGATATCTGCAAACTACTTTCAGATATTTGTCCGAACGGCTTCCAAATTCTGAAGTGGTGACATCTACGGTAACCTAATATATGCAGAGGATCGGCCACACGAGTAATACAAATGACTTATAGGGGGATGTATATTCAGACAAGTAGGGTTTCTTGTCCTTGATATCTTACTCCACCAGTCTGCATGTTTATTATTGAGATTTGGGTGATCCAAACGATCATGCTGTTGTTGGAGGGGACGGACTTGCATGATTGAGACTATTAAGGGCGACCCGGTTTTGAGCGGCCTTGTGGCCTTTTGGCGGCCCAGTTTGTTTGCCCAGGACAGTCCCCAACCCAGCCAAGAAAAAAGGCTTTTTTAACGGACCTACTATTTGAAACATTGTGAACAAATCGGTGTGGTTCAATTAGAAATAGGGATTCATTAGGACCAAAAAAAAAAAAAAAACAAAAAAAAAAAAGAAAAAAGAAATGGGGATTCATTAACCCAAAAAAGAAAAAGGGGTTCATGACATAATGTAGGCTATTGCCACTCATTTTGACCCAAAAAAAGAAAAAAGAAAAAGGGATTCAAGTTTGAAGTTTGTATTTTGTCAAAGTTAAGCGGTGAAGTTAAATTTATAATATATTGCTTGACACAAAAAATATTATAATTATTTGGTTGTTTCTTATCTGTCTCTAAATACAAGGTTGTAATAGTCTTATAGAAGTTGTAATATTATTGACGGAATTGTATGTGAGCCTGGTCATCATCTTTACTCCAAAATACAAAGAGTTTTATTTATACAAGAAGAATAAGACTTGATTAACTTAATTCAAGCTTAAGATTGAGTGTGGAAGGCTGTTTGTGCAAGAGATTATTAAATCTCAAGAAGGCTGCATTGTTTATGGTTAATTTTGCTTATGAACGTCTAATTTTGTTATTTAGGGATTTATTACATTCTTACTCTTTTTTCTTTTGAAGAAAAAGAAAAGGAAACTTTTTGAGGCAAATAATTAAAGCTAATGTCGAAATAGGCAAATAAGACGTAAACATACAATTATTCTGTCTCGTGATGTGATGCGTCTCGTTTCATGAACGTGAATTAGATTGGGAAACGAGAGAGATGGACAGAGTGATTTATATTAGGAAATGATAAATAGACGGAGTGATGGCAAAGTTAAATTGATATATATATTATTTATAAGTTTGTTATATATGGATTTTGACAGTTAATTTTATAAATTTTTACATATTTTATTTTTATAGAATTTATTTTATGTAAAATTATTCAAGTTGATGTACAATAGAATTATAAGAAATATGTACAAGCATCTCTTCAAGCTGCCCATTGTCCTGCTTGTGTAGCATTTCCGATTAAATTAACATTTCCAATTAAATTAGCGTCACTAGATGCCATTTGCCAATTATGCAATCAGTAATTTTTGAAACTACAAAAATACAATTTGTTGTTCTTGAAAACACAAACCAAACAACTTTTCCCAAAACCAGAATATAACGTGTGGATTGAAATATTAGGTGGTGACTTTAGATTAGTATTGAAATAATGTCAAAATAATATGAATTTTTAGATTGTCGATATTAAAAAAAAAATTATTAGATATATCTTTTAAATGAATTATAAAATTATTTTGATAATATTTAATATTAAGCCGTATACTAGAATTCATTTTCAACTTTTTGTTCAGTAAACAAATCAGTTTTAGGTTAATTTTCAGACATCTTAGTTTAGGAGACAAAAGTTGGTTAGAAACTTGTAAAAACTAGGTAAAAATAAAGACGGTGGACTTGCCGTAATTTGATAAAAAATTTATTAAATTAAAAAAAATAAAATTACTGTACTCTTTGGTGAGTCTTTCTCGCTTTGTTATTATTACATAATTACAAGTGCTTTTTAGTTTTAAATTTTGAGTTGTAATTTGTTCTTTTTCGAAAAGAAAAAACTTCTAATTGCAATTTGAACCAGAAAAAGCATGCTCATGTTTATATGATAAATAAAAGTTACATATAAAATAAAAAAGTAATTAGATAGGAAAGACATGTTTTTGGGGTAATTTTGTCCATAAAATAGTTTTTTTTTTTTGAACTAAGCGAGATTTAAAATTAAGGTTGTCAGAATCAGACCGGTCATCGAATCGGAAACATTAGTAGGTCAAAATTCAACCGGTCGAACCGGTATTTATTAATATATATATATATATGTATAAAAATAATTTAAAAAAATAATACTTATACATGATTATTAAATATTAATTTTTTTATTTGTAAGGATTAAATTGAAAATTTTGATAAATTTAGGGCTAAATTGAAAGTTTTGATAAATTTAAGATTAAACTGAAAATTTTAATTAAATTTAAAACTCAAATTATAATTTAAATAAACATTGAAATTAAATTATAATTTATAAAATTTTTATATCGGATTGAACCGGGTCCGATTTTTCAACGATTTTTACTGATTTTGACCGGTCCGAGTTAAGGGGCAATAGTGATCATAAACCGACCAAGACCTTTGACCAGTCATCGGTTAAACCGGTCGGACTGACCGGTCCGAGCCAGTTTTAACAACACTGTTTAAAAAACGGTATTATTATCGGGGGGAAAAAAAAAAAAAACCATCGGTATTGAAATCTGATGTATTAAATATCGTTGTTCGCCTGCGCAAACCGCCGACAACTCCTGTTCTAGGGTTTGAGATCTCTCTCTTCATCCAACGGTCCAAAAGATGGATCTGGAAGTGGTGGGCCGGCACGCGCTGCTCTTCGACGACGACGCGATGGCGGCCTTCGTCAACTCGGCCGACGCCCTTGTCGACTGGAATTCTCTCTCCATCGACCGATACGATGTTCGCCACCTCCTCTCCTCCCCTCCTCCGCCGCGCTCTCGCCGCCGCCCACCCGACGATTCTCTGGAGTCCGACCTCGATCGCGAGCGTTACCTCGATCTGCCTTCGACATCTGATGAGCAAGGTATCATCTGTTATTTTATTTTATTTTTATTTATATTGCTATCTCATTAGTTTCTAATTTTAATTTTTGCAAATTGCGTTGCCTTTTATGCTTGTGTTATTGGAATATATGTAGCATATAATGTAATCATGGTGGATTGTGAACTATGACGGATTCTATTTGGCGGTTCAGAAATTGGAGCAAATGTAATAACAAAATAGATTCGAAACACATATGATGTTTGTAAATGGCATAATTGCCGGATCATTGGTATCGAATATTGTGATGATTTTGTAGTTAGTCTTGAAATTAAGTTCTTTGAGAAGTAATTTAAATCATGAGTTGGATGGAGATATGTTAGGTATGTCTTACAGTAGGTCGGGTAATGGATACGAATAAGGTTTGTGTTTTTGGCATGAGTTCGAAAAATGGGACGAAGTTTGGTGGTTTGTGTGTGTGATATATTGTAGATTATATTTCCAACTTTGCAGGAACAGATTTTAATTTGCTATCGTTTCTTCAGATAGACAAACAAGTAAGAATTTTCTGCCCCATGTTTTCTCTTTTTTTGTTTCCTGTGCCGGTAGCCTTATGCCTGTATTTAAATTTTTACAGTTACTGTGGGTACGATGGTTACTTTTTCATTTCATCTTGGCTTTCCTTTTCTCTTGTTTCCAGATTTAGAAAACGAGGAAGAACAAGACAATACTAGTGGTTATCGTGCTGTTCCTTTTTCTTATGGAAATCCTCGTGAATTTGCCGATGAAAAGAACACCGAAGCTGAGTCTGGATTTCGGCCACCCTTCTCGGTGCCTGAACACTTACATCAACACTTGGTAAGTAGAAATCCTGTTTTCTGTTTATCTGGAGTTATTATTTGTCCTGATAATGCTGTTTGTTGGTACTTGTCCAGTGTCACCGAGTAATGGTTGTCTAAGGTGCATGTGTTGTTCTAAGGCTTACCATGTCTAAGTTTCAGATACTCGGAGCAGGGACGGGCGTTCCTCAAGGCTGCCATTCACCGGCACCTTGTCTTCTTTTGATGTCTTGACAAGGGGCCGCACAGGTTGGATTAGGATGATAGTAATTCGTTACTTTGTCAGGATGTTAATCTCTAGAGAGCAAATCGGATGATAGATTCTTCGTAGGGATACGTTTCTTGAACTTTATGGTTATCAGCATGTATGTGAGAATCCATGGTTCTTTCTTGGATTATTGAGCAAGATTTGCATTTTCTAGTACTTTGCTATGGTTATATTCTCATAACTTAGAGTTGTTTTCCCCATTTTGTCAGCCTCCAACAGAGAAGGTTCATCAGATCATCGCAAGAACTGCCACATTTGTAAGCAAACATGGCGGGCAGTCGGAGATTATCTTGAGGGTCAAACAAGGGGACAATCCAACATTCGGGTTCCTGATGCCTGACAATGATCTGCATCCTTATTTTAGGTTTCTTGTTGATCACCAAGAACTTCTGAATACTGATGTTGATAGCAAGTCTATAGGAGAAGGGAACAAAGCTGTTCAAATGAGTGGCTTAAGTGGTGCTTTGACATTGCTTGGTTCTGTATATGGGTCTGGAGAGGACGAAGAAGGTGCCACTGAGGATGGCCAAGCAGTTGTTGAAAATCACGTCAAGGCTGCTGGTAATGGTGCCAATCTGGATATATCACAGGGGCTAGAACAAACTGATTTTACAGTCAAAACAGCGCGGCAAGGTGAGGCAGTTCCTAGGAATCTGGCTGTTTCCTCGAAGGAAGGAACTCATGTAATTAGAAGAAATCATTTGATCACTGCTGTTAAGCCTGGAAGCATGAGTGGTTCAAAGAAAGTAGGTGACTCCTCTGGCTCCATTTCTTCCACTGTTGACAAGTTGCCAGGTTTTGCTATGCCTACTCCGTCCAATGTTGAAACATCTATCTTGGAACCACCATCTGATTTGAAGAGAGTAGTTGACAAGATAGTTGAGTTCATCCTGAGAAACGGGAAAGAATTTGAGGCAGTTCTTGTGCAGCAGGATGTTAAACATGGGAGATTCTCTTTCCTTCTGCCATCCAACCAATATCACCCTTACTACCAACGTGTCTTGCTGAAAGCACAAGAGGTCTGTCCTTACTACAAGTTCCCTTATACTTATTGTGGATTGTGTGATTGGAATTTGCATTACATCAAGTTGTGGAAACATTCTCTTTGCATAATGCAAGTGATGACCTTCCCCCAATCCTCATAAGTGGGGACACTCATACCTAAGGATTTTTTTTTTTTTTTACGTCCAGTGAAGGAAAAAAAAAAACACGAATTAATCAATAAATTTTGCTTTAGCTCTTCCAACTAACTTGGTTAATTATTCTTCCTTTTAGTTAATAATTATCTTTTCAAATGTATTGCTTTATTCTTCTATCTCACAATATACATTTAAAACTTTGCTGTGCTCTTTTTGATACATTTTGTTGTATCTTTGTTTACAGTCAAGGTCAGTCGGTAGGGGCTTCAATTCTGAGAAGCATGATTCACTAGTATATGGTGTGGAAAAGAAAATCGCATCCAAAGAACTCGGTGCTTCGTCTTTAGCATCTGATATATCATATGATGCCGAAAGGAAGGAGAAGTTTAAAATGGTAATTGGGAAGTCAAAGAAAGATGGACAAGATCAAGTTTCCAGAGCCACCCAGCCACAAGTTGGATTTAGTGTGGATGCAGCTGCAGCTGCTGCAATTCTTCAGGCCGCCACCAGAGGCATTAAGAATCCAAATTTAGAACTCTTATCAAAGGCATCAGTAAATGGCGTCAGAAAAGGGACTAGCAGTGAAGGTGGAGAGGCTGCCAGCTTCAGCAGCCAAAAGCTGGATCAGAGCACGGAGCCTGGTGTTCCTGTCCCAGTAGCTAAGGCCATTGCAAAGAAAGCAGCTATTGTGGCTGCAAGCGAAGCAGATTCTTCTGAAGCAAGCTTGACCAAAGAGCAGAAGTTAAAGGCTGAGCGACTGAAACGAGCAAAAATGTTTGCAGCCATGATAAAAAGTGGATCTGCACCTTTAAAAGCTGAGCCATTGGACGGGGAATCTGTTGATTTTCCTAAATCTGGTTTTTCTGAGCCAGGGGCTGAGATGATATATCTTCCAGCCAGGGAAAGAGAGGGCATCTCAGTTCCATCAGACACGAAAACTGCTGATAAGGTTGAGAAGTCTGATGGGAAAGAACCTGCTGATAGTTATAATGAAAGGCGGTCAAAGAGGAGATATCGCTCAAGATCGAATCGAGATGACGAAGGAGAAGACAAAGGAGGAGAAGAGGAAGAAGGAGAGCAGGGAGGGGAGGAAGATAGGGATCGTAAGCATGGGAGGAAAAGGCGGCGAAACCGGGACAGGCATAAGCACAGAAGAAGACATTCTTCTTCCAAGGACAATTATTCTCCGGATAAGCGCAGGGATGATAGCATGTCTGATGATCATCGCTCAAGATATCCGCATGAGCAAGATAGCTCTGCTGATGATAAGCATGGACACTCTAAAAGGAGGCATAAGAGTGATGACTCCGATGACGAGCATATGAACTCTCAACGTAGACGCAAACACCGTATATCATCCAATGACCGGGATAAGCACTCTCGACATAGGCACAAGCACGATGACTCCGATTATGAGGATCGACACTCTCGGGGCAGGTGCAGTGGCTCTGATAATGATGAGCATTACCGTAAGCATGGTAAGTCCTCCAACAATGAACATCAGCATCTAGTGAAATCTGCTAAACAGAGGAAAACTGCTCGCATTGGAAGAGAAGATGACTTAGAGGAAGGGGAGATTCTTGCTAAATCAGATCAATCAAAAACGAGTGAGGGTGGCGGTGGCCCTAGTAGGGAAGCTTCGGTGGATTTGTTGAAATCATACCAAGATGTAAGGCCATCATCTCAACCCGCGGAAACCACAGAAGTTTCTGATGAACTTAGAGCCAAAATCCGAGCCATGCTGATGCAGACCTTGTAAACTTAATATAACAAAAATCTCTTGTTTTCTTGTAATAATAGCCATAAGTTTATTTCCTTATCAATTCCTTTGGTTTTGTAGTTGTTTACAGCGTATTCCAATTCCCATGCTTTAGCTTCAGAAAATCTCGTTATACTGGAAGAAGGTTTCGTGCTGCGAAATCATTTTTGTGGCCAGCATAACTGAACGACTGCACTCGATTGATTACGCCGCATGGAAACCCCAACTGCTCAGGCTCACTTCTAAAGAGCTGGAAGCAAGGGTGATATTATAATAATTTTCTGATGAAAATAGCATCTCTATAACATTTTGGGCACGTAGAAGAGCACGTTTTCATGCTCCAAATATTCCAAGAGAGACTAGAGTTTTTTAATGTAAGGAAATCTCCTGAAGGCAACCTTATGAAAAAAAAAAAAAAAAAACAAACGAAACCTCTCCTTAAAGGGCATATTTGGTTCGGTATCTCAATTGGAATTGTAACCAAGCATAATGAATAGAAGTCATTCATTCTCATTCTCTAATATAAAAATAATGACTCAGACGTCACGAAATTTATCTACCAAACTTGCGTTTATGTGAAGTTGACTCCTGGATAATTCCTTTTCATAACAAAGTAGTGGTGTCCATCCAATTTATCATTGCTCAGGCACTCGTTGGTTAATTTATTTTTCGCTCCACAGATTTCAGATTTTCTAAAATGTTGACGGCAATTGCAAAAAAATAAACAAAAAAAACGCTAATTTTGGCTATTAACATGTGAAAACCTAGCTCTAAAATTATTGTTTTAAATATCAAATAAGAATGAGACTATATAGACATACTTAATGAGATATACGAGAATACAATTAATCTAATAATATCTAACGATTTATCTATTATTTTGTTTTTTAAATTTAATATATTTTTTATAATCTAATAAATTAAATTACTGTGTGTCTACCGCGTTCTCGTTGTTGCATACGAAAAAAATTTTATAATAAAACAAAGGTTTTGGTTAGTAAGGCAATAATTTGTGTCTTTTCTGTCGTTTTGTGTGCATCTAGCAATTCCCATCTTCAACAATTTTTCTTACATTATGGTCGAATTGGACCACAAAGCGTGTTTCTCAAGTCGATAAATATCCCAGTCGTAAGTCTGAAAAATGGTATTTGTCAAAAATTTTGATGGCGAGGAAAATGATAAAATACATATTAAAGTCCTCTCTACCATTCAATTATGCCTCTCTGATGGTGTTTTGCACCAAAAGACTGTAGTAATATTGTAGCAAAAATTATGTTATGAAAGCCTCACTTCTTTGGTTGGTAGAATGTGTACCTACCAACTTTTATATTGTTGAATTTTCTCATATCAATATATATATATAATCTTCGGTCCAGCTGTTATGGTTAGTTGGTCAAACTGGCTATTGACAATTTAGAGAAACTATGATATATGATTGAGATATCATCTCGTTGAAGGATGTTAAGCCAAGTTTGTTTTCCAAGGAGCTAATTGATAAGGAGCCTAGTGTTGGACTTGTTGTAGGTCATGTCAATATGCCTAATTGCCAGATACTTCTGCTTGACGGCCAGCTTTAATATAAAAGGTGATTGAGTTAGAAACCTTGGTTAATTTAATCTTCTTTAGTGGGCCTATGAGTACCACTTCTGCTTTTTTATCTTGATTACCAAAAGAAATAGGCATATTGATTGCAGAAAGTTGACTTTTCGTTTATGTTTTTTTTTTTTTGGGGCCTCTCCCTCCAAGGCGTTATTTTTTGATCATGAGATAGATAATGTGTTGGCAATATATATATATATATATATATATATATATATATATGTAGTTATTTTATTTTTCAGCAGAGCTTAGAGTTATATGTATATCATAGATAATGTATGGATCAATCTCGTTTCAATTAATGATCGATCGATCATCGATGCATTCTATGATGTGTAGTTTCTGGTTGCTTGTCATCCTTTCTTTTTCTTCCATCGTTTTCTCCTAAATCAGAAAGCTGTGTTTTTTCCCCTTTTTTTTTGTCTCCGTATTTTGTAAAGCCAGCCAATGATATGGTACGTGAAGTTGTTCTTAGTAGAATCGATAATGAAAGCAGAAAACAGGCAAACCAAAATACCAAACAAAAACAATTTGTACAAAATGTATTTAGCTCTTAAATGCTGTGATCTTAGAGCAGAATCAGACTCGGCTAATGCTATATCTCGAATGTCTAATGAAGATTCGAGACCATAGAGGCTCAGAGAAATCGTTTTTGAAGATCAAGAAATTTCTACAGTCTATCAATATTTGTGTTTTCTTACATATTTGTGTTGCGGATGCTCTAGCCGAACAAACTGTTGTTAGGACTTCAGATTTTATTGCCTGCTTTCTCATGAGTATACGTAGTTCATGAACTGCCCATGGTATTCTGTACTTTAATAACCCGCTTTTTTTTTTTTTTTTTATAAAAATTACAGACATTTACTTGTCAAGAAAAAAAAATGTATATTAGGACTTAACTAACATTGGTTTGTGATAAAAGTGGTGTTTTATTCTCTCCATCTCAGTTCATTCTGATGGTGTATTGCACTTGGTTTTTGCAAAATATGAAACCGAGAAGTTCTACGCGAAATGGGAAAGCCATGAGCAGCTAGCATTATCCAATTTTCACTTTGAAAGCATTGAAATACTTTTTATATTTTTTTGTTTTTCTACGTAATGATCTCTTTGGCTAGGTCATGACATGTCTCTTTATTTCATGATTAATTCTTTCTTTTGAAACCATATGAGTTAAGTTAAACGGAATTTGGATCTTGATAAAGTATTATGGAGTCGTTTTTGTAATTGTATTTTTATAACAAGATAAAAGATGTAGGGATTGTTGTTTGATCGGGGATGCATTGTATGACATACAGTTTGTTGTGACTTCTTGCCACTTTGTTCCCCCCCGCCCCCAAAAAAAAAGGGCTATTTTAATTTTATTTTTTTCTAGTATGATCTTGTTGTAAATTCATCTTGAATGAATATGATATATCAAGATTTTTTTTAACTATGGTTTTCTCCTTCATTCAATGGCTGTGACGGCTGATTTCATATTTTAAACATGAAATATGTACTTAGTTCATAATAGAACACATTGTTGAGGGAAAAAAAATAATGTAACCAATTAACTACAATTAAATTGGGGATTAAGGATTTTTTTTTTGTCATAAAAATGAGAGAATAAGAGTAGTACCTTACAAATCTTTTAGGGAGAATTGTACAACTTCACTGTATAGTAAACAAGTACAATCAAGAAGGGTTGGGGATTAAGTCTCTATTATTATTGTTGTAATTGTTCCACTACTATAACAGGCAAATTGACTACACTATGAAAAATCCATGTGATTCAACACTTAACATTGGATTGTGCTGGGCCTGTCTATTTAGACCATTTCAGAACGTTCTGGCGGCATCTTGTGCATGCTTAATTTGAAAAAAATATGAAACTTCTACGGTCCACCAGAGAAGTGGGAAAAATATGAGCAACATAATTATCCAATTTCACTTTCAAAGCAAGAAAACGTCTTTTTTCTTCATGATGTTTCTGTAGGTAGGTTTGACAATTAATGCATGTTTTCTGCATGATTCGTATACTTCTATGAGTAAGTTTGCCCTATCCAATCTCAATAAGTTGTCATTGTAGAATCCAAAAAATGTGGGGTTATTTTTCAAAGTCTATTCCATCTTATCTTACAAGCATTCAACATAACTATATCACCAATTTCTCCACATCTTGAGTTGGCACAAAGATTGCTACATGCCCTTTTTTTTTTTTCTTTTTTTCAAGAAAATGAAAAAGCTTACTCACAATTTTGCTAAGAAAGATCACATTCACGAGAGGAAAAAACTTTGACTGCTTGTACCACTAGATGACAACATCCTTATTGATCGACTAATGAGGACCATGCTTGGTTGTAAATGACTAATATTGACATCTTTGGTTTAATTAATCAGTATACTTAATAATTACTTGGTAGGTGTCAAAGATTGTTGTGGAAAAAGAAAATATGATGGGTAATAATATAGTTCCATGCTAAAATTTATACTAAAAACTTTTTGCCAAATAATGTAATACATTGTAAAAAAAAAAAAAAAAACATAGTGTTGCATTATCATCATCGATCTTGTGTTTTATCGATGCGCCTTCCAATTTTAGTCAATGAAATTATCATAGGTACAATGAACATAGTATGTCCGGGAAGAGTTATTGTCTATCATTGTCGTCTACGGTAGAATCAGTCAAGGGCTGAGAGGAGTTGGTTCACCCTGTTGCGGATGTAAGCAGTGGGAGTTCACTTATTTTCAACTCATCAGCTTAGTAGACTACGATGCAGCGTCAGATTAAAGTAACCAAATATTGATTAATTAATTAATTAATTTCTGTCTCTTATTTGCCTCCAAATTCAATGTTTTGTTATTGTACGTTATGGTTCCCTTAATTTGTTCTATTATACAGGACATAGATTTTGAAAAATTGGGTCCTATCTATATTTCTGTTTCCTCCCGTGTCAATGCTACGACGTTCCTACTTTGCCGGAGAATGGAAGAAAGCCAACGTTACTTGTTGAAAATTTCAAAAACAGAAATACTTGGTGGCAATATAGGGAGAACAACACGGCTATTGAATTTAAAAAAAAAAAAAAAAAAAATATATATATATATATATATATATATATATATATAATATAAATTATTAGATAGACTACGTGTTTTCAATACATCTCTTATTATATTATTGTGTAGTCAAGTCATTTATAAAATTATGCTCCTCATACCAAAAAAAAAAAAAGAGAGAGAGAAAAAATATCAATCGCTTGACTTTAGGGGTCACAATTATTTAAACATTCATCAATGCCGGCTCTTGTGTTCAACGATAGAAACTACATAAACATGAAGCCAAAGCATTGACTTATGTTCACGATCCTGAAATTATTAAACTGAAGATTTTAGTTAAAAAATGGAACCAATATTTGGTTAATTGAATGGTTAATTGAAATTTTGTTCGGTTTTGTTGGTCACTACTAATAACTTTCTAATAATGCTTCTAATAAGTTGAAATTGCATTTATTGAAATAGTCGTTACGAACAAAACCTCATAGAGGCAATAATCCAGCCTCACGACATCAACCCAACACGCTAGACAACACCTCAACAAAGGAAATTAAGAACAAAAAGCCAAAAAAAAAAAAAAAAAAAAAAAAAAGAGAGGCCAACAAAACCACAGCAACACTGAAGATCACCAGACGTGAAAGACCAAATAGCAGCTTGTTTGTTCCATATTTTTAGCAGAATTGATTGAGATGCTTTGTTAAGATATGTCGATCTATAACAGCACACAAAGCAATTCATTACACTTAGTAACAGAAACCACCAAGAACAAGACCTTAATTTTTTAGTATTGTTAAAATAAAAAAGATTATATAATAACATAGTACTTCCATTAATCACGATTTTTTAAAATTATAAACCGTAATTGAATAAAAAAATGGTTTGTATCAGGTTAATAGAACTACAAGAATATTAATACAAATTTACTGCTAATTAAGAAAATCTAATTAATATCGTGTAACTCAGCCGTACGAAACTAAACTAATAGATTTATAAGTTAGCTTTCATATGTGCCTAAAAAGGATCAAATTAGCCTTCTTTGACGAAAATGACTTGACTCTCTCTCTCTCTCTCTCTCTCTCTCTCTCTCTGTTTTTTCCAGTGCGCAATTCCACATATTTGTGCAAGCTACGCCCCAAAAATCATTGAACAAATTAAGCCTCTAATTAAATCCAAGTTTGCTAATCTCTTTTTTTGGTCTTAGCTTTGACATCAACAAAATGTTAGTAATGATAAGCCGACGACTGACCATTGCATTCTTTTGACTATTTCACATTCAATGTGACTCGCACTATTAAACAGTCAAAAAGAGAGTAATAAAATGGGATGTAGCGATGGGTAATTAAGTTATGTTAAAAGGCGAAAGAATAGTTCGCTCTGTGCACGGCTGCTGGCTTTTTTGCTGATTTCGACTTTTTGCAGACCAGGTATTTTTTTGGCTTAATCTGGTCTGGTTTTTTCATGGGGCGGCAACTTGGTTTTTTAGTGTATCTGCTCCTTCCTTGTTGGGTGTGTAAATGAGGCTTACATTGTTGTCCTTTCAAAATTAAAAAAAAAAAGTTATGTTAAATGATTCCTTTTCTTTAACTTATTAATAATTGTTCTTTTTTAGGAATTTTTTTTTTCTCCATTAAAATGTCTGTTAAATCGTGAGTTATATAATGATAGAATCCTCTCTATTCTTGTAAACATCACCCTCTTCTCAGAATTAGAATCTAAGATCTCCAAGATAAATTATTAAGTTTTAATTACTGCATTGTTTCTAAAAATTTTTTTTTTTACATACTTACTTTACATTTTTTGACATGGTTTTCATATAATTTATGTGAGCAGGACTGAGCGTTAGATTTGTTTTTTTAAGAAATAGTGATTCCATTTTTTTGTCATAGAAAATGGAAAATCAGGGATGACCTCCAACGATCCTACCAGAAAAGATTGTGTTAATTACACTAGATAGGATTTTTTTTTTTTTTCATAGTCCTGCGATTTGTAATTGACAGTTTTGTTTCAAAAGCAATTCCCTATATTTCAACTGATTGATAAGCGTTTTTCCAAGAGTAATTTGCGATGTTTTGAAATATATGTTAATTGATGTTAGCTAGAGATACAGATAACTTTTTTACCATTAAAAACCCCTTTTAGACAAATGATCACTAGCATGGGCATGAGCGCAACCCAACTTATATGCAAATTGTGCTTTGGAAAAAAGTTAAGATTTTAGTGACATAGAACTCGCAGAGAGTTAAGTAAGTTGCTGTAAGTATAGGTACTTGTCCGTAAGTAGTAATAATACGGGTTTTAATTATAAGGTCTTTTTCTTTTTTGGTGTTACAAACGTAATACTAAAACTTCGAGATATAAAAAGTTTTAAGACTAATTAAAGTGTAAGTGTGAAATATAATTTCGAGAACAATGTGAAAATTTCTTTTTAATAAAAAAAATATGTAGACGTTAAATGAAAGGAGTACTACAAATTAAATCACGGAGAGGAAATATTGCTTGAATTCAAACTTTATGAAACCAAGCCGATTTTTCCTTCAAATCTTGGGAATATATTTTTGAAATTTCTTGCAAAAATTATTTGGGAATCTACAAAACAAATTACACGTACTAATTTGTTATTCATCCATGAAAGGGCAATTTCATAGCTCGAAGTGGTGCAATTTATAAAGTTTTTTTTTGTCATGTATCTTAACGTTACACAGGGGAGAACAAATTTTATGCTATTTTAACAAAGATCACCAATTATTTTCAAAATTGTATAAAATTATACGTATATTTAATTCTACCGAATACTCCAACCAAAATTTGAACCTATGACTTTTGTAATACAAACAAATCCTCTAATAATTAGAACAAAACAAGTGTAGGTGGTTTTTAACGTTTGATTCTTGTTCACGTGGAAGTTAACTTAAAAATATATATTTGTATAACAAAGAAAGGAATACAGAGCCACCAAACTTATCTTAACAAATATACATATTGACAAACACGTTGACTTTTCTGTATATCATACAAAAGACATTTTGACTTTTCTTATGTTAATGACAGTATCATTAAAGGGCCTCAATGAAAGAAGGAAAAATATTGTTGTCCGAGAAAGTTGTTTTCCAAGAAGAATTTTTCAAAATATAACTGTTTGAAAATATTTTATAATTTAATAAATTTATTGTACAACGAAAATAATAGTAATTTTTTTAATCATACTTATAATTCATATCGTTATACAATGAATTTAATGAATTATATTCTGAAAGTTTTTCTAATAAGTTTTCTCTAATTATATAACAGTTCTTATAAAAAAATTTGAACGAGAAAAAAGAAAGGGATTTGAGCAAGATCTACAATGAAAATTTGTCAGACAAATATAATTATATATAAAAGATTTTTATTCGAGCAAATTATATAAAGATAAATCAAGGGCATGTTTTGGTTCCATCTCTCTCGTCGAGCATTGCACATATAAGCCACCGGTCTAATTGACGCATTACCTTACCTCATCCCACAAAGCCTTCAGTCCAATCATTCCAAATTCTTGCACTAAAAATCATCACCCCTTTCACATTTGGAAGAAAAAAATAAGTATTTGGAATATTTTTTATTTAATTTTTATCTAATTAATGCACTAAAACATAATAAATTTTTATTTTTCCACTATATTGATATTTTGTAATATAATAACACAAGTGATAAAATTTTTTTCACGTTTTATTAATATGATTATAAAAACAAAGATTCATTGCACTTGAATGTATTAATTAGACAAAAATTTTCAAACACGCATCCGTAAGGTGTAACCTTCACATTTAGTCCAAGTTCTTAAACCCTTCCTAAGGCCGAGTACATTGCACCTATTAAACAAGACATCGTCTCTCTCTCTCTCTCTCTCTCTCTTTCTCTCCCTCTGGAGCGCTGTTCATATCACCAGGGATGGATCCATTTGGTGATGGGGTTCTCAAATGCAGCGTTGAACAACATGATCCTTTGGACATTTTCAAAGGAAAAAAAGGGGTAGTTGAAACGGATTTCTTTACCAAAAATGGGAAAGAAAAATTTCCGGCTGAAGATGTCAAGAGAGACCGCACAGAAGACATCGGGGTGCTGCAAAAAAATGAACAAAATTTTAGTGTAAGCGAAGCATACAACTGATATTACTTAGTTATTTATTTCCACTAAATCCCTTGTTATTTTTCTCTTCGGCTTTAACAACTTAATCTTATTTATTTTTTAATCATAGACTGGCTTAAATCTCCTCACTATGACCACGGCGGCTGGCGATAAATCGATACTTTTTGACGACACAACATCTCAAGGACGCAGGGGAAAGAGGGAAGAGGTACATATTATCATGTATCATATTTGATGAAATTGATTAGTTAAGTTTATTTGTTTGGATATATATAAACCCTTTTGCAGGTTAATCACTATGAGAGTCTTGTGCAATGAAACGATTTTTATATATAATTTTCTTGTCGTGCAGTTGGCAGCTCTGCAGGATGAATTGCACCGAATGAATGTAGAAAATGAGCATTTGAGAGGCCTGCTTGGTCAAATGAAGGAAGACTATTATGCCTTACAGACGCATCTTGTTTCACTCATTCAACGCCAACAAAATCAACGGCCTATATTTGACTCATCAACTGATAGTAAATTGGTACTTAATTTAATGCACGGTATCTTCATAATCATACTAGCTAGTTGCCAATTTTTTTTTTTACTAAATATAATTGTAATCACACCAAATTATCACAAAAAAAAAAAGGTTGTGATAAAAAACTTTAATGGTTTAGATGAAGGATAAGAGTCAAATTGAGGAAGCCTATATGGAAAGGCAGTTCATGGATCTTAATAACTTGGTGAACAATGGCAAAATGGACGATCATTCAGAGTCAAAATCTGAGGAAGAAAGATCTCAGGCACTTTGCATTTCTCCTAGTAACATAGTAGAGTCCATGGATTATCACAGTAATGGGTCACCAAAGGTCTGTGGAAAAGTTCCATTAGATCACAGAAAAGGGAGTGCTGGCACTGCTGATCATGATAGTGGGGATAGTGGCAGAAAGGGAAGAGATTGTGAGAGCTCAGAGCAACGATTTCATGAGTGGATTCCAAACAAAATTCCCAAGTTCAATGCTTCAAAAGATAGTGTTGATGAAATACAAAAGATGCATATTAAGTCCATGGTTAGAAAAGCTCGTGTTCAAGTAAAATCTCGATCAGATGCTGCCATGCCCATGGTGAGTGTGATATATGGCCTTTTGAATTACTTCGTACAAGAAACAAATTAATCTTTTTTTTTTTTTTGATAAGTGAAGATTAGCATATATAAGTATAATGTAGGCATATACAAGTGTGCTTGTTTTCCTTCCAATAGTCTAGTCGCTCAGATACATGCTCTTGGTTTATGATTTGTGTCATTAAGACAATAGGGGAGTTGCACATTAGGTGAATAAAAAATTTAAGGAAATTGTTACAATTAATTGAAAGAATGATTTGAGCGTGATTTGATCTCAAGTTCTCTCGATTATATGAAGGCTTTTAAAATCACGCTAAGAAATCATTCAATCTCCAAAAATTTGAAGTATTAAGTAAGTCCCAAAAATGGATCACAAGTTAAGCTCTAACAATTTCAAGGAAGTGACACATACCTTCTGAAAGCCAAAAATTGAAGTTGCATGCATTCACAAGATATATGTTCCTTTTTTTTTTTTTTTTGAGTGAAAGATGTATGTTCCTTAATTACGTATGGTTGACTTGCTTACAGCTTTTTCTAATTATAGAAAGATTTGTCAAACAGGCTGTCAGAAGTCATTTTTGCTATTCCTTTTTTCCTAGGAATTGCTTTTCAATCATCTCTATTAGCTAATGTATACCTGTTATATAGGCCAGCACCCGAAAATCAAACAACATATATATAATTAAGGACAAAATTAAAGCTGTAACTGATCGAATCAAAGTATGTTGCAGATTTTTGATGGATGTCAATGGAGAAAGTACGGTCAGAAGTTGGCTAAAGGGAACCCGTTCCCTCGAGCATACTTTCGTTGCACCATGTCAGCCAGTTGCCCAGTTCGTAAACAGGTACACTTTACATTATCATAAATATTTATTCGAGTGCTCAATGTAGTGAGATCTTAACAAACTATATAATTTAACTACTAGGTATAGCCTAGAGAATAGTAAGTCATGAGTGGGCAAATTTAGACCTTACTCGTAAATAAATTTCCTAATCCCAATAATCCAACTAAAGCAAAGAAAAATTAAACTTAACTCTATAATGTGGTGAAGTGGTTATCTTTTAAGATGACCTACACTCTTTATGGAGAAAGTTGCATGCCTATCTTGTGCTTTGGCCTGAAAGCATAGTAACATATATATAGTCCAATGGTCAAATTTCTCAATCACTAGCAAATTGAGTAGTCTAGTCTTTTAACGAGTTTCTCACACAATTGACTGCATTTTTACCTTACCTTTTTTCTCACAAAAGGATAAATAACCTCTACATCATAATAAAATAACTTTACCATTATATTAAACTGCGTCTTACACTTAACAGTTACACTTACAAACTCTACACCAACTAACCCAAAAAAAAAAAAAAAAGGATAATTCCCAAGTAATTGATTAAGCAAAAATAATCCAGTAATACCATATGCAGGTGCAAAGGTGTGCAGAGGATAGAACCATCATCATGTCAACTTACGAGGGTTATCACAATCATGCCCTTCCTCCAGCTGCAGTGGCAATGGCGTCCACCACATCGGCGGCCGTATCCATGCTGCTTTCAGGGCCAATGTCGAGTGCAGACATGCTAATCAGCTCAAATTTATTCCCAAACAACACGACATCTTGTCCAGAGACATTTGCCACACTCTCAGCTTCTAACCCATTTCCCACCATAACATTGGATCTCACTCACAGTAGTATTAATCCCACTTGCAATCCTTCACAGCAACAAAGATCTCAAGGGCATTTTCCGGTCTCCGATCCAAACTTCCCTCACGGAGCTGTGGCATTGGATCCCAATGTTTCCGGGCAGGGCGCCCTAAGCATCTTGTCCAAAAATTATTCAAGTCTTGTTCAGCAAATTGACGTGCCTCAATCGTCACCAAACTATATACAGACACATCCATTGGCGGCAGACATGGATAATGCAGCGGCTTCTACAATTACTTTAGACCCTAACTTCAGCAAGAATTTAGCTACGGCAATTGCTTCAATCATTGGCAATGTTCATACAGAAAATAATATTGGTAATGATAGCCTTACCATGGGGAACACTATTGAGAACAACAATAATACATGATGGGCATGCATGCATAGTTAGCAATTATACTTTAATGGATTGCCAAGAAGTTCACAGCTTACATTTTCTTTTTCTTCGTATTCTTCTTTTTTTTTTTCTTCTTCTTATTAACAAAGGTATTTGCCATCCAATAGCATTGGTAATGTGATACATTTATAGTTATCCGCGTTCATGCAATAAAGCTCTATCCAATAACATGGCATGGATTGTATTGGATTGCATGAAATATTTTCCACAAAAAGGAAAATTTGAGGAGTGGTTTATAGCAGCACATAATCCTAATGAGCAATTATTTTTGTGGAATAATTGGTTTCTTTTATAAGGCTGAAAAGACTTGTAATAAGTTGGTTAGGTATTTGTTCGAAGTTCAACCAATAGGCGACAATGATTTGTGTTTAATTTTTAAGTTATGCTTCATAGACCAATAGTGTGCATAATTATTAATCAAGTGTTTGATTCTCATTGTTAGCTTTATTTGCAAATATATGATTCAAATTGAAAGATCAAATTTGCTGATGAATCCCACATACAATTTTTGCGAGTTGACTTGTACGCACTCGATGTTCAACAATTAAAAACCCAATATCAAAACTATATAAAGCAATTTTCGAGGAGGGATAATCGGTTAATCAGTCTTCACAACATCTTATATTAGCCAAGTTTTTTGTTATTCAACTTTCTGTAATATTTATATATAATTTTTTTTAATCTTGAAGGAGTAGTCACAATTATATAAAGAGAAGGTAGTTGAGAAGTGGACCCAAAAAAAAAAGGGATTTAGCGATGCCTCCATTTCGTCGCTAAAAGGTCATCTAAATTGCTAAATATTATTAGTGACAAAAAATTGTCGTCGGAGCCATCGTTGTAAAAGTCTCGTTGCAAAATATTATTTGCCACAAAACATGGACTTGCGTCGCAAATTATCCTAGACGGAGCCATCGTTGTATTGAGCATACATATTTTTTATTTAGATATTATATCATATTTTCAATTAAAATAAATTGGTGCTAATTAAAAGACATAGTAAAGAAAATGTTAATTTTATATTTGCAAAAATGGACATTGTCATTTAATAGACAATTATTCATATATTCACAAAGTTAAAAAGTACAATCTCCGACTTTCAGCTTGTCCAAAGTCACATACACATTAAGTAAAAACAAAGTGGTGGTAATGATCATTACCTTGGGGCCAACCCCAGGACTCTTACATATACCTTGTTAATCACGTTGATAAGAGCCAAATTAATTAATTCATCTGGGTAGAATAAGGATGCCGCAACGCCATTCTTCATATTTATAGTGGTCAATTTCTTGCAATTCTTTATCCATTATCATTTGCATACATATAACTTGATCTCTCAGCAATATTTGGTTATGATGTGTTATTGGAGTAAATAATATTGGATCTAAGCATCTGTTTTTTTGTCTTTTTTTTTTGTCCTCATGGGCAGCTAAACAGTTTTACGACATTTGGAAGCTCTGGCACAACGGTTGCATCAAGCTTGTGGAATTGGTCGCAACCTGGGTTCACTTATGTTGTACCGCCAACAAATTAATGTGGATAAGTTTTTTTTGAACCATAAAAAGATAAAAACCAAAGTAGCTAGAGCTCAAAGGATTGGTTTGATTTCATTAAAAAAACCAACAGTTCTGATTCTGCGGTCAGAAAAATAAAAATCAAACTGGTTACTTGCAGTTCCATTCTAATTCTAAGCTTATTCTGCTTTTGGTTCTAGTCCTAGGCTAATTCGAGTTCTCGTCAAGTTTTGAATCGGTCTCTCCCTTTTATAGTCACCAGAATTCGAACACAAGGTCAATTTGTTGTATTAGAGCATGAGCAAGACCACCCCAACTCTTTTTGTTCTAGTAGGAGTAATTGATCACGATCTATGCCCGATCCAATTCTAACTCGAATATGATTCAAACAGCACTGTGGTCGGGCCTAATAGTAGCCATCCTAGTTATAAAACAAAACTTTCATAGGACTCCAACTGCGGGAGTTTTCCTGCCGCGAGGCGAGTCTAACATAGCAAACTTCCAACCAGGTTCCAGTTCTAACTCTGATTTCCAACTAGTTTTGGTTTCAGAATTCACTTCTTAAAGAAAAAAAAAGTGTTTTGAAAAGAGTGCAGTTTTGGCTGCATGAGAAAATCAGCCTGAAAATTGTCCCGACAGTAACAATACTGTAATTTTTTAGTAATAATATACATATTTTAAGTAACAAAAAATAAAAAATGTGAATGTTGTTATTTAAAATTTAAAATTCATTAATTTTTATATACTTGTCGAACTCAAAAATTATCGAGTGCTTTAACTTTGTCGTTTCAAAAGATAAAAGGAAAAATTATAATTACTGGTTGATGAATTACCTACATGTACTAAGTGGTTGTATTGTCTCATGCTTTATGAGTACGTTTGCCGTCCAAAAAATCAATCCTTTTATACATTTTGTAACATAGGAAAGGAAATCACTTTTTTTTTCCCCCTTTGGCCGGAGCAGCACATTTGACACGTGGAATAACTCTTTCCGAATAAATTAAAATTTGCGAGTCGGTGCCTATTTTAACAGGGGAAAGCAATCCTTTTGTGTAGAGAAGGCCAGAAAGTATATAAATCGTTTATATAACTCATTAATGTCGTTATCATCATTGTCATTATCATCTTCAAGACAACCAAATGATGTCCTTTTGTATGTCTTTTTGTAGAGGGCACATAGTAATCACCGTAATTGCCTATGAAGAAAAAAACATATGAGCGCATACACAAAAGGGAAACAAAAGTGAAATTAACAACAGGTGACCACTGATACAATGGATTCTAAGATGGTGAAGTCCTCCTGTCCCGGAAAAATGGCCTCAGGCAGTTTGAACACCAGCTTCTGCTTACGCATGGCAATCCATGTTCTGCAGAAAGAAGCACAAAAAGGGTCAAATTTCGTGTTCTCTCCTATTTCCCTTCATTCCATGTTGAGCCTAGTTGCTGCGGGCTCAAAAGGGTCTACCTTAGAGCAGCTGCTTTACTTTCTCGGATTGAAGTGTGTAGATGAGCTCAATTCTCTGGCTTCACAGATTGTGGCTTTGGTATTTTCTCCCGCTGGTGATACCAAGGGAGGTCCAATTATGTCATTTGTCAACGGTGCTTGGATTGATCAACGCTTACGTTTGAAGCCCTCATTTAAGGAGGTGGTGGAACGTGTTTATGGTGCCACAGCCAAGGAGGTTGATTTTGTGAATAAGGTGAGGTCTCAATCATGATTTGAACGTAATTTTAAGTCAATATTTGTGGTTTGATAAATTATTTGAAATGCAAAGGTTCATTTTGCAGCTAATTTATAGGAGATAAAAAAAAAGTGATTTTTGTACAAATTTGAGAATTTTGTATGTCAAAAAAGATTTTTTCTAAAAGCACCATTACACCATTAAAGTATTAAAAATTTTTGTGTTTCAATGCAATAATACTTGAATTTTTTTAACTAGTGTAATACTTTTTAGAATAAAAAAATAATTAAAAAAAAATTATGTCAGCTAACTTTTGTGTATTTTTTTATTATAAAAAATATAATATTACTTGTAAAAAATTTAAGCGTTATTACATTCAGATACAATTTCATACAAAAAAAATTTTTTTGGAGTATTCTACTTTTTCTCTTTTTCCAATTCGCACATCATCTTTCTTACGTGTTTCCTGTCAGCTTGCTAATGAGAACTTATATTTGATGTTTTATTGTCCTTGAAGGCTCGTCAAGTGGAAAACGAAGTTAATTCATGGGCAGAGAATGCAACCAAAGGACTCATTAAAGACCTTCTCCCAGATGGGTGCTTAGGCAACGACACAGCTCTTGTGCTTGCCAACGCACTTTACTTCAAAGGATCGTGGGACAGAAAATTTGATGCATCCAAATCTGAACTCAGAGACTTCTACCTCCTGGAGGGTCAGGTTGTTCAAACTCCTTTCATGACTATGGGAAGATACGAGCGGAACTTTTATGGATCCTTTGATGGTTACAAAGTCCTGAAACTGCCCTACCAAGGGAGAACAGATACCAGGGGATTTGCAATGTACTTTTTTCTTCCTGATGCAAGAGATGGCCTGGAAAATGTGATAGGGAAGTTCGAAACCGATCCTGCCATATTCCATTGTGATTCAAAGTTGTGGGAAGAGCAACTTGATCGCTTTTGGATTCCTAGGTTCAAGTTTTCATTTAAATTTGAAGCCTCGAGTACCATAAAGGAAATGGGTTTGGAGCAAGTTTTCCAAGATGTTGGCGAGCTTACAGAAATGGTAGATTCTCCGCGATCTCCTGTTCTATCAGAAATATACCACAAGTCCTTCATTGAAGTTGATGAGGAAGGAACTGAAGCTGCAGCTAGCACAGCCCTGAGGATGAGATGGTGCTGTGGCAGCGCGGATCCTCCAACATTTGTAGCTGACCATCCATTCTTGTTCACTATTAAGGAAGAAAATTCTGGGGCAGTTTTCTTTGCTGGGGCTGTCCTTAATCCCCTATTGGCTTCTTGAACTATATGTAGCTCCTTTTCTTATAAGATCTTAAATTCTACTTTAGATTTCTTTAGTTTAGTTAAATAACTCATTGAAATTAAAATAAAGGGAAATCACTTATTTATAAGGTATGAAACGATATGAATTGCTTAAAAAAAAAGTTAAACATAATTTTAGTATTTCAGGATCTTCTGTTTCAATCCAATCACCTTAGAATTATGCTGATCGAGCTTGAGGGTACGGAAAATTTCTCAGAAATGAACATTAGTCCAATATAAAATGGCCACAAGGCCTCAAAGATGAACAATAAAGTCTAACAAAAGCCGCAACTAAAATCTTCTAAATAGAACTTATTTGATTCAATCTAAGAATATCCAAATAATAAAATGTTTTCTTCTTGGTTCCTCATCAGAATGTTGAGATTCTTGGCCAGTCACCCTGTCGATACAGTTCTTGCAGAATTCTATTTTTATCGAAAGCAAACCTTAACCAGACTAGCTCGAATGGTTTTGATTCTAGTCCGAACCGAGATCGGTTACATTTCTAGCCAAATTGGGTTTTAAGTCTTTTTTTTTTTTTTTTTGATTAATTGGTTTCAATTAAAATTTAAATTCAAAATTTTTAATTATAAAGACAATTTCAATATTACTTTAACTATAACCCATTGGTTGAAATCAATTTTTTTTCTTCTAAACAAACAAGAAGTAAGAGCCTGGACCATTTCTACTTTTGGGTTCATGATTAGACCACCTTTTGTTTTTTTTTTTTTTAAAGATGAACAGGAATTTTAGGTGGACTGCTATACAGGTGATATAGCCTATGATAACGGGAAGTGCCAGAATAAATGGCGTCGTGCACGAAAACGTCGCTATATGCCAAGTAGCACCAAATATCTTTAGCTTGTAGGAAATGAAAAAGACGATGCCTTCCCCACATTTCATATATGCTTGCGGATGGTTTTTCTTCAAATAAGTTTACGTCGATGTCTCACCAATTGGTAACCCAAATAATCTTCTTTTTTTTTTTTTTTTGACAGACGGTCTAAAAAAAGAAAAATAAAGAAACCTAAGAAATAAAATTATGCAACTCTTCCTCTTGACAGATATGTGGTGGATGGTCCTAAAAATTTATAATTGCCTTCATATTTTGTAGATGTATTAGTGTCCATTATACTAAAAATATTAAATGAGTGATTTTTATTTGCTAGATTTGATTTAGTCTTTAATCTAATTATTCTTTTTTGGCCACCATTATATACACTTTCATCGTTTTGTTTATTTTATCCAAGTTTGAACCGTTGACTGTTTTTTTTTGTTACGCAAAATATGAAAATAGTAAAGAAAAATTTCATTGAGCACAGTTTATCATTTTTTTTAATTAGTTATATTTTTTTTTAACAACCGTTATAATTCCAATTGCTATTAAGCTATATAATACAGAAATAATTAATTTGATACATCTAAATATAAATTAATATTGAAATATTATAATAACCTTATGAATAATTATAATTTTTAAGATGATATGAAGTATAGACCTTGATATACAAGACGTATGAAATTGATTATACCAAAATAAAAAAAAGGAACTCAATCAAAAAAAAAAAAAAAGGAAAAAAAGAAAACGAACTCAATCAAGCCAATTATTATAGGTTACAAAAATCAACGTCAAAAGTAATTGCAATCGAAAGGATAACTCCTGTTCTAGGCAAAAACGAAAAAAAAAAAAAGGATAACACATGATGTGACATTGCATTGACATAAGCGTTCAAATAATTTTTTACTAAAGGAAAATAGTAAATAGTAGGGTAGAAACAAAATAGTATGAGTAATTAATTAATTGTAATTAAAAAATTAATAAATATAATTAAATAAATTATATAATTATTTTATTAATATTTGATATTAGATTATGTAGTAAAATATAAAAAATAAAATACGAGATTTTTTTTTGGGTGAGATTAATTTAAAATAGGTATAACAATATTTTTAATTATAAAATTAAAAAATAAATAAATAAATTATTAAAATTATTGAAAGAATGGTACGTCTGCTTTGGTGCACATTTATTTATGACACGCTTGCTCACGTTTTTTACGATGGCACAGAGTCAAAAAGTAGTGCAGCACCATGGCTTGTGATGGTCTTCACCGCATCAAACCGATTCCATCCCAAAATTCTTAGTGGGTAAGAAAAGAATCTACGATTGTTCTACCCTAAGAATTCAAACCCAAAAAAAAAAAAAAAAGAAACAAAGAAAAGAATCTTTGATAGATTACACGTGTACGGCCCGAGATTCCAGATTCGCTCGTTCGTCCCAGCTACCAGTCCGCCTCATTACTACCAAACCGGTTCCCCCCGGTAGACAAAAACAAAAGACCGAACCGGAGAAATCGGACCGTTTGGCACAGAGGAATATCGTATCCCCCACTCGGTCTTTTACTGCTGATTGGTTGTTGGGTTCTATAATTGCCAGAAGCCTTTTCTTCTCTGTTCAATCGATTCTCCTCTTTCTCTCTCTGCATCGATCATCTACAACTGTGAGTTTACTTTTTCTCTCTCTTAATTTTCCTTTTTTTTTTCAAGTTTTTTTCGTTATTAATTACTACCCTTTTTTGTGATTTTTATAACCTTTGAATTTGTTTGCTTGGTGGTTTTGTATTTTTGAGAGTTAGATTTCTGTTTTTTTTTTTTTTTTGGCGCGTGTGATTTTCTGTTTGGCTGCTAAGAATCGGTGAGAAAAAAGAAAAGGAAAAAAGAAAAACGTGCGATCGGTTATGGATTTGAGTCAATTTTTGTTCTTATTTTACTTTGTTTTATAATCCAAAATTTAATCAGTAAAAGGAGTGATTATTATTATTATTATTATTATTATTTGATAGTAAATTTTTTTTGGCAATTTTAGATTTTTTTGGATAATCTATTAATCTGTTTATGGGTTTTGATAGATTTTTTTTTTTTTTTTGGTTTTTGGTGTGATTATTTACAGTAATCAACATGGAAACGATGACGAAACAAGTCATGGCTACTCTTTGCCTTTGCTTGCTTCTGTTACCGTCAGTATTTGCTGTTCCTAATGATGGGTTGGTTAGAATTGGATTGAAAAAGAGAAAATTTGATCAAAACAACCGAGCTGCTTCCCAGTTTGAGTCCAAGGAAGGAGAGTCCTTGAGGGAATCTATTAAGAAGTATCGTCTTCGAGGGAATTTGGGTGATGCTCAAGATACCGACATAGTCTCACTGAAGAACTACATGGATGCTCAGTATTTTGGTGAGATTGGTGTTGGGACTCCGCCACAGAAGTTCACGGTGATATTTGACACTGGTAGTTCTAATCTCTGGGTGCCATCTGCTAAGTGTTATTTTTCGGTGAGTTCTGTTCTTTGGTTTGTTTATGGATTATATTATATGATAAAGAAAAGGAGGTCGTGACTGTGACATAGTATTGGTTTGCAGGTTGCTTGCTACTTCCATTCCAAGTACAAGGCAGCCCATTCAACTACATACAAGAAGAACGGTGTGTGAATTTGTGCCTTTATATCTTTATTTTTAAAGCTATTCCTGATTTCTGCTGATCCCGCATTTGATCAAATATACATTCCTGTTTACTGTATTCAGGAAACAAACTTTTGACAGCTGATGTATGCTCTTAGCTGTATTTTGTGTTTTGACCCATATTTTTATATGTTTTGGTATATTCTATCGGGTTCGAAAATAATAATAAAATAAAACTGCGGGGAAAAGCTATATGGTTCTGCTGGGTTCTTGGATAAAAATGTCCGGGGCCAGATGTTTTATTCTTATCAAGGTTGTTAGAACCGAACCGGTCATTGAACCGGAAAGCTAGGTTCAACCGGTTCGACCGGTAAAACCGTGATTAAACCGGTAAAACCGATATTTAATATTAAATATATAAAAATTAAATTTTTATATAGCTTATATAATTATATAAAATGTTATATTATATAAGAATGATAATAAATATTTAAAATAAAGTGTATTTTAAGAATTATATTAATATTTACATACATTAAGATATTACAATTAGTATATTTAACAAAATATAATTTATAAAAATTAATTGAAAAAATAATATTTATAAATAGTGATTAAATATTAATTTTTAAATTTTAAAGATTAAATTGAAAATTTTAATCAATTGATGACTAAATTAAAATTTTTAGTTAAAATTAGAGTCTTAATTATAATTTAAATAAAATTTTGGGTCAAATTATAATTATAATTTAAATAAAGTTTTGGGTCAAATTATAATTTAAAATTTTTTAGTTTAAATTGAACTGGTTCAACCGGTCCGGTTTTTTGCCGATTTTCCCGGTTTTTCCGGTTTTTGACCGGTTTTTTTCGGTCCTGTCCGAATTCAATTTTTAGGCTTGAACCGGACCAGACTTAGGACCGGTTCCCGGTTTTTCCGGTTGAACCGGCCAGTCCGGTTCTTACTTCATTGATTCTTATATGGGGGCCTTTTGATATGGTATAAAAGATATTGTAATGTGAATTTAGTGGAAATTGTTACCACATGCCTGAGTAGGTTACATGTAATACTTTTATGCCATTTAATTTACATCAAGTCTAGCTTGGCTTCAAGGATAAATTTTGGTTGACTATTAGTTTTGGCATCGTTTGCTTTTTTTTCTACAATTTTTCATGTCAATTTGCTTTGTGGTGTGTGGCATTGATCTCTGCTAGGGAAGTCATTTTTCTTCCTTTTTTGGCTTCACTTGCTTTGAAGTATCCTCTTGTATAAATACATCCGTGTGCAATGCATTTTTTGATCTTTGGGTCATGGATTTTTCCTTCAAGACATAAATTTCTTGTGCTTTGTCTCAGTAGTTATGTTTGACTTATTCACGTTGATTGCTGTCTTTTCCTAATGCATGTTCCTGCACGTGGCAATAAAATAAGCGATTTGGTGGGAGAGACTTTTTGGCAGATGAATGAAGGCTAATGTGTTTTTTCTACACGCACAGGAAAGCCGGCAGATATTCACTATGGTACTGGAGCTATATCTGGCTTCTTTAGTCAAGACAACGTAAAAGTTGGTGATCTTGTGGTCAAGAATCAGGTACTTGAAGGGTTTTGGTTACCATGTGCATCAAATGCATAGTTATAGCACTGTCTCTTGGTGTTTGGTCTTGATAGTAAGGATCGTCCATTTTAGGAATTTATTGAAGCAACTAGGGAACCCAGCATCACTTTCTTGGTGGCCAAATTTGATGGCATCCTTGGACTCGGATTTCAAGAGATCTCAGTTGGAAATGCTGTACCTCTGTGGTATGTAATTGCGTAAAGCACTCACCACTGTTTTATCAAACCATTTATCGTTGTGTTGATTAGCAACTAACGGTTATAATGTTGAAATATTCAACATCAAGGTATTAAACTTCTAATTTGCTTCAGGTACAACATGGTCAAACAAGGTCTTGTTAAGGAGCCAGTTTTCTCATTTTGGTTTAACCGCAATGCTGATGAAGATGAAGGAGGTGAAATTGTTTTTGGTGGTGTGGATCCTAGCCATTTTAAGGGTGAGCATACATTTGTTCCTGTGACAAGGAAAGGGTATTGGCAGGTTGGTGCACTAAGCATTCTTTTTACCCTGTGTACCTGTTGGCAACTGGTTTTGTTCATTTCTGAATATGCTTACTTTTCCTTTGTCGGCAGTTTGACATGGGCGATGTGATGATTAATGGTAAAACTACCGGTAAGAAAAGTATTGATGGTAGTTGTGATTCTTGTCTTTCAGAGATTTGAAATGGGTTGCGTTGTATTGTGTTCTTGGGTTCCCTGTTGACTTTACCAGATTTGATACAGGATTTTGTGCCAGTGGCTGTTCTGCAATTGCTGACTCTGGAACTTCTTTGTTGGCTGGTCCGACGGTGTGTAGTCCAGAACTTTAGCTCTAATCTTGGTGGTTCATGATATTATGGTCAATCATGTTGATGGGTGCGTTTTTGTGACTGCGGGTCCTTTGTTTTTTTGGTCCAATATTATTTTGTTAGGCTATCATTACTGAAGTAAATCATGCCATTGGAGCCACCGGAGTTGTTAGTCAAGAATGCAAGGCTGTAGTTGCTGAATATGGTGATACCATAATTAAGATGCTTTTGGATAAGGTTAATGCCGAATTGCTGACGTACCTCTGCTGAGACATCTTTTTTAGTGCTAATTGTTGAACTCTATTGAACATTGTCATCATCATATATGGCAGGATGAACCAAAAAAGATTTGCTCACAAATTGGTCTCTGTACATTTGATGGGACTAAAGGTGTAAGGTCAGGTCAACATATTTTTTGGTTTTGAATCTGATGAAGGATATTGCTGCTTTTTTCCATTCCGGCTTTACGCTGCTCTTACTAACTTTTCTGGGTGAGCAGCATGGGAATTGAGAGTGTTGTGAAGGAGAATATTCTCAAAGCTTCTGATGCAATGTGCTCTAGTTGCGAGATGGCTGTTGTATGGATGCAGAACCAGCTTAAGCAGAATCAAACAAAGGAGCGTGTACTTAACTACATTAATGAGGTAATAAAGTGCAGCCCCTTTGTTTTTTTTGGGGGTTTTTGTTTTGCTGGGTTTTCTTGTTTGTTTTTATATGGTTGTGATTGGAAAGAGTGATGGAGAATTAGTTGAGCTGTGCTTCTATGTGGCATATCTCTATTTCTGTTCATGCATGCTCAACCGAGTCTTTTGTTGCAGCTGTGTGAGCGGTTACCTAGTCCAATGGGTGAATCGGCAGTTGATTGTGGCAGTTTGTCTACCATGCCAAATGTTTCATTTACAATTGGTGGAAAAGTTTTCGACCTTTCTCCTGAGCAGGTATAGACTGAATTGAAATCTTCTGGTTGTTGTTTCTGTGAAGCCTAACGTGTTCGTTGTCTGATATCCTGAATCTGCTGCAGTTATCTTGGTGGTTTTCCTTCCCTTTGATTTTTCATTCAGAACTATGATGTGATTTTATGAATCTTAAAGATTATTGTGATTGTGTGGATCTTTAATTAAAATGCTACCTCCATGAACATTGTCTTCCATCCATTGTATGGTGTATTATTTAGTGTGTTATATTTTAAGTGTGTTTCACTAGAATGCAGTGGCATATTTGATAGCTTAATGCTTGCTATCTGGTTGAATCTTGATTGAATAATACTTAATTTTGGTGATGGCAACCCAGTATGTCCTCAAAGTGGGTGAGGGAGAGGCAGCTCAATGCATTAGTGGATTTACAGCACTAGACGTGCCACCGCCACGTGGTCCTCTCTGGTATGTTCTCCTTCTAGGTCATAAAATATCATTATTATATGTGACTATTGTTCTCTCTCTCTCTCTCTCTCTCTCTCTCTCTCATACTACTGTTAAGTCATTACTGCTGTGAGATACTTAAATCTTACTGCTGCTTTGTCGGAAATGTAGGATCTTGGGGGATGTTTTCATGGGCCGCTTCCATACCGTGTTCGACTATGGTAACATGCAAGTTGGATTTGCGGAGGCTGCATAGCTGAACTATTTGGTACTCTGTTTCTAGAGCACTCTAGTCTGTGTTTCTATCAATGTCTTTAATGTTATGGAGTTTCATGTTGCCTCAAAATGTCAGAAAGTGTTGGAAGTCGTTCCTCAACAAATGCTTGTAAATATTTGAACATCCTACGAATCTTGTTATGGGCTTTGTTATCTAACTGCTGTTGTACCTCTCCACGGAGGAACGACTGAAACACATCTCAAAGCTGCAATGTATTTACAGAAGTGTTGGAACTAAGCCTGGAACTATAATAGGTAATGGAAGGGTATCATGCTTGCAAAACAATAAATTGAGGTTAATCTTCTTTCGGACCATGAAATTCTAATTGCCTGCCTTTCACCGGATGCCGGAAATCGGTCCTCAATTCTTTTTTTTAGCAAAATGAAAGATGCTTTATTGAATTTGTCGATGTGCATCATCATCAATCATGGCATAAATGGAAGCTAGCATCTCCCTATTCCAAACAGTCTCTTAGGTGAGAAAGAGCTACTTTAGGTAAGGCGTGTGCAACACCATTTGCCCTTTTCTTGAGATGTTGGAGAGTGAAAGTAGTGAAGGCTGTAGAGGGGGATTTAACATCCTCTAAGAGGCAGCCAACAAGGTTGGTTTGTAGGTGTGCCTAGTCAAAAGCTTGGACAGGCAATTGGGGTGCAAACAGATATTTGGCAGTGGCATGTGTGATGCTCCCACCGCCCCCATACCCCCCCCCCCCCCCCCCGCCCCGCCCCGCCCCGCCCCGCCCCCCGGGGGGAGGGGGGTGAGTGTTCTGGGGGAGAAAGGGTTTGTGATGGGTTGAGTTTCTCTCCTTTTTCTTTTTTCCAGTTAGTCTGCTTATTGGATTTTCTTACTTTTCCCTTTTTGATTGTGTTAAGAATTTCACCAAGTAGCCCCAAAATTTTGGTTAAATTATGCTCTCTCATTCCTTTCCTAAGAAAGGAATATTAATTCCACGGGTAGCGCAACTGGAGTTGCTAGGCAGCACAGAAAATTCTTTTGTGATAGGCAAAAAATTGGTGAAGGAACCAGCTTGGCCTGGCCAAATTGGCCACCAAACCAAATCGCTCTTAAGAGAGGTTTCGGGAGGATTGGCCGGGGGTTCAAACCGGATAAATTCTGCTTCAAAAATGGTCGCAAAATGAGAGCCACTTCCTTAAATGTGTAGTTTGGGCTCCCAAGCCTCCGGCAAGTGCTCCCTGCATTCTCACTATTCTTATATAATAATGTAATCTCGCATCTTGTCCTTGTTACAGTAGGATATGGTTTCATGGTTTGATGGTGTAAGACTTTTCTTCTCTTGGCTTTCGGGCCTCCTTCTATAACAATATATATATATATATATATGTTTTTATTTTTATAAATTTAATTATTCAACAGTTCATATTATTTTATTATTTATTTAGAATTGTTAATAAACTAATTATTGATATATTATTGAGGATTGGTGTAGCCGTTGTGTTGTCTCTTGCACCCGTCCCTCCTCACTTACTCGGCTATCCCATCTTTCATAAGACTCTGACTCCTCTTTCTTTCTAAGACAAAGGGGAAAAAAAAAAGGTGATTAATGGTTATCTTTTTATTTGTGAGGCCCTGAGACGCAATGGGCCAGCATTTGATAGATGTTTACCAGGAAAAAAAATGATTAACTGAAAAAAAAATGATTAACAAAGTAATAACTTTTTTTTTGTTTTTCTCTCTTTTTGTTAACTCATTTTTTTTTGTATTTAAATAATAATATATGTATTATATTATTAATAATTATATTTAACTGTGGCAATAGGGTGTTTTGCCTCGGTGGTCTTGTTTTACCTGCGATTTACAGCTCTATGACTGTACGTTGCTGGACTAATGGCAATTTGATTCCCAAGAAACGACAGCATATGATTGCGTGGACCTAAACACTCAAAATGAACATTGGGATTCATCATGGCAATGCAAGTCGCCACGATGAGCCTAGGCTTCAAAGCAATCAAGAGCAACATGTGCGGAATAATAACCAACGATTCTTCAAGTTTGTTCAACGCGTCGATCGATCTTTTCCTCATAATCATTTCCCAATTTGGGCTTTTATTTTACATCCTCAATTCATTTTTTATAATAGTCTCTACACTTTTTTTCCTTTTTTTTTTTTTTTAAGAGCGATCACAGTCGCATAAGAGAAATATACGAAAAGTTCATAAGAGTTTAAGTTCTACTCACTGTAATAAAGTTCAGACTTCATTATCACTAGAACAAGCTTTACCCCTTTGTAGGCTTTACTTTAAATGACGAATATCAGGCAGCTAAAATATGATATGCGATATGCAACAAGGCATGCATATCGGAAATTCTGAGAAATTAAGCCTACTTGACTTTGTGTCGGCACCGCTTGCCTTCCCCTTTTTCAAGGGACAGATTTTCTAGGCCAATGAGTCCCTGGACAAGAAGTACAATTTATCAACCATTACGACTAAAAAACGTTTTCGTACACGAGTCTCTAACGTTATAATATTTAAGAAAACGCTAATTTCGCATAAAAATTGTTTCTACGACTCAACAATCCAAGTATGCTTCATGGTCATAAACTTTGTAATTCAACAATTAGTCACCAATCCTTAGTTGGACTAAATAATAAAGTGTTTGACATACATGCCACTAATTATGAAATTAGACGGTCATATGATTATGAATTGTAATATTTGATATTTGAGGTAATGAATGAGTCTCAGAGATACTTTTCCTTAACTAAGCAAATTGAATTATACAGCTGGAAAAGCTAGGGTTATGGTCTCATCTAGCTGATGGAGGCAGGAACCGACTTGCCGAAAAGAATGCCATCCATGAGTGACCCCAGTAGGTCGAGGGACAAAAAAAAAGCAAGTAAAAGTGTGGGATTTGCTGCAATAACATACTTAGAAATTAGAATTAATTGTCCACAAATTGGAATCACTTGTAGATTACTCAAGCACACTTTAATTCTCGTTTACCTTAAAACTGTGGATAAACACCTAAAACCAGCTTTTGAAGTGTAAGATCTCCTTTCCCTTTTTCTTTACTTTTCCTTTATTTTTTTTTTGAGAGGAAGAGTATTGTTCTGAAAACTGTGTTCATATTGGCTAGTTACAAGGAATATATTTTTACAAAATTCAGGAACTTTGGAGTTTAAGCCTATAGTTTATATAGAAAAAATGGAAGATAAAATGTATCCAATATGTGGTTATACTACAACAAGAACAAAATTTTGATCCCAAATTTAATTAGCATCGATTGAGTGAATTTTTTATATTTGCTATGTGGTTATGACAAAGAAGATAATATACACTAATGGTAGAGAGAATGACAATAATGACGTCAACTTAAGAACATGAGAGAGGAAAATATTAGATTGAAAATTGAAAAATATAAAATATCAATTAATTACTTTGATTTACAGATACTTAGCGGACTCTACACATCTAATTGTCAAACATTTTTCTAAATATTTAAACTTAAGCAGCACGGTAGGTAAAGTTTTCCACGCATCATAAGAAGTTCTCTTGCATTTCAATCAAGGCAAAAATTATAATTTTACCCATCATCTTTACGTATTTTAAGAATTTTATCTATAACATTTTTTATTTTAAATTTCACTCTCAACATTTTCTCCGTCAATCTTTTTTACCCTTTTCCATTAATTGATCGTTAATTGTGACATGTGACAGTCTAATTAGTGATGCATCATCTTATTTATAACCCACATCAGCAGCATGTTATCACCTTACAGCCGACAATCTGTTTTCTGTGACTTTTTTTTTTTAATCTCTTTCTTTCAATTATATAAAAATATCAAATTTATCCCTGGTTGAACTGTCATGTGTCATATTTAATGGTCAACTAAAAAGGGCAAAAAAAAAATTAACAGAGAAAATAGTGAAGGTGAAATTCAAAACAAAAGAAATATTGTAAGTAAAATTTTTAAAACATACAAAAATAATTAATAAAATTATAATTTTTGCGACGTCGTAGGCTAAGACATTCATAAATCGCCGATTTTATATTTTTGACTACTTCGGCCGTCTGTTTACATTGTACGTTCACTTCGATGTCAACCATGTGATGCCAAAATAAAATCTCTTGCTTTTTTTTGTTTTCCTTTTAAGTTGGTAGATCAGTGTTTGAAAAAAGAAAAATAATTAAAGACGGATCTGGAGTTCAAACCACCTCAACTGAAATATGTTGCTGCCAATTACTTCAACTTTTCTGACTCTTCAAAATCTATTATAACAATTTTTTTTTGGGTCAACGTTATTAACAAAGTTGACATTGCTTTGGTGGAGGTCCAAGGAAATGTTGACGTAAACACAGTTGCCTAACACCTTTCAAGCCAGCAAATCAAAGTTACTTTTTTTCTTTTTTTATTTGGGTTGAAGAGATTTGTGTCGATATAATAGAGAAGTGAACACACCATTCCTAATTGGCAGAAATCCAAGCGATTGTCTTGAGAAAAAAGTCCCTCTCATATACAATATATTGGAGGGGCTGATTCGAAACTCATTCATCGCTGCACAAAACCGCTTTTTCCTTTGTTTGGATAACAAAACATAACGAAGGAAACATGTAGAAAGTAAAATAAAAGAATGATAAGTGAAAAGAAAAAAGATTTTTCATTCTCTCATGTTCGGGAAATAGTAGTGTAACGAACAAACATTAATTTTTTTTTTACTTGATAAGAAGGAAAAATTTGAGATTAGCAATAAAGTAATATATATTGCATGCATTCCCAAGTTGTCCTCATACCGTGATCATTAATAAAGAAAATTAATATAGGTACAGTGATCTTATGATGAGATAACTTTTTTTTAAATTGGAATAAATAAGTTTGCTATTAAAACCATAAAGGAAAATTTGAAATTTTCTCTCCCTCATTTGATTATTAGAACATTTCTCAAACACAAGTATAATTCTTTTACTCTTTTTTTTTATTATTTGATTTTTTTTTTAACATTTCTTAAATTTAAACAAATTGATTGGGAAGAAGGGGAACAGTTGGAGAAATTAAAGGTTTGAATTTTTGACTTCACACTTGCTGACATATTGTCAATATCATTTGAATTAAAAACTCACAACTTAATTATTTGATTATTGCTTACACTCGAATTTAAAACGTTGAAAAGTATATAATATTAATAATTAATGACCGGCCGGGAGCTGGAAGAGTTGGTTTAACAATTCAAAGTTTAAAACTAAAAACGCGGCTCATGTGATAACGACTCGGCATATTGCCGCCGCAAAGTCTCCTTCTTCTTCGGGTCCCCATAATAAATAAAGTGATATTCCCTTTGTTAATTGTTAATTGTTAATCATTCATAGCCCACCAATCACGCCATCTAATCACGTGTTCACATGTCTTCACCTTCGATGTATTTATCCCAAACTTCGCCCAGGCGTTCACCGTCCAACGGCGGCCAAGCTGTCACTGATCCTCCTACTCTTGCCAAGTGGCTCAAGAATAGGAGAATAGAAGCAAAATATAGATTTTTATATGTTATAGACGGACCATGAATTAAAAAATTATTTATATCTATAAATCATTATATTTATATTTTTTTTAAAAAAATATTAATAATCACATATCTAAAATGAAATTAAGAGTTATCGTTGATATATTATTCAATCTCTCTCATATAGAGAATACATTATTTGATTACTGTTGGTCTCGATTGCATCTCTCTTATACTGGATTACAGTGTTAAAGAATTTAAAACTCAACACTCAACTTTTGATATAAATTTCAACATTTTTGACGTAAATTTACATTTATTAGAGAGCGGACAATAATAAGAAATTTCAAACTGAGATATAAACAAAAAAAGATATATCAGATTACTAATTATATTATATAAAATTTATAATTTACTTGGTAAATCAAATCAATTGAAACTTAACACCCATATATTATATTATTACAACTATTATTATGTTACTTAAACCGAAGAGTAGAGTTATTAAAATTTAAATATACAACTCACCAATCTCAATAAAGTGTTCTAACGATTTGCGCGGGCGGAGACATTTTTTACAGTTTTAGACAGATAGAATATGGCACAAGTCAAATGTATACATATATATATATATATATATATATATATATATATAGGCATATATAGCACCACATTTGCATGAATACCAATAGCCAAATTCCAAGCATTTTTCTTTACTTTCGTGCTCTCTTTCTCTCCAATGGAGACAATGGAGTGGACCAGAGGCCCAGTCATCGGCCGTGGCTCCACCGCCACGGTTTCACTAGCCACTTCTGTCGAATCCGGCGAGCTATTGGCGGTCAAGTCCGCTGAGCTCTCCCGCTCTATGTTCCTGCAAAAGGAACAATACATCATGTCCCAATTTAGAAGCTGCCCTTATATTGTCAACTACATAGGCTTCAACATAACAACAGCAAACGATAAGCCTATGTACAATCTGTGCATGGAGTACGTCCCCGGCGGCACGCTCCACGAGGTGATTCAGGCGCACGGAGGCAGGCTAGTTGAGCCTATGATAAGGTTGTACACCAGACATATCTTGCAAGGCTTGGACTACTTGCACACTAATGCATTGCTGGCACATTGTGACATAAAGAGCCAGAATGTTTTGATTCACAAAGATGGGGCGAAAATTGCTGATTTTGGCTGTGCCAAATTCATGGAAGTAGCCAGCAGTAATGGGGATGTTCCCATGTCAGCATTTTCCGGGACACCGGCCTTCATGGCCCCAGAGGTGGCCCGCGGCGAGGAGCAGGGGTACCCCGCAGATGTGTGGGCTGTGGGGTGCACGGTAATTGAAATGTCAACTGGGCGTACTCCATGGAACGAGCTAAGAGATCCAGTATCAGCTTTGTACAGAATTGGCTTTTCCAATGAAGTCCCTGAAATTCCAAGCTGCTTATCCGAGAATGGCAAGGATTTCCTGAGCAAGTGCCTGAAGAGAGATCCGAAAGAGCGATGGACGGCTAAACAATTACTTGGTCATCCATTTCTAGAAGCATTGGACTTGGAATCCAAGGAATTCCGAGATTTAACTACGAGTTCTCCAAGTTGTGTGCTTGATCAAGGCTTCTGGGATTCAGTGGATTCCCTGAAAAGTCCTCAGAGTTTGACACCTGAAGCTTGTTCTTCCAATTCTCCAGCAGAGAGGATCAAGAAGTTAAGTAAATGTGCTCCTCCATCGATTCCAAGCACAGCCAAATGGGATCTGGAAGAAGCCTGGATTACAATTAGATGCAGTGACATTGCAGAATCCATGGAAAATTTTGATGCAAACGATATGATCTTGGAGGATGAAAATTCAGTTGCAACGACGACATTGTTGTCCTGGCATCCAATTTCAGTTGTTTCTGACCAAGAGCCTGGAGGCTTAATGTTTGATGATGATTTTTTATTGCAATTACATGCTGAAAATGTTAGAATTACTAATACCTCTAGCGGTAGTCTAGAAAATGATTCAGTTTCAGAAAATCGAAATTTTGACACTGATATCGATTATTCTTATTCTTTTCAATTGAAAATTCCAATTCTTTTCCTTTTCTTTTGTTCCTGGCATGCATACATATTTTACTTCAAGATTCCCAACCCAATATGGCTGCCTTCAATGGATTGTGCAGCAGAATAGAAGAGATACGGGCCGACATTTACCAAATTTCTTTGTTTTTCAAATCTTATTGGATAATCATGATACTTCCCAAAAATCGAAATTTTTGATCAATGGAGGAACAATATCACCATTTTTGTTCTGCTGGGTCAGTCTGGTTTTGGGTGTAGACCTTCAGCGTGAACAGAGACGACCCACTAACAGATTTTTTGGTTTTGAAGTCAATGTTGGCTTTTTCTTCCCTTCCAGGCATCAATTAGAGGAGACTGCACCAACATAGTTTTTTTCCTCATCTAAGTCTTGGGATTTTGCTCCATATGACACGACATGGTATAGATATGTGTATATTGACTATATTACTATGACCATTTGTTGTATATTTATAATAATCATATTTGTTTGAATTAGGCATCCAAAGAGAAAAAATTACGTGCAATAGACGGTAATAAGAATGTAATGTGTAAATTGTGTTTAATCTAATTTTTTAATTAGATTACGATAGCCTTTTGGTTAACTGGAAGGGCCATTGACTTGTTTAAAGAGCTTTGAGAAACCGGCGTTGACCTAAACCACGCGTATGACAATGGAAAACCAATGTAATTAAATTCCATGGTGGTTGGTCCATTTAATTTTTTTTGGCTAGTGGACAAGTGGGGGCTATTATGTGAAACGTCCTGCTGCTTGTCTTTTGCCTTGTAAGGTTTGCAGTTCGCTTGCTTTCCCACTGTCGCATTGAATTGAAATATTCTCACATTATCGAGCCAATGAATTTGTCGCCAGCTTAGTTGGTATGTCCATTTCTTCCTGTTCTACAAGCTAGTATGAATTTGAACTTTTCCTCCCTTCCCTTTCCCACTTCTTCGTTGTTGATGAGACTGCCAACCAACGGGTTACCGAAGGCTAAGGATGGACCACCACCTCCTGAGGTAATAGGGTGAATGGTGACCCGGGGTTGTCTTCTTCTGTATGATCTAAGTTCTAGTTTTTTTGACTAACACCCGCCCCTCCAAAATGAGATTTATGTCGAGAGTATGTTATCGAGTTATATATTTGTTAATATAGTAGTCGGGTGTAAGGGAAAATTGCTCGGTCCTATTATTATTCAGATAGTAGATCCATCTTTTGGAGAGAAGGTTAAATGAGGTATGATAACAGTAAATTGATCTTAAAAAAAAAATAGTATAATAATAGTAGATTCATTCGTCTCAACTGATATGTGTTATGACTATAGCATGACTTATGTCTCATGTTAGATCCACCTAACTACCATTCATGTCAAGATTAAAAAATCAAAGAAAAATTTCATCCTCTTACGTAGACCACAATTATCCGTTTTTTTCCTTGTAGCAATGGTATCGTGATTTCAAAATTGAGATCTTTCTAAACATATATATGGTGAGAAACATGTTTTTTTTTTTTTAACAACAAACACGTTAAGTTTGCATACGATGACTTTGAAGCTGACATATTTATAATGTCAATTGGTAGGTGATTATAATAATGTCATGTCAATGATCTTCTCTGGTCCTCTTATTTCTTTTTGAACAAATTTATATTTAGGCATAATTTTTCATGTCAAAAGAAGGGAGATGTGAGTCAGGCACGTGGGAACACGCCCCCTCCCCGGGGTTTTTACTTTTTAGCAATGTACTAGTCAAACGTGAGTAGGCTTGGCAACATGGTTGCGGAGCTCTTGGCAATAAGAAGAGGGTTGGAACTTTGTTGGGACATGAGATTCAAGAAAGTTACTCTTGAAAGTGACTTGTTGGAGGCTTTGAGATTATCAGTCAACCTTCTTATCCCTCTCATCCTCATAGAGTTTTGCTGCGAGATATTTGCTGCTTTCGGAACATGGATTAGCATTTGGAGTTTAGGCAAATGCTACATGAAGGGAATTTCTGTACTAACTTTCTCATGAAGTTGGGGGCTTCTCATGCCCAAGAGAAAGTGTTCTTACTCCATCCTCTTACGGGTGTGTGCCTACTCTTAGAGGGAGATAGGGCTGGTGTGGTGTTTTATCGTTGTTAACTGTTCTTTCTCTAGTTCCTAGTCTTTTCTTTTTCCTTCCATCTACACGAAAAAAAAAAAAAATGAATAGACTTGGCAGCTTGGACGAAGTAAAACAATCTAGAAATTCAATTTGTAATTTAAACGATATTGACAATTTACTAATAAAAAATAATTTGAAATTCAAAATTTTAACTTTTATAACTGTTCATTTTCTCTCAATCAGTTGATTTACATCTAAAAAATCTAAAAAGAATTCAACATATTTTTTTTATAATTTAACAGACTAAATCTTGTATTTCAAATTTGTGATTACTTATGTTTATATTACATAATTTTTCTTAATACTCATAAAGAGTGCCGTTTTGGTGCATCCAAATTCCAAGGAGATGATTAATCTTCTATTCGGTCATGTTTATCTAACCCTTCTGTCGGGCACGTTAGTTCTGCCGACAACCGACAAATTAAGCGCATTCTTAAATTAATATCTCACGTTAAGCCGAGTAGGTACTTAACGTGGAAGATATCTTTGCAAAAATGAAAATCTTTCTCATGCGGCACATGTACGATGTTCTTAACCATGAGAGGCTTTTGTTTTTTTTTTTTAAAACAATCTAGAAACTCATTTTTTACAATAGTCCATCCAATGCTTTTTTTTTTTTTTTCTTTCTGAATAACAGCAAAGCAAATATTGCATGAAAAGGAACAGTACATATCTAGGCTTAAAAAGCCACCCCTCCGTACAGAAGGCCTAAAATAATTTAAAACAAATCCAAAAGTTCAGAAGGAAAAAACATCAAAAAAACACACAATCTGACTTGAAAAAAACTTGGACGCAAAACCTAAGAAAACCCGGCCCACTGGCTGAAGGGGCATGCTGTTTACCATTTGAACATATGAAAATGGAACAACGAAATTTAGGACACTATTCTCTTTCAAAATTAAGCTGAGAGAACATATAGTTTGTGTTAAAAAGAAAAGTAGCACTTCGTGATAAATTTAAAGAACTTGCATACATTAGCCTTTAATCAAAATCAAGTGAAACCAAAATTCTTATTCAAGAGAACTTTTTTTTAACATTGAAAATAGAAAACAAAAATACTCTACCGGTTAAGAATCTCAAATTTTAAATTAGAGATATCAAGTTAGTATTTTCTAAAAGAAGTTGAGAAAATTTATAGAATTTACGAAAATCAAGAAAGACAAGATAATTAGCCCACATAACAATGAGTTTCATAATAGAAAAAGAAATTGCTAATGGCCATTCTTTTTTTTCTCAGTCTAGAATCACTCAGTATCCAGCTTATTGAGTTAACTAATTTGGACCAACTTAAGTAGAATTCTAAAGGATAGCAATAGTCTCCCAACAAGAGTTTAACATGATTATATTCCCAAAATTCGAAGTCAAAATTTCTGACTAAGTGGTAATGAACCTTCACTAATAGTCATTCTTTGCGTATTGCATTAGAAGTCAGAACAAAGAAAATGGGCCCACTGAATACAACTTGCAGGTAAAAAAAAAAGGCCTGTTAAAATTCAAAGTATAATCTTTTTTTCAGTCTAGAACCGTTTAGTATTTAGCCTATTGATTTAACTAATTTGGATTGATTTGAGTAAGATTCCGAAGGATAGTAATGGTCTCCCAACAAGAATTTAATATGATTACATTCCCAAAATTCAAATTCAAAATTTCTGATTAAGTGGTGATGAACCTTCACTAATAGCCATTCTTTGCATATTACATTAGAAGTCCGAACAAAGAAAATGGGCCTGCTGAATACAACTTGCAGAAAAAAAAGGCCCCTTAAAATTCAAAGTATAGTCCATTTCTCAGTTTAGAACTGTTCAATATCTAACCTATTAAGCTAATTAATTTGGACCGATTTGAGTAAGATTCCGAAAGATAGCAATGGTCTCCTAACAAGAGTTTAACATGATTACATTTCTAAAATTTGAATTCAAAATTTTTGATTAAGTGATGATGAACCTTCATTAATAGCCATTCTTTGCATATTGCATTAGAAGTCAGAACAAAGAAAATGGGCCTGCTGAATACAACTTGCAGAAAAAATAAAGGCCGGTTAAAATTCAAAGTATAGTCCATTTTTATGGGCCTCCCACTAAATCAAAACGGGAGCCTGATAAGATAATCTGATACGACGTCGTCGAATTCACCTAAAATTTTTGCCCTAAATGGTAGACTTCAGTTCAAACTTTTGGAGGGTTGCGTTTTGAGACTGTTACTTAACAGAGGAAGCACGCTCTTTTATTTCTGTAGGCGCTGCAAATGGCGGCGGCGGCGGCGGCAACGGAGGCAGTGATTGCTTCTTCTTCTTCTTCTTCGGCTTCTTACTCTTCAAAACATTTCAAAAGTCCATCTGTATCATCTTCGTCTCTTCTGTCGCTGCCAAAACACTACCGCAAAAGCCGCCTCTCTTTCAATCTCAAGCCACCGCGATACCTTTCCGTCCGCTCTTCCGCCGCCGGCGACTCAGGTCTCTTTCTTTCTTTCTTTCTTTTCATTCTTTTTTTTTTTCAATCTTTTATTTATTATTTATTTATTTTTTGGTTTTTCGATTTACGTAGCCGTGACTCTGCTTGACTACGGCGCCGGAAATGTCCGTAGCGTTAGGAACGCTATTCGCCATCTCGGCTTCGATATCAAAGACGTAAGTTTATGTTTGATAATTAAGCCAAACACGCCGTATTCACCGTGTTTCTTTATCTTTTCTCTTCTTGTTTTCGTTTATTTAATTAGCAAAAAAAAATTTTGCAGGTTCAATCTCCGGCAGACATTTTAAACGCGAACCGTCTGATCTTTCCAGGCGTTGGAGCGTTCGCAGCGGCCATGGACGTGCTGAAAAAGACCGGGTTTGTAATTCATACCGTTTTGCAAATGCAAATTATAGGAATTGTTATATTTTAATTATGCATTTTTTTTGTTAGTGTTGATTGTTGTTAAATTTGCGGTATTAGGATGGCTGAGGCATTGTGTGCTTATATTGAGAAGGATCGGCCGTTTTTAGGAATTTGTCTGGGGCTTCAACTGCTTTTCGATTCCAGTGAGGAGAATGGCCCAGGTAGTGTACTCATTATGTCATCCAAGTCACAATTTCTCCATTGGATTGGATTGTTATTGTTGCATTATTTGAAATACTTTAAAAATGGTGATGCATAAATTGGAATGGATAAAAAAAGGGATTTGTGGGAGGTTGGTCTGGTTTTCTGAGAGGATTTTTATCGTGGGCATTATGCGTGAATTCATGTTACATTTGTACCTTTCATCTTATAATTTTATGTATGAAGCTTTACTGTTTTACATTGGTATCAGTGGAAGGGCTCGGTTTGATCCCTGGGGTGGTGGGTCGTTTTGACTCCTCAAATGGTTTCCGAGTGCCCCATATTGGTTGGAATGCTTTGCAAATTACAAAAGATTCTGGAATTTTGGATGATATTGGAAATCGCCATGTATATTTTGTTCATTCATACCGTGCCATGCCAGTGAGTTTTTCTTTTACTTGATCCATTTTGTTTGATCATGAGGCTGTTTCGTGCATTTTCTATTTGAATTGTTGATATCTCTATCATTGTGGATTCTTTCTGTTTTTCTATTTGAATCATTGCTATGCATATCATCATGATCAATTTTCTTTTTTGTTCTGTAGTCACATGAAAATGAAGACTGGATTTCTTCTACCTGTGATTATGGTGACAATTTCATAGCATCTATTAGAAGGGGAAATGTGTATGCTGTCCAGTTCCATCCCGAGAAGAGTGGAGGTAAGCAATTGCTCATCCTTGTTATTCCGGTTTTTCTTATGATCTGTGAAATCTTTCAACTTCAGCTTCACTATAAAAAAAATAAGGAACATTAGAGCTGCCCTCTGCTTTTTTTTCCTCCTTTTTTAATGGGAAGTCTCTGTCCTGTGCAATCTTTCACAAGAAGGGTACATATGTGGTAGGAGAAAATGTATTAAACTCATGGAGTTTCCCTGCCTTGCACATCTGAAATTGGCTGCCTAATTTTTTAACCATGTGCTACCTTCATTGAGAATGACCTATTTATGGAGATTAACTATATCAGAAATATATGGTACAGATGTTGGACTGTCAATATTGCGAAGGTTTTTGCTTCCAAGATCATCTTTGGCAAAGGTAGCTTTGTACCTCTAATTATGCATCTTATCCTTTTTTGAAATCTTTGTAAGCTGTCTAATTGAATGATAACTTAATTTGAAGACAGAAACCAACTGACGGAAAAGCTTCAAAACTTGCAAAGAGGGTAATTTTTTTTAACTTGCAAGTGTCCTAATTTCTTTTGCCTCTTTTTCTGTAAATATTTTTGTGGACTAGATTCAATTCACTGATTCTTTTAGAGCCTTGGTGATTGCTTTTTCTTTTCTTGGACAAAAAAAAAGGTTATCAAAAAGTACTGTACTGACTGATATTGCTACTGTTCAGGTAATTGCTTGTCTTGATGTGAGAGCAAATGATAAAGGAGATCTTGTTGTAACCAAAGGAGATCAATATGATGTGCGAGAAAATACACAAGAGAATGAGGTACAAGTACAATAGACAATACCACTCGTTTAAAGCACTGTAGTTTTATTGCTTTGAAAGTTTGATTCTTTCTAGAGGCATGTTGAATGTTAAAGCCCAATGCTGGGGTAACTAGTTGTGAAAAATTACAAAAAGTCTGTGTAAGATGCTTATGCTGTCCTGTGTGATTTCTTTTTGGGCTATTTATTAGAAATTTATTTGAAATGGGCTCATGTGATGGGCAGTTTTGTTTTAATTATTCCCTAACATGTAACTAAGTGGAATTTTATTTAGTAACGGGTTTCCAATTGTGCAAAATTTCACAGGTTAGAAACCTTGGCAAGCCAGTGGAGCTTGCTGGACAGTATTATGGAGATGGGGCTGACGAGGTAGGGCTGTGTGTTGGTACTTCAATTTTAATACCGTCTTTGGGTTCGTGATCTTATATTTGACATCATAGCATCAATTTCAGGTTAGTTTCCTGAATATCACTGGTTTCCGTGACTTCCCCTTAGGTGATTTGCCAATGCTACAGGTTGGTTATGTACCATTATCAATACTATGCCAAATGATGAGAAGAAATATATTGGCTTTTACTTCTTTTTCTTGAGATGTTTTATTGGTCTCTCATTAACATCTACTTGCTATTTTTTGAAGGTCTTGAGATACACCTCAGAAAATGTTTTTGTGCCATTGACTGTTGGAGGTGGAATTAGAGATTTTACAGATGCAAATGGCAGGTATGACCCTTTGTCATATGATTTACACTTGAACTTCTGTATGGGGGTTCATTTCAATTAATCCAGGATCTTTTGTGAGCCTTAACCATTGGCGGCTGTCTATTCAGGTTCTATTCCAGTTTGGAAGTTGCTTCGGAATATTTTAGGTCTGGGGCTGATAAAATTTCTATTGGAAGCGATGCAGTGTATGCTGCAGAAGAATATTTAAGATCTAAAGTATGCAATGCTTCCAATACCTATTTACATATCAGTTCTGTATATGTCTGTCTATGTATATTTGCTTGTTCCTTTTAAATAGTTCTTGAATTACCCTTGAAGGTCAAGACTGGAAAGAGCAGCATTGAACAGATATCTAGAGTATATGGAAATCAGGTAATTTCCTGTCTAGATTTGCATGTGCTCATCCTTTCTGTCCTTGTCACTCATGTCATAACATTAATTGGAAAAGATCTGTGCTACCATGAAATGTAAAGGCTTTTATTAGAACAAAAGAAGAGAAAAGAAGGCTTCATTTGGATTCTGCAACTTGCAGCTTTTTCGCTCTTTATCTATGTATTATGTTTGGTAGAGAGCGATTTTGAGTTTTTTGTTCTGCATTTGTCAGTGGAACTGGAAATACTAATAGGCCTTCAGCCCTTCGCTGCTTTTCTGTCTTTTTTTGCTATATCTTTCTTTTCCATTTGACTAAAATAAACTGTTTTCAGTCTTTTTGCTATATCTTCCACCTTTCCATTTGCTGGGCAGTTTGTTTTGGCTTGTGATTTCTTGAGTCTTTCCTACTTATTTTTCCCCCTAAAAATTTGAGAATTTTTCCAATGAGATATATGACCACCACGTTGAGGTTGAAACAGAAGGTTTTGCCATGCTAAGATGACAGATAACTGTGTTGGATCAATGTTTCTAGCTGATTTTTCTTTTTGTTGGTACATCTAGCTGATTTTCCACTTTATGTGGATAGCATCCAAACTGATGTGTTTATCTAAAGTCTGTCAGCAGAGCTTGCTTGTTTATTGCTTAGACTAGTTCAGTTTCTTGGAATGGCTTCATTATTGTTGAAAAACATGGACATTACTCTATTGAATTGGCGTCATGCCTACTGCAGGCAGTAGTTGTAAGTATTGATCCTCGTAGAGTGTACCTCAATCATCCTAGTGATGTGGAGTTCAAGGCCATCAGGGTAACCAATCAAGGTGAGAAGTTCTTTCTGCTTGCTTTATTTATTGCTTCAGATTCACTGTTTTACAGATCTGCATACTCTCTGTTGTGATATTTTATTCTTTTTTTTTTCTCTTTGTGGTTCTATATGTACCATTTACTTATTTTTAGTAATAAAAGTCCTTTGAGTCCCGTGGGGATAATCCAAGTGCAAAATTTTGGGATAGGTTTAAACAATAATATTGCTTAATGCAACACCAGTATCAGTAAGGAATTTTCTAAGTTTAGCTGTTTCTATCCGTTATTGTTGGTCTTCCCTTTTCACATTCTTTTGTTCGTCTCTGAGATTTCTGCCCAGATTGCTTTGAAGAGTCTCTTAGCAAGGCAATTGCACACATACAACGGAGAGATGTCAACAATGTCTGTTTCTTTTCAATGTCTCAATTTTTCTTTAGCAGGGGTGGGGGGGAGGAATTTTTAAGTGTGTGGGAGTGACGAGGGAGAAGTATTTTCTTTCTGGATCCCACCAATCAAGAAATTTGGTTTTTCTTCCTTCGATTTCAGGTCCAAATGGAGAAGACTATGCCTGGTATCAGTGTACGGTAAGCCTTGTTTTTCTTTCTTCTACGTTCGATTAAGTTTGAACCTGATTTTGTGGGCTGATGTAGTTTGATTTAAGTTTACTTTACTCAGTGCATGGCCGACCCATATCAATTTATTCAAGGCAAGATAGTGAAGCTCCAGAGTATATGCATAGACTTATGTACATGCATGAAAGCAGAATATCCCTAACCTAGGAAATTGGACTCTATAGAAATAAGAGCAACTTGTCGTCTTGTCCCCTGTTGTATTCTCCGATTTCGTATGGCATTTTAGTATTCTTTTAGCAGTGGAGAGACTGAAGGGGCTTGAAGATACATGTGCACTATTTTTATTATATCTGATTTTATTTATATTGAAATAGAGGTCGTAGGTTCAAATTATGGAAATAACTTCTTCAATGCTTTATACAAGTGACCTTTTCCTGACTACGTGGGACCTCATCTATTGAAACGCCCCTTTTTTCATCTGGTTCTTTAATTTCCTGATGATATTCTACATTGAAGTTTGTTTACACGGGGGAACAGGCTAACAAGCTAACTTATATTTTTGTTTGATCAAATAAAGCTAATTTTACAATTTCATGTAGGACAGGTAGAGAATTATAGGAAATAGGTTAGAGACAAGATGAAAGGCGTGAAAGCCAGGAGAAATTCTGAGGTGGGAAAAAAAGAGAATTGCATCTGAGAAAAATTTGTCCAAATGAAGGCAAATGAAGGTCTCAATTTGCTTTGTCTTTTAAAAAGTAGAAAAAGAGGCCTATTCACAGGCATATATAAAATGCCCTAAAATTTAAAATAACTATTATAACATTTTCACCTAGAATACGTCACTAAATAAGTAATAAATAAACTACATAAAAATCCAAGAAAATCCTAACCAGGAAGCCTAAAAGTCTATCCAATAAGATTCTGCATCATTGCATGATCAACTGCTTTATAGCTGGTCTTATTCCATAATCACCATATTTACTTGACTGTTGGGTTTCTATTGGCTTTGTAATTTGAAGCTGTGTAAGTTAAATAACACTAGATCATACAAAGGCAGGCAGCAAATTCAAATTGGTTTAACTTTCACTTTTTCATGTCTTAAGGTTAACGGTGGGCGAGAAGGACGACCAATTGGAGCTTATGAACTTGCAAAAGCAGTTGAAGAGCTAGGAGCTGGAGAAATATTGCTGAATTGCATTGATAGTGATGGTACAGATTCATGATTTTTTATTGAATGCCATTATTGAGTCATTAGCATTTTGAGCATTTGGTAGTACCAAGATAGTGATTATATGCAATGATTGGCACGACTGGTTACGCAGATTGTCTTACTTGGGCTTGAATTATAGTTTATAAGCTTCATCAAATACATTGAGAGAAAATTCGATGGCATTATCACTTCTTTATGCATGTATATGAATTAATCTCTTCTTTTGTATAGACTAGCTGTTTTCAATTCTTTTTTCTTTTTTTCTCTTTTTTTTTTTTTGACAAGCTGGATATTTTCAGGGCAAGGGACTGGATTTGATATAGATTTAATAAAGTTGATCTCTGATGCTGTAAGCATCCCTGTAATTGCAAGTAGCGGTGCAGGTGCTGTTCAGCACTTCTCAGAGGTTTTCACAAAAACGAATGCATCTGCAGCCCTTGCTGCTGGCATTTTCCATAGAAAGGAGGTATGGTCGTGTAATGATTCAGCAATGGTTTTTGGCTCTCCCTTTCACCAACTGAAAATACGATATTACCGAAACCACATCTGGATCATCATAAAAATTCTTGAAGAGCTTAGGAGATGCTCATTCTTTTGCATTGATTTGATTATGCTCTCTCTAACCTCAATTTTGTGGTTTTGCAGGTCCCCATTAAGTCTGTAAAAGAGCACTTGTTAAAAGAAGGCATTGAAGTCAGAATCTGATTTTAGTATTGCTCCTGAAACCCGCATGGATGACAAATATAATTTATTTAGGCAAGGGAAATTTTGCTGTAGATTCGTTTTTTGTTTTTTGTAACTCTATTTTTGTTAAAAATTTATTTTTGTCCGAGTTCTTATGAAATGGCATTGATTTGCAATGATAAATCACAGTTCCTGCTGGTTTGTACTCAGTATCGTGTTTAATTAATTAGACGACTCAACTGGGTTATATATCCATTTTGTGTGGCCGGGACATGGTAGGTTTACTTATTGTCATAGAAGTTGTCGCATGGCAGCTCTTGAAAGCCCTTTCTTTCAATCGCTACAAACACAATGAAACCATCAAACTAAACCTCCTGCAACTAGAGGTATGCAAAAAAAAATGAAAATTTCAGTTAACTTAAAAAATGAAACTGAATGAAACCGAATTTTAAATTAATTAAATTAATTTTATAATTAATTAATCAAATTAAATAAAAATTAAAATTTTTAATTTAATTTTAATTTCTAATATTAAAAATTTATAATTAATTGAATTGAAGTGAAATATTATACTAATATAATAATTATTAACAAATAAATATATATAAAATATTATTATCTCAAATAGTTACGTATTTATTTTTTTAAATAATAATAGTTATAATTTTTTTAGAAAAAATATAGCAAAATATTTTGTCACGTTCAGATCTTAATTTTAAAATTTTTTATTATTAAATTCAATTAACTAAGTAGTTTTTCAAAACTAAATCAAAATTTAGTTAACTAAATTTCAATTAACTGAATTTTCAGTTCCAAAACAATTTTCAATTTTATATAATCAAAAATTTTAAAACATTTATAGTAATTCAATTTAATTAACTGAACTGTAAATATCCCTAATTGAAACTATTAATTAATGTAATTTTCTTATATGTTTTTTTTTTATACCGTTTAGCCTTGTTATTTAACAGTTTCTAGTTACATATCATTCCTAGTTTTTATTTTATAAATTTTTCATAGTTAGAGCATTCTTTTTTGGTTTTCTATGTACTAAGTTTTTAGGATAAAATTATCTAACTGACTGCTCAATCTGTATGTACCGAAAAAGAAAAAAAAACAAACTCCCAAATTATCCCTGATTAACTTGATCGGCTAGGATTTTGATAAAAAAAATCATATGGTTTTTAATCATATCACTACTGACGGTTTAGCTTGAACATATATTTAAATGATTCAAACAGACCACTAATAGCCCAATTATAAATTTTATCTCTAACAAAATCACGTGTGTACTGGCAGAGCCATGCCAAGCAACCAACCTGGCTGTTACAAAGTGATTGGACAAATTGAGTCAGGCCAGACAAATTCCAGGCACAGACGAATATGTTGACAACAACTGAGTAAATGAATACTTGACACGGACCACAATCCAATATTCCATTAAGACTTAAATGAAGCACAGACAAATATAACAACATTTCCAGGACTTAACTAAGAATTTCATCTGCCTCTCATTTTAAAAACTACGCCGCAATTGAAGAACTCATCATAGCAGTGAGTCAAATAACAAAAACGCTACAAAACTAGCGTGTTTATTCATATCCGATAAAGCATATCCAATTGTAGGAGTGCAGGAAAATCACAAAATTGAACAGACTGCTGGATTGATCTTCATACGTCAAGAAGCAGCCTGCGAGGGTCCTCCACAACATCTTTAATGCGACGCAAGAAAAACACTGCCTCTCTTCCATCAATCAGGCGATGGTCATATGTTAGGGCAATGTACATCATTGGCCTTGGGACAACATTTCCTCCAACAACCATTGGACGGCTCACAATCGAGTGCATGCCCAAAATAGCCGACTGCCAAAGAATGACGATAAGGGAGGATATTGATGAACAAAAAACCAGAAGACATGGATGCTAAACCAAGCAGACAGGCACTATTAAACACGTGATACAAAAGGTTAATTCCATGTTGCCACCTTGGAGAACCACCACAACCATAGAACAGCATAATTAGCTTATCTCATTCAAGAGATAGCTACTACATTCAATCATTGGATTTTTTATTAAGTCCTGATCAGATATGCAAGGAATATGAAAGCTAAAATTGCAGAAACTTAACACCAACTTACTATTCCACTAAAACAACAAACCTGAGGAGGGTTGATGATGGGTGTACTCAAAAGGCTTCCATAAACACCTCCATTGGATATCGTAAATGAACCTCCAGCCATCTCATCAATTGATATAGTTCCATCATTTGCCTTCTTTGCAAGGTTGTTGATCTCCTTCTCTATCTCAGCAAAATTCATTGCATCCGCATTGCGGATAACAGGAACCACGAGGCCCTGGGAAGAAAACGTTTGGTGAATTCGTGGTGGTATCAAAGAATGAATGCAATTATGAATCATCCCTGATCCGTACTTTGAGAAATGTACATCTAGTAGTGAGCCTTTGCTGACAAAAAGAACTAAATAATAAATATTTACGCGTAATTGTCAAACCGATTTCATCTCAAAAGTGGTAAATCCCAGATTTACAGACATAATTTTAGCATTCTAGCCAAGTAATCTACTGCACTAACACATTCAGAGTAGGTTGAGAGGGCAAGGACAAGGCTTTTCAGAAATGATGCTAATTGTTACCAACTAGCAGAACACTAGTTCATCATTACTGGGAAACACTGATTGGAAAGAAAACAAGAACACTAGTGCACAAAAATTCAAAGCACTAAATTCTGAATTTTTGTGCAAATAAATTGCAGAACATGAGTCTAGCAATAGATCCAAGACACAAAACCAACCTTTGGTGTACCAACAGCGATACTGATGTCTATATAATCTCTGTATATAATATCATCCCCATCAATAACTGCATTTACAATTGGTTGATTCTGGAGACCACTAACAGCAGCCTGAAAAAGGGGCCGAGAAGAAAAGTAAGGGGGAAGGAAGAAGAAGAATGAAAGAAAGAAAATAAGTCCACACATGTTGCTGCCCACGACAGTGCAAATTATTGTCAAGTTCCAGAATGATGTTGTACACACCTTAACAAATCCTGACATTAAGCCCAACTTCACCCCATGCTTTTCAAAAAATGCATCCTTGTAATCAGAGCGTAGCTTCATCAAATTTGTCCTAACATAATGAGAATCAACAGCAGAAAAATATAAGACCATCGCAAGAAGTGGCCAATGTCGGCATAATAAAAAAGCCCAACACCATAGAAAAAGATTTTTAAGCATTTAATGTCCTGGATATCCAAAACAAAGACCCAAGCCAGCATAAGCCATTTAGCCAAAGACTTCAAACCAATCAATAAACATGGGCATGAGTTATTTGCCCTAGTATTATAAACACTTAAAGCAAGAACAATTGCATAAGGATTACAACTCTAACAAAGCGTAGAACTAGGCTAACAAAGGAATGTGTGTAGGCACCTTTATGTTAATTGATATACAAAGACAAACAGACAATTAGACGATTGAAGAAACTGAAAATAGGATGGAGCAACCTGTGACTCTGGGTGTGTAAAGTGCTACCAAGTTAGTGAAAACAACACCTGTTGCTAAATAATCTTAAATACAACAAACAAGATTCAAGTGATTAGTCAATAGTCACATTAAAATTATATAGAGCTTACATATCAACTTCATTGAATGTTGTTAACATAGCAAATGTATTTTGCGAGTCCTTCAATCTGGTTGCAACCCTTTTCCGGAGCCTTGTCATGGGAACCTGTTATCGTGATGGTTGTGAAGTTACAAAACAATACACTTTGCCAAAACAAATCATTCTGCTTGAATTGTATGGTTCTTAAACTTAAAAAATATAACAATAAACCACAAACAGCTTACCCGTCTTTCTCTTTCCTTTGGAGGAAGCTGGGGTTCTGTAGCCGAGCGTTTAGGCGGAGGTGTTGGAGGCGATGACGGTGTTTTAGGCTTCTCAACGACAGGAGCAGATTCAACTTTAGGCTTTTTCTTCTCCTTATCCTTCTCAGAAGCAGATGGCTTTGGAACACTTTTTTCAGATATTTTCTCAGAGGGAGCAACATGACCAACACCTTCGACAGACTTTGAAATAACAGCAACCTTCATACCTGGTTCCACTGTATCCCCTTCCTTGGCTACAAACTGCCAACAATTACAGAAAGGAATTACCACCGAAGGATAAAATCCAAATCCAAATTATTTGACACTGCCCCACTTCCCAAACAGGCCGCATCCAGCGAAAGGAATCAGAAAAAAGAAAAAATTGAATGACAATAACTATATTACCTCCTTTATAACACCTGCTTCTGGACTAGTAACATCAATTGTTACCTAAAAAACATAATAAACTTTAAGGACAAAAAAACACGTGCTATCCACTGGAAGGGAGACAGAAAGGTAGGAAAACAAACACCTTATCTGTTTCTATTTGAGCAATTGGCTCATCAACCTCCACCCTATCACCAGGCTCTGCTCAATAAATATATCGTTAATTGCACAAAATAAATTATTTGAAAAGAATTACAACAAAAACAACATGACGAGCATATACTTTTCAAGAAAGTTGCCAGAGTGCCATCTGTTATGGATTCACCCATAAAGGGGACAACAGCATCAACCAAATCTCCTACACCCAAAATCAACAGGATGGAAAGTTATAAAAATATAACTAAGATGAGTGCAATGTAAAGAGATTACGGGCCTTCATTAGCCAAAATTTTCCTCTTCAATATTGTGTATAAGACAATAAACATCCAGTCTGATTCTATCTAAACTATGAAAAAGACGATGCCAACAACATGTTCAGACAAGTGGGGGAATTACGACGTTATCAGTGGCAGGTTATAGACTGGAACATTGAAAAACTCTGTACTACCAGTAATTTTTCTAACTACTTTCTTCAGAACATTTTGGACACGAACTTTCCTTCGCAGCACATTCTTCAAACAGATAGCATGATTGGCTTTTGTTAGTATTTTCATCATCATGGAATCCCTTTTAAGCTACTAAAAATATTGGCCCAAATAATGGTGTAAAAATAATGTCCCGGATGAAGAAAAGATCGATTGAGCAATCAACAGCCCCCACAAGGACCAGAATATATGACATTCATTTTCCATCAATAAAAGATTCACATTCACCCCTCTACCCACCCACACACGTACAAAGAAAATATTAAAGCTGTACACATACGCAGATGAGAATGAATGAGTCCAAAGAAATGAAAGGAATTTGATAAGAGGAACTAGCCAATGTCACACCACTATCTGAAGAAAATTGCCTTGTCCACATTTGCTTGGTAGCCACAAGCTCAATCCTGGAAAGGGAATCCCTGCACAAAAGGTGATGATGTGAAAAGCAGCAAAATAATGGGCAGAAAATACCATGCCAGCACACTTCCTCAATCTTTTTATCTAACATCGAGTGAAAGCTTAGGACAAGAAGATTAATTACTTAAACATCTCAATCTTGCTCATTCTGCTAAGTTTAGGATCATGTTTCAAACTTGTCTCCTTAGAGAACCCACCATGTCCTGTTTGACTACAATATTGCTCTGCTTTGGCTATTAGCTTTCTCGAGTCGACTACACTTCTTCCAAGAGAGGATAAAGGGGAAAGCAAAGAAAGCATGCTCTACTTCCGCTCTGAGGTTATCCAGAGCTGCACGGTAAGTGTTCTCACTTCTAAACCCCCACCCCAGTGATTTACTATATATGCTGTCAAATTTAGAGGAATACAGTGAAAACTCCGCCAAAGGTTCAATGACCAGACCACTAGCGTAAAATTACAGGTACAGCATTCTTCCTCTACACTCTTCTACAAATATGAATCTCAGCTTGCCAAAAGGGTTCATAACTTACACTCCTCTAATGTAAGCATTATCATAGGCACGCATAGCTAGTGAATACATAGTTCATTCAGCTTTCCTCGATGGTCACAATTATTTCTAATCTCCTTTAATTGTTATATGATTCATTCGATGCATGCAAGTGGCATACACAGCATTAACGAACATTTAACCACATCCAACCTAGATTTGGGTTCTCTTTAACGAACAACTATTTACTACCTAGTCAGACATAAGCATAAAAAGCAGTTCAATCAAGTTGAGGCATATATTCTTGCATTAAATTTCTCCCAATTCCATAAATTGCTAGCCTAGGCACTTATCCCAAATACAGTACTTATTCAAAATCCACTAAGAACATAAAAACAGCAAGTGTAGCTAACCTCAGGGGCCTTGAACCAACCGAGCAAGCTGAAAATAACAAGAATATTTATATCATCTAATAACACGGGAGACAATAATTAGCAGCCAATAAAGTAACAAAAATCATGTAAAAGTACCCGGTGAAATAAACTGGCTCAAATTCCGAACATGGCGAATTCCTCTCGGACAAAGCAAAACCTGCTTATATGCACATTTAAACACCTCAAACTTTAATTGTTTGTCATATTTCCTATATTTTCTTTCTTTTTCTTTTTTTTTTTTTACAAACAGAATATCCATTTACCAGCAACTAAGGCACAATCAGGAGGACACACACACACACACACAATTATCAGCCAAATTTTGAAATAATTAAACTTTTAACAACTGGCAGATGATAGTCTCCGCAACATTGGATCAAATAACCGTCTTATCGCAGGTCATCTAATCCAACGGTAAGTAAATCAGGCACAAAATGCACCCGGCCCCACAGTAACACTACCACTCAACACTGCACACAAAGGAAATTAGTAAATAATATAGCATTCACCTCCTTCTCCACAGAAGAGGAAGCTCCAGTTGCAGATGCGGCATGCCGGAACTGCCTCAAAATCTAACCATAAATTAAAAAAAAAAAAAAAAAAGAAAAAAATTATTAAAAAATCTGAAAATTTAGAAAAAAAAAAAAAAAAAAAAAGCAGAAAGAAAGGAAATGCAGGAGTTACTAACCGACGAAGAAGACGAGCCTCCGGCGGCGGCGGCTCTTCTCCGTAAAACGCACAGCATCGTAATACGTTCAAGAAATGAGTAAATATTACAGGCTTTTTTTTTTAAATCTCTGATTTAACCAATCACAAATTATAAATGATTAATTAAATTAAATTAAATTAAATTAAACAAAACGTTCTAAAACAGAAAATAAATATTAAAAAGAAAAACGAAGGATTGACCTGATTGGAGCTGAAATTTCAGAGTTCCTGCGTTTGATTGGAGAGAGGATCGAGAGAGAGAGACGTTAGGGTTTCGATTAATAATGGGAAAAGCAACGGAGGGTGGCTGCTGCTGCTGCGTTTGAGAATTGATGATGATTGATTACTTTGACTGCCTTTTTCTTTTCTTCTTCTTCTTTTTTCTTTTTTATTTTTTGGTTTGTTGTTTACCAAATTTTTATTTTAACTCCTCTTTTTAAGTGAATATAAGTTATTTATAATCTTATATCATATAATATGTAAAATTTACTTGAATAAAAAAATTAAAAATAATATTTAAATAGTGTTAAATTATGAGTTAATTTTACTCAAAAAAAAAAGAATAAAATTAGTAAGTACTGTATATTTAAGAGCTTTTTACGAAAATTTTTTATCTGTGTGGCAGGTCTTGATTGGCTGGAAGCTTGGAAATTTTTTTCTAATTTTGGATATTTCATTTATATTTGTTTTTAAAAAAAATTGTAACAAACTTAATTATTTTTAAAATAAAATTGATAAAATATTATATACAAAATTAATATATTATTTTTAATTACAAAAATAATAAATAAAATTATAAAAATAGTTAAATTTATCAAAAAAATTATATTTCATATATATTTTCTATATACCGATATATTTATACCAAATCAAGCTCATATTTGAATTTACTTGTTCAAAATATGGAAATTCTAGAAACTTTGAAAGGATTTCCGAATTCGCGGACGAATATTTTGTTGGATTTCCGAATTTCCAAAAAGTGGTACATTTTTTTTTTCCATAATTGATAGTTCAACCAAATGGATCTTTTTCAAGATTTCAGAATTTATAATTGAAGATTTAGCTCAATTTCTTCTTTTGGGAAAGTGGTGCTAGTGCCTAGTATCTTTTTCTTTTGTCTATTGCATATTTTTTTCTCAAATACTTTGATTTAATGATTGAAAATATGGTTGAATTTCTTTTTTTTTATAATGAGAAAACACTTCTAAACAATGAATTATATAATATAAGTAACTTTTTATTATTATAACTCATAAATTTTATATCCATTTTCAGAATTAAAACTGAAAAAAAATATTAAATTTCTTTTTTTGGCAAGTAGTATTTCAGGTATCTTTTCAATTGAAAACAAAAGGATTCAAATTGTGAAAACCCCATATCTTAAAAATTCATTTATTAGTATAAGATAAATCTTAAAATATACTACCTCCTCTCAACTTACTATAAGATAAATCTTAAAATATACTACCTCCTCTCAACTTACTCTACATTTCTAACTATAATGCCTAAGTTTCTTTAAAAGAAAATCAAAATATAGTAAATTTTTAACAAAACATTTTCTAAAAAAATGTATTTCATTAAACAAAAAGAAAAAAAATCCTCTATTATCTCAAAAAAGTACCACATTATTTATGTGGAAAAGCCAGTTGCATTGTAGATGATTTGGTCCATGTCAATCTACTTTTCTCCATGTCACCGACACCCAATCTAATTCTTTCGTTCTTGATTGTAGTCAACAAAAAAAAAAAAAAAAAAATGACTCCTATTAAATATTCGACCTTTTTGCAGGGCCAAAAATAAAAATCATGTAGCTCACCGACATCTTAGTGATTTTTTTTTTCTGTACTAGTGATGGTTATCCATTATTAAAGAGTGGACCGATGAGGTACCGGATTGAAATTTAAATTTAGATTTTTTAGTTGAAGGCACCTTTTTTTAATCATTTTAATTGAAATGAATTTTTAGATATTTTAGTAGTTAAAATTTAATATTTTTATTTTTAAAATATTAGGTATTAATTCTGAGAAGTGAGATCTGAAATTTATAATAATGAAAAATATTACATTTATTACATAATTAACGGTCCAACAAATATTTAAATAAATAAAAAAAATATTATACGGATCCCACGCATAACTCACAACCTCTCTCACAACATCTCCTTCTATCTCTCGCGCTCTCTAATTTTTTCTAAAACATGTATTACGTACTTGAATAGATTGACATTAATCTCTTTATATTGTGAACTGGATTGAACTCGGACCAAGCCAAATGCGATCCAGAATTTTTACGGACGGGCAGGGAAAGGTGGTGAAGCCCCTCCAAAGGCCTTGTAATTTAGTGAAAAGAAAAAGAACAATTTTACAGGAATAGAGATAAATGAATACGGTTGTATGCAGCTGGACGTAAACTCTATTATAAGTGTTAGTTACTCTTGTGATGCGTAATGATCAATCATTATAATTGAGCAAGATGGAATCAAGTCTTGTGTTCATTTACAGCTGTTCTAACGGTCCTCATATAAAAATGTAGAGATGCGGACCTGGGCATAAGAGGCATCACAGGCTGCGTACGGAGAACCTGTTGTTGAGAATTTATTGGCTCAACAGGTAAACACTCGATGCTGCTATGCAAACAGACTCGTACTATGGTGCTGGATGATGTTATAAGCCACACAGGCTTTAATTGCTAGCCAAATTAAAGAAGAAAACCTATCAACGGATCGTTAGGTTTGCAGGTAAATTAATATTTGTATCCTTCATTTGCAAATAGTCCATAAGAATCAAGATAGAGGAACCCGTTCTTCCGTTAATTTATGACCATTTACGTACGCACCAATTATTTAGCTCATTGGCGCTAAGCATTGAGAAGAGTTACTGAAAACATTAATCGATTAAAGTCATCCTGCCTAGTGTTTTTCTGTGTCCTAAACCATCAAAATTATTCTGTTTATAACTTCTTGGGCCTCTGGTATTGCGTCACCTGTACCTCAATTTGATTTTTTTTCGGCGAGCATATATGTCTCGAATAAATTTATTCTGATTTTTGTCTCGATTAATATATTTTTTATTTTAATATTTTAAAAATATTAATTCTTATTTTAAAAATATTAATTATAATTTTATTTAAAATAAAAATCGACACAAAATTATTGAAATATTAATTTTTTTATTTTTTTTTGTTTGTAAGAGCCATCACTGAGGGGAGGCAGGTAGAGAAGGACTGAACTTCTTAAATGACAGTACATACCTCTAATCACTTCATAGATTCTCGTACGTCAAATCTAATCGCTCATGTGATTTATGTGAGCTTTCATACTTTTTCAGAGAGAGAGCGAAAGAGAGAGAGAGAAACAATTGCACAAGATACTTGATATGACATTAGAAACAGAAATAAAGTTGTTCATAGTTCATGACTTTAATATATTAGGAGCTTTTTTCTCGAAAAACAGGGAGACAAAAGATGAACCAAAGCTGAAATCACACTTCATACATAAGCAACGATACTTTCCTCAATAATTCGATTCTTTTAGTAGTTATCGAAGGATCCTTGCATTTCCTCAAGGCCATCCTCCTCCAAGTCCACCACCAGCGCCGGCACCACCGCCGAACCCACCACCAGCTCCACCGCCAAGCCCGCCACCAAGCCCACCCCCACCACCACCTCCAAACCCACCTCCACCTCCACCACCAAGCCCGCCACCTGCACCAGTACCTCCTCCAAACCCACCTCCAGCTCCCCCACCAACACCACCTCCGAGTCCTCCACCACCCCCACCTCCAAATCCTCCACCACCACCAGCACCCCCTCCAAGCCCACTTCCAGCACCACCGCCCGCACCACCACCGAATCCAGCTCCACCACCAGCTCCAAGACCACCACCGCCTCCTAATCCACCTCCACCGCCAAACCCACCACCACCTCCAAGCCCGGGTCGATGAAACAAGTTCTTCTCATCCTCAAAAGAACCCTTTTGATCACTCACAAGCTTCCTAGCACCAATGCTGCAAACAAAGGCGCCAAGAAGCAAAACAAGAAGCAACTTGGAAGCCATCTTTCTTTGCTTTGACTTCTAAAAAGATGACTTTGGCTCTCGATGGAGAGTGCCTTGATGAAGAGGGTTACTCTATATAGTACGTAGAGCATGGCTATGGTTGAGCTGTGTATTAAATTTGCTCAACTTCTCATCCAATAATGCCGTGTTGAGAGTTATTGCATCCATACAAGAGCCAACTGTCCCTGTTGAAAATGGAAGCCGTAAACCTGTCCCACAACTCGTGAGTGAGGACCAATTTTTTTTTTCGGAAATGTTTAAGACACACAGAATTCACACCGAAAAACAAACACAGCCAACGTGGACAGATGAAAAGACTATACGTACGTGGCATGGAGGATTAAAATAGAGAAGACGTGGCAAGGTCTTCAGCTCCTCCGTTCTTGTTATGCCTAAGAATCCAAAGAAACACATATATTGCTCCCGTGCTGTTATTTCCGCCAGAGAGAGAAGAGCTGATAATAATAATGAAATATATTTTGGAGGACAGTGCCGTGTGAAGTTCTTCGCACAACTTAGCTCTACATACCCAACACATAAAATTGCCTCCGGTCCTCCGCTGCGACCACCATTGCCTAGTCGCGTCATTGTGCTGTGGCCCCTGTTAAATTCCTTTCAACCAACCACCGTCTGTAACAGTACTTCCGGTTTTACCATCTCCTCCAACTCGCCGAAATAAAAGAAGAAGATAAAATTAAATGCCCCCAAACTGTCTAAACCCGTAGTACACTAACTACCTCTACAATTTCATCTAACCACCCACAATCAAAGAGGTAATCGAAATTAAATACCCAATCCAAAAGTAAAGCCCGATTTTCTGATATTTCTTTTGAATTTTGATTTCAGTTCTCAGTTTTCTACTTCATAAACTCATTCTCGGTTCTTAAAGGAGAACCCTGGTTTCAAATTTCCTTTTTTTTTTCAGTACAGTTTCAAATGCACTATTCACTCCACGTAGGACAACTGATTCACGCTTTTTAATCTTATTTGTCAGTGACAACTGGTTTTCCATGTCAGTGAGTATATCTTCGGTGTTCATTTGTCGGTGTATAGAGTTGGGCCCTTTTTTTTTACACACAAATTGATAAATAAATAAATTAAAAAATATTATAAAAAAATATATTATATTTTAATAAATACAAATTTCGTATCTCACTTAAAATAAGATGAAAAGTCAAACTTTCATCAAAGTGACCTCAAAGTCGCTGGCCGCGTTGTGACTGAGGACCAACTCATATTGAGCTTCTATCGCCTTTTTTTTTGTCCCCCTTTAACTGGAAATTTTTTGGACACTATTAAGTGCAATTAATTAAGTGCAAATAAATTATGTACAAATTTTTGGAAAAAATAAGGAATAAAAGTTTTAGCACTGACCCGTTAGTTCACTAGTCTAACCATACCGGTCTAGCAATCCGAGTCAACTGGATAGAGCAATTTTCTCTAGGTCACTTGTTTGTTTGGTTAAAAAAGAGAATTAGGTTGATTTAGACTTTAAATTATCAATTCATTGGACTCATCCAATTTTTAAAATTATGCACGCTAATGCAATATATTCCACCTTATTTCATCATTTTTCGATGCATGCATGCATAAACTAACTTTTATGCAGATAGAAAAAGTAAACATGACTCAATTTTTTAAATGATCTAACTACGTATTTATAGTTGTGCATCAATGACGTGTCAGCAATAAAAAATTATTTTTTTAGATCTAATTAAGTATTACCTTAAACTGTAAAATATAGATATCATATGAGATTTTCTTTAAAAAATTTTTCTTTTGAATTTTTTTCTAAAACAATAAAAAAAAATTATTATATTATATATATGTATGTATACAAAATATGTATACCAAATATTTTCCTTTTTTAAAATCCATTTAGCCCTTGTTTCTAGGCTTCCAACCATCAGGTATATATTTTCTTTTAGATGAGAAGTTATCACGAATTAATTTTCTGAACCCAACTTCATCTTCTTTTTGTTTCTCCCTTAACAACTCTTATATTATAAAAGCGTATATTCTCTCGTGCGCATATTTCTCTGCTTGTCAAGAAGCCATACTACCTAGAAACTAAACTGCAAGAAAGACCCTTAATGAATCATATATCAAATTTCAATACACCCCCTCACGAAAGCTAACACTCTTAAATTATAAACATGAACAATGCTCTCTTGACCTCTAGAAATTTACAATTAGTTCATAACTACACGTAAAAAAATGTGATTTGACTTCATATATAATATCTTGGTCATAAAAATTCTGAAATCATTTAAGAAATCCTCTCACCCAAAAATGTAAATCGTTAGGTGAAATGTTAAGTTCATATATTGAACTCTAAAAGCACCCAATTAATATAGTTTCACTCTCACCCGGTAACGTTCTACACATATTTCATTGGTCTATATTTGTCTCCTCATCTCATGTAGCTTTTTTGTTCCAAACCTTGCCAAGACATTACGATTGTTAATAATCCCAAAGGGTTAACGTATCTTTACATGCTTAATTAACATACGTATGCATATGTAGCTATCTATTTATGTATATTTCTCGCTATGTTTTTGTGTGTATCTGTGTATGTTAGTGTGCGTGTGTTTATTCTGACGCAGAAGAAATACAACAGGGGCTTAATAAACAAAAAAACGTCGTCCATAGTAGAGTCCAATAGTAGCGATTGATGCTTTAAAACTGTAAAACAGAATGACTCGGAATGCATGGGACATGCTCATTAGTATTGTTTATTTTTTTACTCCGACAATCATAGGAGGCACCCATTTGATTTATCAAAAAAAAAAAAAAACAGGGGCACCCATTAACTTACTACATGTACACAAACATGCGTATAAAATGACTATGCCCACTAAAGCTTACAGCACATTTTAAGAGAAGTAAACTTCTGTACTGGCTTTATGGTAAAATTGGGCGAACCTAGCGATGGATCTCTAAAGCTCTGGGAGAAGCCGTCGTTGGATATCGAGGCAGTACTTCGAATAGATATCTTTGAAGGTGCTGTCTCTAAGGGTAGCCATTTGTAATTAGTTGCTGTTTGTTCTTTTCTTTGTTTTCTCTCATGTGATAACAAAAAAAAAAAAAAAAAAAAATGACTATGCCCACTTGGTATCTTGATTATGAGCGAGTGCAAGAGCTTGAACTAGTACAATTCAGTCTCCTGTTCAGGAAAAAAAAAAAAAAAGAAAAGGAAAGTCTCCAGTTTTATATTCAGCCAATAATGTATTTTAGGCAACTAACAAAATAAAACTACATTTTCGTTTTAACGAGAAGCATAAAGCCCGTCCCCAATTCGGTAAACTATAAAAGAATGGAAGGAGCGGACAGTATAATATTTAATTATAAAAAAATTATCAAAAAGCTTCCAATCAATTGTTAGTTTTTAGTACGTTGACTAGCTCCAATTCTCCATTACTTTTATTCTCATTACTGAGGAGCGTTTGATTATCGTCGGGGATCATCAAAACAGGTGCATTATTGGCCTGTATGTGATATAAACGTGGACGTAACAAAATTTTAAATTTTCATGATATGTAATCAGAATTTTGAAACGAGCATAATCCAAATCACAAAGGGTGTCTAAAGAGATGTGCATCTGCATAATTGAATTAATGTTACTGCAGGTCACTTATATCCCATAAAGGAACAAAAACTCTCACCGTCCTAGGTTCTAGCTTAGGCTTCGATATGTGTTGTTGATTTTATTTATTTTATTTTATTTTATTTTTTGCCGTTTTGGTTATTGAAATGTTCAACGAGCCGATAATCTTATAAAAGAAATTTATTTCTTTGCGTACTAATTATCAGAAACAAGGTAACGGAGATATGATATGCATGACATTATATTAACTGAAAACAGAAAGGGCATATTTGAAACTGGCATTTGCTGCATCGGCCGTTGCAAATCTTTTTGCCTTTTTGTAGTCTTCAAGGTAGTCCAACAACGGCCCCAACCCCACCAACACCAAGCTCTGGTCCACCACCAGCCCCAATGCTAGCCCCTCTACTACGCCCAAAGCCTCCTTCATCAGCATCTCCTCCAGCCCCCATGCTGGCAACACCAACAGCTCGTCCACCTCCTTCAGCAGCACCGATGCCAGCACCGATGCCGGCAGCACAACCAGCTCCAATGCCAGCCCCTCCACCAGCCCCAATGCCCGCTCCACCACCAGCCCCAATGCCGGCTCCTCCACCTATCCCTCCTCCACCTCCACCACCTACACCCCCACCGATCCCTCCTCCAGGTCCCCCGCCACCACCAAACCCACCTCCAGCTCCACCACCTCCGCCCACACCTATCCCTCCTCCAGGTCCACCGCCACCGCCAAACCCACCTCCAGCTCCACCACCTCCGCCCACACCTATCCCTCCTCCAGGTCCACCGCCACCGCCAAACCCACCTCCAGCTCCACCACCTCCGCCCACACCTATCCCTCCTCCAGGTCCACCGCCACCGCCAAACCCACCTCCAGCTCCACCACCTCCTCCCACACCTATCCCTCCTCCAGGTCCACCACCACCGCCAAACCCACCTCCAGCTCCACCACCTCCGCCCACACCTATCCCTCCTCCAGGTCCACCACCACCACCAAACCCACCTCCAGCTCCAGCTCCAAAACCGCCAGCAAAGTTCTTGCCTTGGTGATAAATCAAATCTTTCTCATCGTGACGAGCACCACCCTCACTCCCAGCACAACTATTGTTGCAAATGAAGGTACAAAGAAGCAAAGCAAAGAGAAACTTAGCAATCGCAGTCATCTTGCTAGGTTCGTAGCCAACTTTTCAATGATATATAAGCCGAGGGACGAGACGTGGTTTATATAGAAGAGTCGACGGTGGACCCCACTATTGAATAGCGTGGGCCCATACATTCCTCGGCCGGGTTCCACATCATTCTTTTTTGAGGATTGCGTAAGCGCAGTCCACCTCAAATATTCACGTAAAGCCATGAAAGCTGTAAATTAAAGAAGGAGAGCAAGCAAGAATGCCTTAAATTTCTTACAAATTACGCCAACCAGAAGACGCGTTGAGCGGCTTAAATGCACCCAAATGTAGTAGTTGTCTACAATTTCCCATTAGAGGTTTGCTTAAAATTTTTTGATCAATTATCTTGTATGAAAATATAAGACTTTTAGTGTGCGTTTCATTGATAAGATATGATAGGATATGATAGATTAATGGTCAATTATTATAGTTAGTTAGTTAATAAAATATATATATAATAGACTTGTGTGAATTTATTATTTTATAAATATACAATAGTATTATCCATCTAACTCATATAGACTAGTATATCTCAAATTATAAATTAATGTTAATAAATTATATATTTACTAAAATATCATTTTAATTAAAATAAATTTTAAATATCTTTAAAAAATTAACATAAAAATTAAAATATTCAATTCTCTCTCATCTTCTCTGTCTTCCCTTCTCTTTTTCACTCCTGTTCTCTCTCTTTCCTTTCTCTCTCCTCCTTCCTCTCTCTCACTTCTCGTCTCTCTCTCTTCCCTTTCTCTCTCCTCCCTCTTCTCTCTCTCTCTCTTCCCTTTCTCTCCCCTCCCTACTCTTTCCTCCCTTCCTTTCTCTCTCCTCACTCTCTCTCTCTCTCTCTCGCTCATTCTTTCATTTTTTTCATATAAATTTAAAAATTTATCTATTAAAATTTATTTCATTTTTTCTAAAAAAAATAAAAAAATATTAATCTCTTTTTTTGATATTTTAAAATTTATTTGTATAAATAAAATTAAGACTTAATTTTAAAAAATATTTTTTATACAAAATTAAAAAATCATAAACAGTATAATTTATACTAGCATGTAAAATAAATATTAATTTCATTACTTAATTTTTAATAAAAATATTAAAATTAATAGTAAATGTAAATCAATTATTTCTAAGGATAAAAAAATAATTTTGATATACTATATTATTCTATTTCATATCATTCAATAGGATAATTATTTTACACTATTTGATGGCATACAAATATAATATAGGCTGGTAATTTAGTCTATCCTATACTATATTAGTTTATACTATTTTATACTACACTATTCAGTCTGTATATCAAACGCACTCTTGCATTCCAAGTTATTACTTGTATGAGAACATAATTTTTCCTTGTATAAATTTCTTGTAACCCACAACTCAATCAATATTTTCTTATAAATTATATGGATTTGTTGAGCTGCACGTTTTAATTTGTGTCTTATTCGCTCTAGCTTGGTGTATCTATCTAACATGTCCGGATCATTGTAATTTCTGCTAGAGATATCAAAAATGTTGTCATCAACTACCATCTAAATACTCTAAGTTTTTTTTTTTTTTCTATTTGGGGCCGCTTACATGCATAGACACTTAAACTAGCATGTTTTGGATATGAATCTATATTGTACTATAAAAATTATTAAATGAACAATTATACATTTGTGATTATTATTGTTATGTGCAGTCAAACATATGAAATATGTCTAATATACATTCAATTTACTAATTTCCATTTCTATTTAATTTGCAGGTGCCCTTCATGCATCTTGTATTGATCAACACCATTTATAACTTGTTGGGTACAACAACAATGCCGTTAATTAAGATTTCATTACAGCTCACATTACTTGCACTTAACCAGAAACCTCCTCCCCCCCCCCCCCCTCTCCCTTTTCGGGCAAGGACTTTTATCTATTTTCACAAAATTAGTCTGCAAAAGGTATGTATATAACTCTAAGGCCAACCCCTCATGAGTAAAATAAAGAAATAGGGTACTGAGACTGAATAATATTGATTAATGTTTAACTTTTGTGATCAAACACAAGTTAATGTCTCCCCGCAATTCTTCTTGTTCTAATTTGCTCAAATAGGGCGAATTTAATTGGTATAGTGGCGTACAAGGTTACCCTTAATCTAGAGTTAATGCTATTTTCACAGTAAAAGATAGATATTAAGCTTGGTTAGATCAATGGCAATCGAGTAAAGAAGTTCTATATGAATTGAATTATTCTAATTCACACAAATGGAAGTTAAATTATTTATTTAATTCTAGCTTTGGCTTAGTTTTTTTCTTTTTTTTTTTGGTGAAGTAGCTTTGGCTTAGTTATAATCGTGATATTTATCCTTTTGCTTGACACTATAACCTATATAGTTTTTTCTCGAGTCCCATTATATGACTCAACAAAACCACCCATAAATTGACCTTAACATAATAAGTAACAAACTTTTTGCAACCACATTTATAGAATATGTAATAAAAATAAGAAAAAAAATTCACATTTCATTGCTATTATTGTATAAAAAATAATTGTTATTATATTACAGATAATAATCAGGATAAAAATAATTGGGTTATAATTATTTATCCTTTTTTCTCATGCGGAAGGAAACAAAATCATATATCATAATCCCGTTAAAGAAAACGGAAAAGCTAAGTGGACTGGAAAATGTCCAACGCCAAAAAGACTGGAAGGGGGTCCACGGGTCAAAAAAATATTTTGTCCCCCTTCCTTTACAGGTCAACAAGCCTGAAGCATAAGAAAAAAAACAAAGAAAAGGTTGTCCTATATTAATCCCGTCTACATAGTTTCACTTCTTCTTTTCGAACACATACGGCGATGAATGCAATGTTTGTACGTATCTATGAAGCACAGATACGTCAAAAATAAAGAGTACTATATGTCAGACACAGACATATTATAAATACGTGGTAGACACGTGTCTGACATAATTAGAAGTGTCCACAAAAAAAAATTTTTTGAAAAATAATTTAGATACACGTGTCGGACACATGAAATACAAGTATCCGACACACTACGAACACGTCAAAATATTTTTATAATTATTTTGAACAAATAAAAAAAAATTTTAAAAGTTATTATTTAATTTTATTATTTATCAATAACTTTTAAAGTTTTTAAACTTTAACTTATTTTTAATTTTAATAAAAAAAATTAAATTAATTATAAAATTTTATATCTCTATATTGATATTTTACAACAAATTTATAATATGTTTTTTGAATAAAATTTTTTTAAAATTTATAATAATTAGTTAAATATATTTTTGGATGTTTTCAAATAAATAAAATTTGTAAAATTACAATATATATATATATATATATATATATATATATACAAAAATTTTATAAATTTAATTATATATATATATATATAATCGTATTTAAACTATATCTCTCTTTTAATATTTTTAAAATTAATATATCACTATATTATGTCGTATTATATCTGTATTATCGTATTTATATCTGTGCTTCATATATACATATAATTTGGTGGGTCCGAGACTCTGAGCAAATTAATGGCCACATAACGCCCTTGACACGTTGTAGTAGCCCAAAGTCCAAATTGTTTGCTAGAAGTAAAGTCTACGAGCCAGTAAATTTGACCCAATTGCCTACCAAATTTATGGCTACACCAAAACTGCACGGACTTCTTTTATCTTGAATTGTAGTATTGAACAGTCCTTTTTTTTTTTTCCTTTTTGGAATAAGAGAAATCAATTTTATTCTATAAATTTAAAATAATGTAGAAGGGATATATTAAATTTATAGTTATAGCCTTGAAGTTCTGATTTGGATTGGCTGGATAATTAAGTATAATAATAGAAGAAAAAATAAATAGCTGTATAATTATTTTCTTGAGGGGTAATATTGGGACGAGAGAGAAGAATGGAAATTGGAAAGAGTGTCCCCACGGACCTATGTCTAGCCATACTACTTGGATTAATTACTGCTACAAATTAGTTCGGACCACTTTCCTTCTGAGTAGTTTTATATATTTTTGTGGTAAAAAAAAAAAAACTAGAGTAGTTTTACTTGCACGAAATTCTATGTCATAAATGAAAACTAGTTGTCGATATACAAGCAGTAATAAATCTCTCGCAAGAAAGATAACTAGCTAATAAAGTACACCGCCTACTCAAAAAAAAAAAAAAAAAAAAACAAAGAGAGAGATATGTGAGCATAATTATTAAACCCGACCTAACCTGGTCGGTCGGATCGATGACCTAATAACTTGGGTATTAGATCGGATCAGTTCGCGTGAACAGTAATCGGGTCATTCGAATAATAAAAAATTATTTTTTTTACTTTTTACTGTACAAACAGTAAAAATAATATTTTTTAATGATGAACAGTAGTTAAATAGTAAAAAAATTTAAAGTGTTCAAAAAGTAAAAATTATAAATTTTTTTTATTTTTTACTACTTGAACAATAATATTTATATAATATTTACACACTAAAATTTATTGTTTTTAATTTTTTACTGTGTGAATGATAAAAATAATATTTTCATAATACTAAACAGTATTACACAATATTTTTTTTGTACAATTTAATAATTTTTTATTTTTTATAATCTATTTTTTTATATGCAATAATTTAACATTATTTATATATTAAATAATATATTACAATTGACCTTAAAAATTATTTTTTTAAAAATTTTTATCAAAATTTTGATTAATATAAACTATTTTTTAATTTGTAAAAATGTAGTAATTGTGTTAAATTGTACAAAAAAAATTTATATATATTATTTGATATATTCATTTTCTTAAAAATTAATAACCCATTGGTTGAACTAATGATCCACTGGTTAAACCAATGATCCACTGATCCAACCGCTTAATTAAGTTAGTGTCCGAACCGATTTTAATAACTATGTATGTGAGCACCGTGTCAACTGCGGTAGAAATTTTGATAAGAATCAATACCTTTTTCCGATGGACCGTTCTGCCCTTATTCAAATTTGTTGAATTAATTATTCCACCGCTATTTCTCTCTTTTTCCAAGTTTCTCTTGTATAGTTGAATTGACAAAAGGAGATTTAGCTGCCAGTGAGGATTAAAATTCAAACACCAAATTTTACTCATAAATTATGATTTGGTGGCCACTTACCCTTATATTTAAAATGGCAAAATATCGTATATTAGGCCTAATTTCAGGTCGATTTTGGTTTCCTGTTTAGAACTAATAGTTACAATTGAATCAAACTGACTTATGATCAGCGGATTCCGTTATACTTCTAATTGAAGGATGGATACGATTAAATTCATGTTTAATTATACTTTTGGTGTAAATTTGAAATATTTTTCATATTTGTAAAACATTAATCAATGACCGTTCAACAATGAAATGATTATTCTGGGAATCTGCCCTCTTTTATTTTATGAAATTGTGTGGTCATATAATCGAGTTTTTTTTTTTTTTAAATATTTGCAACACCAGAGAAGTGCATGGAAAATACGGGCCGTGGGCCACTCCGCGGTCATATTTTCGGCCGTTCTGATGTCCGTTTAGATTCAAAGCAGAACCGGAGTGGGACTATCGTTCAGAAATATGAAACGGTTAAATTTCAAAGGTCAGACCATTGACTTTCTCTAATCGCCATTACAGCTGGATATACCCACCGTTGCCTGTGCCGGGCGCAAGGTTGGGCCCTATTAATTATTTGAATCAAAACTTTGCTTGGCCCAGCGCTTTTTATTATTATTTTTTTCTTTCCTCATTGCTCAGAATATAAAAGAATAAGATTCATCGCTTCTGGGTTTGATCGCGTTAATTAAAGTGCATAGATTTTGAGCGAGAGATGCCGAGTTTGACTATTGCTAAGCGCAATGTTACTTAGATTAAGATCTTTAGATTTGGCTAGACTTACACTTTTTTTAGTGTAAATTCTATTATAATCATTTAAACTGTCTGCATTACTGTAAGGAAATTTAATATTTTATGATAAGATAATCTCTAACAGGATTGTCACAAAACAACTTTCTTTTTTTCATTTTTTTTCAAAAAAAAAAGAGTAGAAAAGATTTTAATGACCAAAAGAAAAAAAAGAAAAAATTTTAATTCCCGAATACCAGTGAGGAGCCAATTAACAAAAGATATAATAAAAGATAAGATTATCTGGCTGTATTTAAATCATAGTTATAAAACTTGACCTGATTTAGTTGGTTGGATCGGTGGTTGGTAAATTGGTCACTAAGTTTAGTTGGGTTAGTCAAAAAAAAATACTTGAAACTTAAAACTAAAAAAATTCGATCAATCTGACCAAGAATTTGAAATTCAATTAATTCAAACAGGCTGAATTTCTCTTTTGACTAAAAGAATTTTAAAAAAATAAGAGATTTATTGCATTTTAACATCAAAAAGAAAAAAAAAAGCTTTCAATCTTTATTGAGTTTAAAACAAAAAGATTATGAGAAGAATTTATTTTTTCACGCAAAAGGAGAAAAAATTATTCTAAACATTAATTTAGTTAAGTCAATTAACCCCATCTTCTGTCCGAGTCCATGCCTGGACGGAGTTCAATGACTTTGATTTAATTAGCACAATTCTATTAATAAAATCTACTAATTATGTTTTTTTTTTCACAGGCCAAAAATATTTCCTTAGAAATTAAAAAAAAAAAAGAAAAATATCGCAGTTGGGAGTCCCCCACAGCCACAGGGGACAACGTTATCCTCTTGCTGAAGAGACCAATCTGCCACACATAACTCCATGAATTTCACCATGAAGTGCGTCCAATTTCGCTCTCCATTCCTTCCCTTGCATTCAAACATCACATACAATCGTCCATTTAAGACAGATATATCGCTCTTGCCATCCTCTGAAGAAATCACTGGCAAGGTTCTTATACGTAGCCAAAAATTGTCAATAAGAACGAGGGTCATCACCAATTCCTTCATTCTTGGCGCCACTTCCACCGTTCACGCCGGTGACTTATCCGTCTTGCTTCAAACTGGGTTAGTTAAAACTATGCTTACATTACCATTTACTACAAGTTTACGTAGATTGCAATGTTTGCCAATTTGTTATATCAAAAAAATAAACTTTTTAGGTGGGTAATTAAATTGTTAAAGGGGTATTAAATTTGAAAAATAAAAAAATAAATAAATTATTAAATACTGTTAAATTAATTGTATATTTATCACATATCTCACTAAATATATCATCGTAATCTCGTTCATGTTTTATTGACGATATGTTACTTTGCTGTGGCAGCTATTTGCTGCTTTTCATGTATGGGATAACTAACTTTGTCGTACCAAGTTTCATAACCAAGAATCTCCAGCTCGGCGAGGTAAAGGGGGAGTCCGAGGTTGAGGATGATTCATCGGATGACGATGATAATGATGATGATGAGACAAGTATGCCAACAAGGAGTAAACGAATCCTAGAGTCCTCGGAAGGAGTTTTCAAGGGCACTAAAACATTATGACATGGGCCAAAAGTACTTCTCTGAAGTTCTCTTTCGTGTTTAGTATCGTTCGTGCTTTAGCTGTTAGAACTCAAATTATTCCGAGAAACGAAAAAAAAAAAAAAAAAAAGGACAATTCGTTCTCTTCAAAATAGTGTGCAAACAAAAACATGGTCCGAAGTACACGAGATTTTCATACTTGTATTGTCTGAAGAAGGGTAATATGTATGCAACCTAATCTCACTAATTATTTTTAAGAGGAATCGTTTCCGCATCAAATTATAAATTCTACTAAATAGTCATGCAGGTCATAGATTTTAGTAGAGGAAAATGACATCAAAATCCTCTTAGGACTAAAAAAACATCCAATCATTATCACCAAGACAATTTGCCTTCTCGTTTGGAGAGGAGCTTTCGCGCTTAGAAGGAATCTTAGGAAATAAAGATGGCTTGCCATCAAAGAAATTGGAAAATGTTTGGTGAGTTGAGTGCTCCTCTGAATTCTTCTCCTCTTTTGGTGATGATTTTTTTTTTCTGGGGTTTCTAGACTTGCTGCCAAAGTGCAGGCCAAGCCTCCTAAATTGAGGTCTTTGTTTAATATCATTGGTGGTAGTCTCTTCTGTTTGCTTCACTGTCTTTATGACTTTCTCTGAACTGAGTACCATTGCCTCCACTATTTGGGATGCTTTTAACATGAACAGCTTGGATCATGTTTAGTTTCTTAAATCATCACGAACAACTTTAAGCGATGGAATGGAAACAAACCACGTCAAAATGAAAATGATACTGTAAAATGCTCTATGTGACCTGATAATCAACGAGTATAGCAGAATGTAGATTTAACTATAATAATGTCAAAAACATATAACAACCCTTGACATAAGCAAAACCACTTGTATTTTCAAGGTTCCATCACATAAACACATCTTGCTTACGCTAGATTAAAAGTCAACGGCAATTTGTTGAGCTGACCAGGATTGTGAGTAAGAATTTTAGCATTATACTGCCTCAGATTCATTCAATATGATGTTTGTTAAATGCCTGCTATTAATCACCAATCCTTCTCCGTATGCTAGGCAATATTTGTTAGACTTAAATGAATGTAATCTATGCATTGCCATCAATCTAGAACTGTTCTGTATTGATGGAATTTGGGTATTAGGATGCTACACCGATGTCTCTATTTATGGTAGATCCAATGACATTGCTTATGTAGGTGTGCCTGAGGAATTTTGTCAACTGAGAGCATCATCTGTTTTAGATTCTGTTGGTGAAAACAACTATATGGAGAGGTCACACACCGATAAGAAATTATCCCCAGATTAGCAATACAAGGTCTCGTTTTTTTGAAGCTAGATTAAGTACATCAAAATGGATATACCATGAATGAATTTGTTCTGATATGTAGTATGGAAACGACGGATGCAGTTGAAAAGTTGACATTTGATGTACTTATGGTGACCTCAACCTGTTCTTCGAGGATGAATTTTGTCCTTAATCTGAAGAACTGCAAAGTTATCCTTTTTGGAAGTCTTAATCCGCTTTGATACTTAAGAATTAAAATCAATTCTCCGAGCTCTTATAATACAGTAATGCAGAAAATTATTTATTTATTTATTTATTAAAGGTCCGAGTGGCAGGAACAACAATTTTGTGAAAACAAGGGTTGGATGAACTTACATATTGTTACAGTGCTGAACTTAAACTGCAATTAGCTGCTTCAAATTTATTGGAAATGTATACTGCAACCGATCATTGAAGAAATAATCAACCAGAATTCGATCAGCTGCCTCTGTTGGATGAACTAAATCCCAGAAAAGGTGATTCCTTCTGTTGGGGCAATAGGTTGAAATAGGAATGCAAGGGATTTCACCATTCAGCCTTCCAAGCCCGCAACAAGCAGCTTTAACCTCAGTAAATCCTGAAATAGGGAAGTGATCATCACGTGATAGAACCAACAGAAAAAGAGTTGTGGACATCGATCTGAAACCAAAACTACCTGTGAACATCATGGTTATGCTAAAGATTTAGGTTGTATGAGAGGCAGGAAGGGGGGACACAGAAGATGGCAAACACGTATGGCTGATCAAAGAATATTATTTAATGTAACCAATATATATATATATATATATTGAATCTATTCGAAAGGAAATATGGAGTGATTTACCATATGCAGCAGAATTCTGTATGATGCTATCCAAAAGTCTGTAAGTATCAACATAGGAGTAATATATGTCCTTAATCTCTAATTTCAGTCGCTGCAGCATTGACTTGAGACCTTCATTGTACTTAACAGCCCGTGAATTTAACACTTCGTCACATTCTTCTGTTTTGGTGTTAAGCCTTCTCTCAGGTGTACATCCAACAAGAGGAACGCCAGGGATCGCAAATTTACGTCCCCCATAAGCATACAATCTCTGCCAGAAGAACATTTACTGAATCAGAAACGTTACACAGACGCAGAATAAAGCGTGACAGACGTGGTCCGCGTAGGTAGTTAATGTTCTTACTTACCTGTATCTGTCCTTTTAGTGTCAGAATAATGGAATCAACATACTGCTGTAGGGTGTTATTAGATGATGCAGAGTAGCTGACAATGTCATTGCTGCCAATCACGATGAAAAAGAGAGATTTGTCTAAGCGATTTTTGGCACGCAAGGGTCCTAGCTTTCTCACTAAATTTTGATACACTGTTGCATAATAGTCCACTTGTGTTGTTAAAGGGACTACTGAACCCTGCCAAACAGAATTTTGGAGCAGATGATTGGAATATTTGCAGTTGAGAGAGGGTCAAAACTGAAGACAGAAGATCAAAAGCTCATACCAGATCAGAACCTGTGCCATTTAAGATTCCAGAGCCCCCAGAAGCAAAGTTTACTCCACTAAGGAATGATCCATCATTGTGATCCGTATATAACAAGGAAAAATAGGGTGGAGAAGCAGGCAAGCTCAATTTTTCACCTGTTCAAGATCAAATCAGTTTTTAATCATTCACCATAGTGGTTAGGAAAATTAAGTCTTTAGCTCTTTGATAGAATGAGCTCTTTTCACAAGGAGGAGTTCTTTGACAGTGAATCAGAATAGCTTGTACCAATTATCTGACCTGAAACTGAATGAAACGCTCTAACATTGATACTAGTTTACTTTCTAACAAGACACCAAATTGTCCCTCAAACTTTTCTATCTTTTGGCCTGAAAAGAATGTTAGCGTTACACCAAAACTCACCCCTCTAAAACTTTCAATGGTGATCGGAAAAAAAAAAAATATGAGGCAGACCAAAAAAATTATATGCTTGAATTTTTGATAACGTAATTACATACTACATTTGAACTAGTTCGATAATATAAGCTGTTAATTAATTACCACCCACTGATAGAAAGATACCACCATCAAGTAGGGTTATATATAACTGATTAACCTACCAATAATGTCTGCGGCATGTTTGCCATTACAAAACCGTCCTGTTGGTATTTGGTAGGGGAAGTCGATGCCATTGGGAGGAAAGTCTGCTTTGGCAACAGACAGTGGAAGGTAGTTGTTGTTGCCAGAATCTACACTAGAATCACCGAAAACAAACATGGCTGGCACCCTTTGAGCCTTTGAACATTTGAAGTTAAGGATCAAGAGAATGTGAATAAAGAAAACTAAGAGTTCGATACTAATAGCCATTGTAGAAGTACAAGAAACTTATGTTTAACACCAGTCTTCTTATTGTACGTGCGACTTATTATGATTACTAATAGCCAAAACTTTTCGGTTAGTATTATATGAGTTCTGTGCTTGGATTGGAGGTAGGTATAAATTGATGAGTAGGGTGGCCCTGAGTGCATGTCTGGCCCACTTCTCCTTATTTCATATTTTATCAAAAATGTTACCACGAGAATTAGAGATTAACCAACATTACTTAATCTTAATTGTTGATTGTAATCATTATGTCTTTTGATGAAAGCAAGTTAACTAAAACAAATTGTTAAGATTAAAAGATATGAGTTTGCGTTTAATCTCTGCGTCTAATTTTCTCGTTCACTTAAGAAAACTCTTTTTTATTATAAATTTAAAAAAAGAAAAAAAAAGGAAAAAAGAGTGGCTTGGATGCAGTTCCCATCGATTAATCAAACATGATCACATGGGCTTAAACTACCTTGATCGTGACATTTGTCTGTCACCATGGAAGAAATGATTCCCAATTCGTTCTGCATTTATTATTACTATTATTTTGAATGGAATTATGCCCAAAGAAGTAACTACATCTTGGAACCACGGGCTACTTGGACCCCTACAATATCCTGATGCAATAAGCGAACTACACAAGGTAGAGGCTCGTAGAAAAGATGGACTCCCTGTGCCAATTGGAACCCATAGTTTGCCAACCAATCTGCAACAAAATTCGCTTCCCGTTCTGCATTTATTTTGTTTGCTGTCTCAACATTTTGAGGCCCAAATACCATATCAAACTCCACATAAATGACCTTTATGGCGCCGCTTTTGTTAACTTTGCTTATGAGCCATTTTTTTTTTTTTTTTAAGACAAATAAAATGAAAAATTGAGAGTGATTGTGTCTGTTTTTAAGAGTGTAAAGAATTCAAATGATTATATTATATTTCAACATTAAAAGTAAATATAAGTTTAACTCTATATTCTTTTTGGCAGCCACTCAAATTAAATATTTTTAACCTGATAACTTTTGATACTTATTACTAAATTATAAATTATAATGGGTAGTAGTTAAACCACTCGCAATTGGTAATGGTTGAAATCTTTTTCAGGCCAGGCCTGAAATGGGCTGCCCCAGATGTGCTGCAGATCCAAACCCATGGGCCTGACTGCCCCAGATGTAAGAAACAAAAAGGGCAAAAAAAGAAAAAACAAAAGAGAGAGAATTGTAGCAATTAATTGCTGAAGGAAACGCGTAATGCAACCGACCCGCCACCAGACCCACCCGGGTTGTTCATATCCGCCACAGAACCCATTCGCGCCTTTTCTCTCTCTTCACACAACAATGGCCACTACAAGTCTCTCTGCAGTATCTGGGCCGGGTCACCTCCCTCGACCCGAACCGATCTGATCCACCTTTTCCCCGGATCCGATCTCGTCTTCATCAGCCCCAAGCCCCAACAGAAAGTCTTTTTTTTTTGAATTTTTTTACTTCTAAATTAATTGGTTGGGAGAAGTGAAAGCCTGTGGAAATGTTAAACGTTAAAACTCTCGATTTTATATTTATTAATATACTGTCAATATTATTTGACTTATAAGCTCGTAAGAACTTAAAAAAAGGGGAAAAAGTCTAATGATTTTGTGTTTATTAGAAGAAGTTATTTTTTCTCCGGGTGTTCTCCGTTTTCTCGGTGATCAAGCAGAGCGTCCTCGCTGTGCTTTTGATCGCTCAACAATTGTTTAAAAAAAAAAAAGAAAAGAAAAAACAATTACATGGTGAAATCATCCAATAAATTTGATAATTTTAGTTAATTTTATGATTGAAATATGAATTTCGAAATTGATAATAGTTAGTCTTACTTTCCCTCAAATTTCCTCGTAACCAAACACGTCTATGTTTCTGCTGTCCTATCAATTTTCTTCAGTTTTAGTGGCAGTGGTAGGTGATGGTTTATTATAATCAAGAACAAGAATTCAAAAAAAAAAAATATATCCTTTATACATAGAGCGAAGATATCTCATCGATATCAGCTTGGTTTTGGTGAGTATATGCAGATCTTATTTCGTGTTAGAAATATGTATCATTTTTTAGTTGTCTGAATTCACTACTTATAAGATTTTCTTTTATGTTGGTATTCAGAATGTAGAATAGAGAAAAAAAAAAAATTTGCTATTTTTTCTATCTTTTCATATATGCGCATTTGTGTGTTATTGCATTTTGGGTACAGCATGATAATTATTCAGCTCAGCTGATCTAGCATCTTGTAATCAGACGGAATACTTCAGTTATGAGTTACTATTAGTTGTTTAATGGCTGACAACGATAATTCTTGGAATGGAAGTTGAAGGGAATGATTGCATTTCTATGATGATATTTGTCGGTTTATTGACAATCAATTTCAGTAATTTGGAATGCTGGATGAGAGAGGCAATCAGTGCAATGCAAATATTGAGGCATCCTTGTTATTGTTCTAACCTATAGATGGAAGTCATAGATATATATCTTCACTTGCCAAATATTTGAAGCATGTTGCTGATACCCATTCAGAATTCGGTGCGGTTTGGTTGTCTATGCAAATTAAGATAATTTTGATCCTGTCTTCAAAACAACCCCAAAAAGCCAAAAAATAAATGAATAAATAAAAAATAAAACCACTTTCCTAGGGGATTGTAGCGTTCAATCTTGCCCTGCCATTCTTGTAGTATATATTGCTGGGTTTGGAAATCATTCTTGCCAGTTTTCATTATTGTTCGATGAAGAAACTCTTACATAGCCACTGTCACGTAGTCGGAAGCTTCATCGTTATTAATGGGTTTTTAAGCTCATGCTATGTAACTGTGAAATGATTTTAATTTAATAACTTATGCGTCCTTCCTTCTGAACTGAACTCGGTGTCCATTATAATTTTGTATTATCATTGCTTCCATGTGCCCTGCCCCATGATTGTAACAGTTTCATATATATATGCTATCTGTTGAGATCTTTTGAGTTGATCTCTCCCTATTGATGAATGGCTCTGTGGGTTCTTTCCCCTTTAAACTTAGAATAATACCTTTCCCTTCTTTGTGTGCATGTCACTAGCTGTTGTTCATTGTGCTGATATCCTTTTCAATTAAAAAATGTGTACAGGATTGCATGTTGCTGTTGCCATGTTTACTGGATATCTTGTTGGATATGCAACATTCAGTGCTTTATTTGGCCACAGTCTTGCTATGGTAAGATCATATACCATGTTAGTGTATACATGGTCTGCATCTTGGTCATTCATGTCAGCATACAAAGATATAAGCATACATAGTTGTCTGTATATCTTCTAACGAATGTTATGCATTGGCTGCTACCATTCTGCCCTGGTTCATATAATGGAAGCAATGATCACGGTACTCTTTTTTGAAATTCCAGAGTGCTGCTGGAGGCATTCTTGGATTGGTTGTTGGAATGCTGGTAGAAACACTTCTTTTCATTATCAGAACTTCCAATCAGGGTCCTAAATCATCCACTTCTGCCTCTAAGCTGAAGAAAAATAAGTAGATTTGGTTTCAAGAAGTTGGTTTTTCCAAACCTCTAGGGTCACAAGCTGTTAGGTAAGCACCTTTTTGGGCGACATTGCTGTGCTGGTTGTCTGAATTAATCAAACATGATTACATGGTCTTAAACCACCTTGATCTTGTCTGCCGCCATGGAAAAAATGATTCCCAATTCGTCGTGCATTTATTATGTATGGTGTCTAGGCATGTTGAGGTCCAATCCCATATCAAACTTAACATAAATCATCTTGGCGCCGCTTTTCCAAGTTTGCTTATAAGCCACTTTTAATTGGTATGGTTGAGATCTTTTTCAGACCAGGCCAGATATGGACTGCCCCAGATGTGCTACAGACCCAAGCCAATGGGCCTCCTTGGCCCGAACCTCCTGGACCCAATTCATTAATGCCCACTTTGGAAGTTTGCTTGTAAGTCGGGACCCTTGACACTTTGTATTTGGACATTCTACAAATGAATAGCTCCATTAAGCATTACTCCAGTCATTTGGGATCAATTGAGAAAATGTTTGGTTGTGTGCATGGCTTTAGCCTTTATGGGAAAGTGATTATCTGTCTTTTTAAACGCAAGGCATGTAAGAGATCAAAGTTTAATCAAGATTATACTTAAAATCGATTTAGAATATTAAGGTCAGATCATAAAATTGGATTGTAGAATCATAAAATTTTATTAAAATAAAGAAAATAATAAAAATTAACTAATCACAATTATATATAATTTATAATTAAGTATTTTATACATATTAACTCAATAATAATGAAAAGAATCCCAATAATTTTTGTTGTATAAGTGATAAATAAGTTCATCTCTCTTTACAGTTGTTAGAGAATAATTTTTTTTTCTAATTGGAGAATTTTTTTTTTGTATTTAATTACTTATTTGTTTATATTCAGTATTTAGATTTACATAAAAACATATCTTTATAATTTTTTTTATTATAAATAAGATGAGTTACAAGTAAAAAAAGTATAATAAAGAAAATGAGAATTGTAGGATTGAATTGAGATTTTATTGATTCTCTAATTTAAATTGAGACTCTATTAAAATATTATCGCAAAAACTTCCTACCACGATTAGAAGCGTTAGGATCATAAAATTTACAACCCGGATTAGAATTTTAACAATTGTGTTGCCAGTTGCTGACCCTAGCTTCTCTATATCTCTCTCTATACATCTCTCTCTCTCTCTCAAATTCATCTGACATGGACGATCAAAAATAAGATCTAAGCTGCCTTTGTTGGATGTATGGTTCCCAGAATGCTTGACTAATTCTAAGTCAACTTCAACAAAGCCGTTTAAGAAAACCCAAATATTTTCAGTATAAGTAACACTCTCAGCAAACTATACTAATTTATGTGTACCTTTTTCTGTCATGTGCCGAACAACACATTTGTACACCTAAAATCCTCAAAATTTATTTCCATTTGGAGGCTTAGTGATTCTTTTTTATATTTTTTATTTTCCTGAGGAAGAGGCATAGTGATGGCGTAGAAATAACTCCTCCACACCTATATTTGTTTATGAAATTTATTTTATTTATTTAATTATAGTGTAATTATTTCTATGTAAAAAACGTTATATAGAGAAAAAGTTAAAATTATCCCAAATTAATAAAATAAATCTTTCTACAATAATTTAAATATTACTAGTTCAAATTTAATTTTATATGTTTCTTACTTTTATGTACAAAATTTCTCAAATTCAATATTTATAGAAAACTACAACAAATAGAAAAAAAAAAAAAAAAAAACAGAATGGTTAGTCATGCATTAGTTGACGATGAATCGTAATAGAGACATATACATTTTATTGCAAGGCTTCGGCAACAACTGAGATAGTTAGGGGCACTGAACTTAACTGAATTATGAACTAGAGAATGATGATATTGGCATCGCCGATATATTATTATTTTTTTAAGAAAATAAAATTACAGGAATCAAATAGACAAAATAAAAAGAGCACTATTACATTTTCAGACAAAAAAAATGTCTGAAATATTACCCAAATGTAACTGATTGTATTTGATTTGCAATTATTTGTATTTCAAGTGCAATAAAAAAAATTACTGTTATTTCTTTACACATGAAATCTAATTAGTTGCACATCAAATTAATTTGATTGCATTCGGGTAACATTTCTGACACTCTTTTGTCCGGAAGTGTAACTTTTTCCAAATAAAAATTACAGAACCAACCCCAAAATAACACAAAAGATTGAACTCAAGCAAGACATCACTCTCGCTCTCTGCCTGCGAATTACCTCTGCGGCCGTGCGCCTGTCTTAAGCTATCAGGAGGCAAGGTCTTTTCCACCAAGACATTCTTTTAGGGTTGTAGTCTTTGAAAACAACTCTTTTTTTTTTTTTCTCGAAATTGTAACTTTGGGAGTGAATTTGGGTTTTTAAAGTTGTTTTGTTTTTTGGGTTAGAGTAACTAATTTTGATAAAGTTTCTTGTGATCCAGAAATTTTAGAATCAAGAATCAACCACTTCGCCTTTCCGCAGGTCAAGTAATTAAGGTCCTCATCAGATGGGAAGTTCTTCAAATACCGTGTTGGGCAAGGTAAGTAAAAAGAATTATCATTTTTTTTTCTTGTAATTTTTTTTATATACTACTCCTTTCCTTCCTTTGGCATCGACAATCCCGTCCTTGTTTTCGTTTTGTGTTTATACTTGATACAGCGGCGGTATTGTGAGAAAATTTCTAATTCAGAAGATAACATTTTTAGGCAATTATCCGATAAAATTGTTATTAACATATTGTCAAAGAGAGTAATTACAGCACTAGAGGAGGAGACACCCGAGAATGTGCCTGAATGCAATCACGCCTTCAATTTTTGCAATCACGTCCCTACTTTTTATATAGTTGTAAAAAATGAAGGTATAATTGCATTTAGACGCATCCTCCTTTGATGCTGTAATTTTTTTAATTGTGAAATTTGTCTCATATAGAAGCAGCACAAACCAGTGTCCTTTCACGTCGATGGAAGAAGCTGTGGATGCATAGCCCCAATTTGTTTTTTTTCTGATCGGAGATATATATGTAACAGAATCAGGACTTATTCACTGTTTCGGGAATTGAGGCAGCAGTTCGTGCGAGGAGTAAATCACTGCTTAAAATTGCATCAGATGGCAACTGTGGACCAATTTCACGTTCATTGTTACATGGATTCTAGTTATTCTTCTATAATTGATGGCTGGCTTCAGTTTGCTCTTAGAAAGAGAGTACAAAGGCTCCAGTTGTGTATTTGTGTTTCGGGTTTTCCACCAAATAATTATGCCTTTCCAGGGGCAGAGATCCTTCGGAAGCAGGTTTCAACTTTGTGCCCTTTGAAGACTAATCATTCCAATTCCTGCAATCTTTGTGCTGAAATTTGTAACTTGAGAGTCATTGAATTGTTTTGTGTGGACATCAACCAAGAGACTCTTGAGTACTTGCTATTCAACTGCCCCTTCCTTGAACGGTTATCTGTGAGACTATCAGGTTATCTAACCGGCTTGAATGTTCCAAGCCAAGCGCACAGGTTGGAGTGTTTGAAGGTGACTTCCTGCAGGGATATGAAAAGGCTTGTGATCTCTAAATCAAACCTCACTTCATTGGAGTTCGAAGGACCAAAAATTATTGTCTTTGGAGAATGTTCCTTTTGTATCCCATTTGTCTATTGGCGGGGAACATTGTGAGATCATTTTACAAAGATTTTCCCTGTAGTCTGGCATTCTCTCCCAATTAAAAAACTTTCGTTGCATATGCATGAGAGGGTATGTTAAACCATGGTTTGTTGGGTTCTGTCTCTATCTCCATCTATCTCTAAACTCCGTTTGCTCTGTTAATTTGTTGTTCTCTAGATTGTCAGGGAAAGTGTTTTCTCTGATCCCAAGAAGACCCTGAATTGAGAAATCTGAAGTGTTTTTCGATTCTTCTCCTTTCTTTAACGATTGCTATGCATTTGCGGCAAACATTTTGTCGTGGTTCATATGATGGAAGCAATGATCTTGGTACTCTTTTTTTTTTTTAATTCCTGAGTGCTGCAGGAGGCTTTCTTGGATTGGTTGTTGGAATGCTGGTAGAAACACTTATTTTCATTATCAAAACTTCCAATCAGGGTCCTAAATCATCAACTTCTGCCTCTAAGCTGAAGAAAAATAAGTAGATTTGGCTTCAAGAAGTTGGCTTTTCCAGACCTTCAGGGTCACACGCTGCTAGGTAAGAACCTTTTCTGGCGGCATTGTTGAACTGGTTGTCTGAATTAATCAAACATGATCACATCGTCTAAACTACCTTGATTTTGACACTTGTCCGCTGCCAGGAAAAAATGAGTCCCAATTCGTCGTGCATTTGTTATGTACGGTGTCTTGGCATGTGAAGGTCCAATGCCAACCAAACTTAACATAAATCATCCATTTATGGCGCCGCTTTTCCCAATTTTGCTTATAACCTTTTTTTTTTTTTTTAATTTTTTTGAAGCTGATAGTCCAACGGTTTAGACAATGAAAAATGATAAAAAAGATGAAGGAGAGATCTAAAATTTGAATCTTAAATCTCTTAATTGAAAGTTATTGCTTCTAATTACCTCAACTATTTCTAAATTCTCCTTATAAGTCATTTGTTTTTTTTCTTTTTGGTCAGTTATAAGCCATTTGTTTTTTTTTTTTTTGGTTTACAGTTAAAAGTCATTTGCAATTGATATGGTTGAGATCTTTTTCAGACGAGGCCTGATATGGACTCCCCCAGATGTGCTACAGACCCAAGCCAATGGGCCTCCCCGGCCCAAACCTCCTGGACCCATTCGTGAGTGCCCCACTTTGGAAGTTTGCTTATAAGTCTTGTCCCTTGACACTTTTTATTTGGACATTCTGCAAATGAATAGCTCCATTAAGCATTACTCAAGTCTGTTTAGGTACGGTGGAAAGGGTGGGAAAGAATATAACTGAAAAAAAAAAAGAATTATAAAGGAATTATTCTATTTGGATATGACTTGTGAAAGAAATTAGTTGGGAAATCATGAGAAAATGATGACTTGATTTGCAAAAATATTAAATTACCCTTCACGGAAGACTTAATTCTCCTAATTATATATTAATTAAGTTAGGGATATAATTATCTCTTTCATATATAAATTTTTTTTTCTTATACTTTCTCAACATATAAAAAAAAATAATTTATTTTCTTACCACTTTCTTTTATCGCAATTTTTACTTTCTCCTCACAACAAAATCCAAACACAGGAGGGTCTCTTCCACCCCTACATTCTATTAGGATTTTAGTCTTTTAAAAACGTTTTTGTCCTTTTTTTTTGGTTTTTTTTTTTACTTTTTTTAAGATAGCTAATTGCTTAAAATTTTTCCTAAGATTGATTTTTCTGTTGCAATTGCAACTTGGGGGTTCAATCTAGGTTTTCAAGGTCGTTTGCCTTGTGGGTGAGAGTAACTAATTTTGATAAAGCTTTTCCTGATTCAGAAAGTTCAGAATCAACCACTGTGGCTTTCCGCAAGTCGAGTAATTATCAATTATCGTCCTCATTAGATGGGAAGCACTTCAAATAACGTGCTCGGCAAGGTAAGAAAACACGTTTTTTTTTTCTTCAATTTGAAACTGATAGCTCCAACTGTCAGCAGTTGGGAAATTGGGAGTTTGGGAATTGGGGATGAGGGATGGATTGAGATTCAAACCCTAGATCTCGACTGTTGCAAACGATCTTAACTATCACAGAGTTCTCAGCTATGTTATAATTTATTCCTATCCTTCCTTTAGCGTTAACCGGCGTTGTTTTGTTTTGTGTTTATACTCGATACAGCGGCCGCGGCGTTGTGAGGGAATCTCCAATTCAGGGGAGGATGATGTTTTCAGCCGGATGCCAGATGAAATTGTTTACAGCCACATATTGTCTCGATTGCATTTTAAACAAGCAGCCCAAACCAGCGTCCTTTCGCGTCGATGGAAAAAGCTGTGGACATGTAATCCCAACTTGACGTTTTCTGATCGTGATGATTTAGGGTTTATCAATGATGATTTGGTGAGTCAGGAGGTGTCGAGGCAGCGAGTTGTTCGACAAGTAAATCGCTACTTAGAATTGCATCAGAGCCCAACTCTAGAGTTATTTAGGATTGATTTTAACATGGATTCCAGTTGTTCTTATATACTCGATGGCTGGCTTCAGATTGCCTTTAGGAAGGGAGTGCAAAATCTCGGCTTGTCTCTGTATGGAAATAAAGAACCAAATCAATATGCCTTTCCTGACGCGCAGGAACTTAAGAATTTTCTTTCAACTTTGTCCCCTTTGAATTCTAATCCTTCCGATTCCTCCTCCAACCTTGTTTGTGCCGGGATTTGTAAATTGAGAAGCTTATGTTTGAGGGGTGTAGATATCAACCAAGAGGCTCTTGAGTATTTGCTATCTAACAGCCCCTTCCTTGAATTGTTTTATGTGATGGAATTAAACAACCTAGTTGGTCTGAATGTTCCAAGCCAAGCACGCAAGTTGCAGCTGTTAATTGTGTTTTACTGCAGGGATATGAAAAGGCTTGTCGTCTCTAAATCAAACCTCGCTCAATTGGTGTACTTAGGATCAAAGATTACTTTGACTTTGGAGAATGTCCCTCTTCTATCATTTTTGTCTATTGGCGGGAAACACAGTGATATCTTTATACAAATGTTTTCCCTGCATTTCGGCCTGCTCTCCCAATTGAGGATACTTTCGTTGCATATGTCTAAGAAGGTATGTATGTTAAACTTAAACCATGGCGTGTTGGGTTCCATGTCTGTCTCTGTTTAATTATCTGTAATTTAGCTTTGTTTGAGCGGTTTTTGTTGTTCTTTAGATGGTCAGGGAAAGTGTTTTCTTACCCCGAGAAGTTCCTGAATTGAGCAATCTGGAGCATCTTCAAGTTTCTATGTCGTCAGGTGATGATGGTCTGTGTCTCCTTTGGCCAACAATTTTGGTAAAAGCAGCTCCCCTCTTGCGTAAATTTTCAGTCCAGGTAGGTGAATCCCCATCCTCTCGCGACTTTAATAATTGTTTCACATAACATGTGAACTATTGGAATGTCTTTATTTTATAGAATCTTGGTGAGATTAGCATAAGATGTTTACACCCTGAAATCATAACATTAGGAAGCCGTAGAGAGTAGCCTAATGACTCCAAATATTCTGTTCATACATTGCGTTGCATTCAAACTTGAAAACATTCACGGTTTAATGTTTATGTTTTGAGGTTTATTGTTATTCTTTCTGTCAGTTTGATTCTTACAAAAGGAAGTTGGGCTCACCTGAATCGGAGGACATTAGAAATCGCAGTTATGAAATCAACCGAATAGTGCTAGAGAAGGCTACAAAACACACTCACCCGTGCCTTAAGGTGGTGGAGCTTAAAGGCTTTATTGGGTCTGGAAATCAAGTGGAACTTGCTCAGCACCTGCTTTGTATTGCCGAATCACTTGACAAGCTAGTTTTGGATGTTGAAAGATCAACTTCTCGAGAAGACTTGGAGAATCTGGCAGATGAGCTGCGTGGGGCACTGCCTTCTGGTGCTAAATTGGTCCTACGTAAGTAGTATTTGGGGTCTCGAGTCAAGGTCGTGGGGATGAGATTGCATCATAATTTATGCCATAATATGAATTTTTCGATTGTTTTTGCTTATTAAGTACTTGAAAGGTTTATTTAAGGATGCAATTAAGCATTCGGCATGAATTGACCTGTCAGATGACAAATGATTAGAATGAAGATAGTTTGCCGGTGATATGTGTTTTTTTGGGTCCTTCTAATGGGTGTTATGGACGTTCACGGCTCTATGGAGTCTGTTTGAGATTGTAGTTGAGTTTTGCTGTTACTAGTTGGTAAACAGTCTTAAAACATAACTGACTGTTTTTGATAATTGTCGGTAGTATTTTGAATGAAAGACGAACAAATCTTAATAAAATGGGAAAAAATCACAAAAGAAATTTTTATACATAATTAAATTATAATTATTTTATTTAATAATGGATATTTTTGTTCTAAAAATATCATTAAACTGTGGTATATTTCTCACGTTTTTTTTCTGCACCAGA